>CM069131.1:177329408-177559408 GCA_035221665.1 Okamejei kenojei | reverse complement strand
TGGATGGTGTGGCTGGCTTATAGTACATTAGTTGGTTTCTTGTCCTTCTGTTCCTTGTACTGTTTGAAGTAGATAAGAACCATCCATTATGAAAGATCAATATAAATTCTGACATTCCACACCCCATCCCCACCCCCCCCCCCCCCCCCCCTCCCCCCATCACCACACCACTTCCGTCATCAACACTGGGAAAAATATTCTGACTGTCTACGCTATCGATGCCTTTCATAATTTTGGATACCTCTTTCAGGTCTCTCCTCAACCGGCAATGCTCCTGAGAAAACACCGGGTGGCGCCAGCAATGGCTGCCTCGCCCAACAGTCTGTCTGTTCCTTCGTTTTATGTTGTTTTATAGTATGTGTTAAATGTATATTTTAATTTTCTTTAGCTGGTTTTATGTGGGGTGGGGGGGGGAGATTGGGGGAAACTAGTTTTAAAATCTCATACCTCGAGATTAAAACTCTTTGCAACTTTTTTTCGTATCGTATCTCCGTCCGCACTGCGGCCTAACATCGAGGAGTTGGAGGCCTTTGCTGGAGACCGACTTCGGGAGCTCCAACCACGGGAGCCTGTGGACTCAACATCGTGGAGCTCGCGGTCTCTGGTTAGAGACCAACTTCAGGAGCTCCAAGCAGCAGGAGCGTGGACTGCCTTTGACAGTAAAACACCTTTGAAACCCATGAAAACAACCCAAGTTTGTTCAGCCTCCCTATTGCTAATACCTTCTAATCCAGACAGGATTCTGGTAAACCTCTTCTGCACCTTATCCAGAACCTTCACATCCTTCCTCTTATAGGATGACCAGAACTACATTCAATACTGCAAATGCAGCCTAAGTAAAGTCCTGAAAAGCTGCAACATAGCTTCCTGACTAGATTATAAAACATAGGAGCATAATTAGACCAGTCAGCCCATCGAGTCTACTCCGCCATTTAATCAAAGTTGATCTATTTTTCCCTTTCAACCCCATTCTCCTGCCTTCTCCCCGTAACCTTTATCGCCCTTACTATTCAAGAACCTATCAATCTCCGCTTTAAAAATACCCAATGAGTTAGCCTCCACAACCGTCTGTGGTGATGAATTCCACAGATTCACTACCCTCTGGTTAAAGAAATTCCTCCTCATCTCCTTTCTAATGGTACGTCCTTTTATTCTGTGGCTGTGTCTTCTGGTCCTAGACTCTCCAACTACTTGAAACATCCTCTTCACATCCATTCTATCTAGGCACCACTGTGACACAGTGACACAATGGCGCAGCAGTAGAGTTGCTGCTTTGCAGCGCAAGAGACCTGGGTTTGAACCTGACTATGGGTGCAGTCTGTACGGAGTTTGTACTTTCTCCCTGCGCCCATTTGGGTTATCATTGGGTGCTTTGGTTTCCTCCCACACTCCAAAGATGTACAGGTTTGTAGGAAAATTGGCTTTGGTCAGTTGTCCCTAGTGTGTCGGATAGTGCTAGTGTGTGGGTGATGGTTGGCATGGACTCGGTGGGCCGAAGGACCTGTTTCCACGCTGTATCTTTAAAGTCTACAGTATACAGCTCAGTAAAAAGAATAAGATTGTTTAAATACACGACGTTAGTGCAAAGCCCAAGTAGAAAATAAATCCAAGGCAGTGAAAGTGGTGCTTAAAGTCTAAAGTTAAAGTCTAAAGGCCATTCATTACTTGGTAAGTTTCATCCTTCTAAATTTCAGTGAGTACCAATGCCATCAAACGGCTCTCACACTCTTAATGCTTTTGGGGTAAATGGCACTTTGTTCTGTCTGGAGTAATAGTGACCTTCAGCTGAGTTTCCAGTTCTGCTGCTGGTACCATCATTCAAATCTTTATTCCTTTCTGGCTTAATGTCTCTCAAGTAGGACTACCTTCTCTCACCCTCCGTAAATCATCCAAAACTCTCCACCGAATCGATCCCAAAGGCACCTCCTAGATCCCTCAACCCTGTGCAAAGCTTCTGAATGAAAATTAATTTTATTGCACCCTTTCTACTCTAGGACTGCTGCAAACCTTCCCGGCCAAAACGATATCTCTTCTGTATTTATTCCACCATCGTGACAGACCTTCAACTCAACTGGACCAATCGCATAAATATTCAAACTTTGGACTTTAGAGATACAGGCCCATAGTGGGAGAGTCTAGGATTAGAATTAAAGGATGTTCTTTTAGGATGGAGATGAGGAGAAACATATTTGGTCAGAGGTTGGTGAATCTGTGGAATGCTTTGCCACAAAAGGCTGTGGAGGCCAAGTTAGTGAATATTTTTAAGGCAGAGATAGATAGATTCCCACATCAGAGGTTGTGGTGAGAAGGCAGGAAAATGGGGTTAGGAGGAAGAAATATATCAGCCATGGTTGAATGGCAGAGTTGCCTTGTTGGGCCGAATGGCCGAATTCTACTATAATTGAAGACCTTACGACCAGAGATAACCCGTACACTGGCATTATCCCACGCACCGGAGACAATTTACAATTTTACCGAAGCCGATTAACCTACAAATCTGTACGTCTTTAGAGTGTGGAAGGAAACCAGAGCACCAGGAGAAAACCCACGCAGTCACCGGGAGAACTTAGTACAGCCAATACCCGTGGTCAGGATTGAACCCGGGTCTCTGGCACTGTAAGGTAGCAACTCTACCGCTGCGCACCCGTGCCGCCCCAAAGAAATATTAAAGAAATGTATGTGGACACCTTGAGACGGAAGAGATAAACACTGGAATATCAGCTCAAGGCCCTCAAGGACATTGTGTCCATAAACAGAACTAACAAAGCACTATTCTTCTGAAGGCACTTGCAGAGAGAAATTGTTTGGTCTGGTTTGATTACATTTTGTTCGGTTTTTGTAAGCGATTAAGATGATTTTAAGATACATCTCCAGAGTAGTTAGTGTCCTAGAAATGGTTACATCCTTTTCATCTTTCATAATGAATGCAGGGCTATTTACTTAAAAGAACACAAGAAATAGGAGGAGGAGGAAGCCATAATCTCCCTTTTAAGTTGACATCTTTGTTTAGTGAATTATTAGATCCCACTGTATAATGTTCCAGTATCTGTTTTATTCAAAGGTCGACACAAAAAGCTGGAGTAACTCAGCGGGTGAGGCAGTATCACTGAAGAGAAGGAATGGGTGACATTTCGGGTCGAGACGCTTCTTCTGACTGATGTCAGGGGAGTGGACGGGACAGAGGTAGAATGTAGTTCGAGACAGTAAGACTGGTGGAAGAACTGGGAACTGGATGGAGAGAGAGGGAAAGCAAGGGCTATTTGAAGTTAGAGAAGTAAATGTGCATACCACTGGGGTGTAAGCTACCCAAGCGAAATCTGAGGTGCTGTTCCTCCAATTTGCTCTGGGCCTCGTTCTGACAATGGAGGAGGCCCAGGACAGAAAGATTAGATTAGGAATGGGAGGGGGAGTTGAACTGCTGAGCAACCTGGTAATCAGGTAAGACTGAGCGGAGGTGTTCAGTGAAACAATCTGTTTTATTCAGTCAGGTGGAGAGTTTGAAGTAACTTTGGAGAGATACGTGGTAAAACTGTAAACCTGTGAACACAATGGGTGGCATCAATGGTGAAGCTTTTACCCGCTACTAGTGAAAAGTAATCCGATGTAGGTGTCACACAAATGTACCTGAAATGCAGGTTACATTTAAAAAGTAAATACTCAATAGAATCAAAAATGTACCAGGTTCTCTCCTTCAATTGAAGTGTCAAGAGTGTTTAATTGTCATATGTACCAACAATCGAACAATGGGACAATGAAATTCATTCTGGCAGCACCATATCCGAGGCCTGGACACATAATATACATATATAATAACGGAACATGGACGATAGTCTGAAGAAGTATTCCGACTCAAAACATCATCTATTCCTTTTCTCTGGAGATGCCATCTGACCCACTGAGTTACTACAACATTCTCATAAGGTCATAAGTGATCGGAGTAGAAGTAGGCCATTCGGCCCATCAAGTCTCCTCCGCCATTCAGGTCTGGTCACCCCATTCGTTCTTGCCGTTTTCCAAGGAGAAACAGAACCAGAGAAACATAGAAAATAGGTGCAGGAGTTGGCCTTCAAGCCAGCATTGCCATTCAATATGATCATGGCTGATCATCCAGAATCTGTACCCCATTCCTGCTTTCTCCCCATATCCCTTGATTCCGTTAGCCCTAAGAGCTAAATCCAACTCTCTCTTGAAAACATCCAGTGAATTGGCCTCCACTGCAGTGAAATAATAAACAATGAAGGATTTTATTTTTACGCTTGCATGCCAGGTAGTGTTGGCAAGATCACCATTCAGTGTCTTCCCCCCATTTTCCTTGAGGAGGGAGGTGGTGGTTCGCCATTTTTTGGGAGCATTTGGAGGAGCTCCTAAAATTTTGTTCAGTAGGATATTCCAGGATGTAGGGTGAGTAAGAATAAACAACATTATGCGTGGTTTATGAGGGAGAAAACCTGTGAATGGTTCTGTTCCCATGTATTTGTCGCCCTTATTCTTCTACTCGACAGAATTACGAGAGGATTCACTGGAGAAGCTCTTGATGAGATGCCACAATATGTCCCGTAGTCGAGAACTTTCTGTTTGTCCATAGGATTAAGTTATAAGCCTTGAAAATTGGACACCTCAACATTTTATATTTTTATGGGTGAAACGCAGAAGAAGTTGTTTTATACACAGTTGCAAAACAACTTCTTCTGCGGGGAGAAAGCAGGAACGGGGTACAGAATCTGGATGATCAGCCATGATCATATTGAATGGCAGTGCTGGCTTGAAGGGCCGAATGGCCAACTCCTGCACCTATTTTCTATGGTTCTATGTTTCTCCTTGGAAAACGGCAAGAACGAATGGGGTGACCAGGCGATGGGACGTAGAGAACAAGCGGGAGGGGATGGGGGGGGGGGGGGGGGGGGGGTAGGCAACTGAGATGGAAGGGGGGAACCCTTCAGCCACGTGTGGCAGCAGGGCTGGTTTACCGCTGCGAGAAGGAGATAAGACTGTTCAATGAACTTTTCATATCTTTGTCGCGCCAGAAAGGTGGCGACTCTTGTGTACTACCTAGGTGAGGTCTGCTGTATGATTTTACCGGATTGTGTGCAAGATAAAGCATTTCACTGTACCAAGGTACATGTGACAATAAGGTATCTCAATAAAACCATTGAAAAACCAAAAAAACTCTGCTAATGGAAGTAAATTTGCAAAGCACTTCTTCCACGGTAGTCCTCTGATTTCAACCTGATGCACTCAGGTTAAAACTACCGGCCCATAGGTTTTTTTTAGATTAGATTAGATTAGATTCTTTATTTGTCATTCAGACCTTTCGGTCTGAACAAAATTTCGTTCACCTGCAGTCATGCATATAATTTTTTTTTTTTAATGATTAAACGAACAGTGAAGTCGCCTACAGTTTGGACTACACACAATAAACACAAATTTAACATCCACCACAGTGAGTTCACCAAACACCTCCTCACTGTGATGGAAGGCAAAATCTTAAAGTCTCTGTCTCATTTGCACAGGGAACTCACAAAACTAATGATTTTGGTGAGACATTTCTCCTTCCTGACCACCAATGCTCTCACCCAACCCCACCGCCTTCAGTTTTAAATCACATTGGTTAAAAACTCCACCTGATCGTGCAATCACTATCCTGACAACGTACCTTAGACACACAGAGTCTCTTTAGACGCATAGGGTCTCTTACCCAGAGTAGGGGAATCAAGAACCAGAGGATATAGGTTTACGGTGAGGGGGAAAATAATTAATAGGAAACTGAAGGGTAACCTTTTCACACAGAGGGTGGTGTGTGGATGGAACGAGCAGCCGGAGGAAGTAGCTGAGGCAGGAACTATCGCAATGTCTTAGAATCATTTAGACAGGTACATGGATAGGACAGGTTTTGAGTGATATGGGCTAAATGCAGGCAGGTGGGACTAGTGTAGATGAAACATGTTGGTCCATGAGGGCAAGTTGGGCTGAAGGGCCAGTTTCAGCGCTATAAGACTCTATGACGCTATCCTATGTGATTTTGCTTTATCTCTTCTGCTGCAAGGGTCAAAGCCCAATGGCTGCGATAGCAAAACATATGCGTTTGTAAATATTTGCAAGGAACAAAAAATGAAATCAATACTGAAGATGCATTGAAGTCTGTCTGCAATGGAGAGGAATAGACAGGAGCCAGGATTTATCTTATAATTAATAAATCTCCAACCTCTTTGAAACCTTTCCAAGAGCTTTGCATGTAATTAATTCTTTGAAGTCTGGTGACTCTTTCTGTAGACAAAAGCCTATTTATGCTGAGGATGATGTTAATCTAATTTTAATAATTTCGATTCAGGATAAATTTGGCCAAGGATGGCGGGGAATCCCCATCCTTCTTTACGTGAAAAATGGAACGGTGTCTTGGCGAATAATCTACACTGGCAACACCAGTCCCTTTCTCACTTTTCTTTGCTGGGGTGGATAGATCTATTTAGAGATGCAGAGCAGAATCAGGCCCACTGAGTCCGCGCCGACCAGTAATCATCCCGTACACTAACACAATCCTACACACTAGGGACAATTCTACAGTTTTACCTAAGCCAATAAGTCAATAAGCCAATTTTACCTGCAAAACTGTACGTCTTTGGAGTGTGGGAGGAAACCGGAGCACTTGGAGAAAAAACCCGTGGTCAGAGGGAGAACATACAATCTCCGTACAGGCAGCACACATAGTAGAATAGAATAGAATAGAATGCCTTTTATTGTCATTCAAACAGACAAGGTTTGAACAAAATGTCATTCCTGCAGTCATGACATTACAAAAAAAAACCAAGACACACACTTAACACAATTTACACAAACATCCATCACAGTGAATCTCCAACACCTCCTCACTGTGATGGAAGGCAAAAGTCTCATCTCTTCCCTTTGTTCTTTGTCCAGCAGTCCAACTGCAGCGTCGAGGCGACTGGGCTCACAATGTTAAAGCACCCGGCTGGTGATGGTAAGTCCCGCGGCCGTTTAAGCCGCACCGGGCGATGTTTGGCCCCGCTCCGTGTAATTTAAATCCCGCGATTCCGGCGGGAGAAGTTGCCGTTGTGGGAGCTCCGAAAAATGGTCTCCCACCAGGGACTTGCGAGCTCCCGATGTTCCTGTCCACCGGACCTGCGGCCGGAGCCTCCGATGCTCCGAAGTCGGGTTGCAGCCGCGCGCCACCACAGCTCTCCCCGCTCCGAAGTTGGCCAGCTCCGCGATGGTGAGTCCGCAGGCTCTGTGACTGGAGCCCTCAGGTTGGTTCCGGTTGGAGGTCGCCACCGGCTCCATGATGTTAGGCCCAACGACACCAGAGACCCGACAGGGAAAAAGTCGGGTCCCCGTACAGGGAAGAGATTAAACGGTTTTCCCCACATAGACACAGCTAAAAAATAATAAAAATTTAAAACCAAAACATACATCTAACGGGACAAAAATGTTTAAAAAGACAGAAGGACAGCAGCCGAGCTGCTGCCGTTAGGCGCCGACACACTCCATAGTCAGGATCGAACCCGGGTCTCTGATGCTGTAAGGCAGCAACTCTACCGCTGCACCACCCTGCCACCCCTAATTTAAGTTGTTTGACTTAAAAGCACAACTTAGAAAGACTTTAAGCAAAACTGTTGCATGATTGTGTTTATTTTATTTTCATTTATGAACTATAAACAAAACAATTTATGTTACCAAGAAGCAAACTTGAATTTAATATTTTATATAGATAAGTCGATGTTCGGAACGTGCTTGGAATATTGATGAAGGATTATTGAATGATCCTTGACCTGCCTTGTGCTTTTAACACTTCCTTTTTAGTGTTTTTCTAGTAAGACCAGTGGTCTGTACTCGTTCATCATTTCTCTCTCATACTTGTACTATTTGTCTCTATGATGCCCAAGGTTTGTAAACTTCTTTAACTGCTATGCACGTACACCAATAACTTACCTGCACCCTATCATAATTTTATTCTTTATTTTACATTGCATGCACTATTTTTTCTTCCGCAGTATGACATGCTAATTTTCCACGTTAAATTTCATTTGAAAGTAGCCGTGGGTAAATTCAACACAAATTCATAATAAATTAGCAGTAGCACAGCTGACAGAGCTGCTGCCTCACAACCACAGAAAGCCTGGTTCATTTCTGACCTCGGGTGCTGTCTGTGTGGTGTTTGCGCATTCTCCCTGTGACCGCGTGGATTTCTTCCGCGTGCTCCAGTTTCCTACAACATCCCAAAGACATGTGGGTTTGTGGGTTAATTGCCCTCCGTAAATTGCCCTTATTGTGTAGGAAATGGATACGAAAGTAGGATAAAGTAAAAGTAATGTGCACGGGTGATCAATGGCCGGCGTGGAGTCGGTGGGCTGAAGGGGATGCTTCAATACTGTATCAACAAATGTCATTAACCTGGAGATGTTGAAAATGTGGTATTTCTTAACACTTGGAAATATAGAGGTGTGCAAGAGAGAAAAAGGAATGGAAAATTGAGCTGAAATGAGAGGAACCTCATTTAACCTGGATAGTTGATAGAGAAAGCAATCTATTCTTATGCCAGAAAGATAAAATCTGCTGTGAATGCAGGTTTTGCAGCATTGTCAGTTTCTCCCCTACAGGCGTAAAAGATATCCTTGCTTTTTCTTATCGAGTCCACACACAAGATTAGAAGTTGTTCAGCCAGAGCTGAGCACACTTCTCGGCATCTGCATAAAATGGCGTCGGTCTTGTCGCTTCACGTGCCTCTTGAGCGTGGTGGTGGAAAGATTGGTGGACGCTCTTTCCTTGGCCCCATATCCTACCTAATGTTTCGGAAAGAACTGCAGATACTGGTTTAAATCGGAGGAAGACACAAAATGCTGGAGTAACTTAGCGGGACGGGCAGCATCTCTGGAGAGAAGGAACAGGTGCAGACTGATGTCAGGGGAGAGGGCGGGACAGAGATAGAATGTTGTAGGAGGCAGTAAGGCTGGTGTGAGAGCTGGGATGGGGAAGGGGATGGAGAGAGAGGGAAAGCAAGGGCTATTTGAAGCTAGAGAAGTTAGAGAAATACCCCAGCGGTATGAACATTGTCATAAATACCCCAGCGGTATGGATTTGTCTTTTGCTGTTGCAATGTATAACTATCAGTCGCTGGGAGTAAGTGTTCAATGAATAACACTAGAAACACACACTGAAAAATGCATAAGCTTGGGGAATCTGAGTGCTTGGTGAAGTGTGCATGTGGTTGATATTGATTTCTGGAGACAACTGTAAGAATGTCTGGCGTTGCCACAGTCCGACGTTCCTGTCTCTCGCACACAAGGCACAAGCCCGTAAAATCGGTCAAGTTCATCTCAGGGACGAGTTGAAATCATGTGCAATGGGGTCAGGCTCCGTTATTCCCTGGGCATTCATTCTCCTGCCTCTCCACACTTCAAGATGTGCGTCTTGGCTCAATGTTGCCACTTGCACCTCAGCGTTCCGAGGTTCAAGAAGGCAATTCTGACAGAGAGCATCTACATGTAGTTGGATAGCCAAGGACAGATTAGGGATAGTGAGCAGAAGTGTGACAACACATACCTCCAGATTCAGGGACAGTTTCTTCCCAGCTGTAATCAGGCTACTGAACCATACTATCAACAATCAGAGAGCGGTCCTGAGCTATTACCTACCTCATTGGAGACCCTCAGACTATCTTCAATCGGACTTTATCTTGAACTAAACATTATTCCCTTTATCATGTGTCTGTACACTGTGGATGGCTCGATTGTAGTCACGTATTGTCTTTCCGCCGACTCTTGAACACGCAACAAAAGCTTTCCACTGCACCTCGGTGACAGTAAACTAAACTAAAATAAACCATTTGCAATTTGTCTGCAACTGATCAATATCGTACGGTATCATTTGACAGTCTTCTTCACTGTACGCATCTCCACCACTATATGTGTCTTCCGCAAAGTAACCAAACAACCATCTATAATTTTTGGTTTAAGACATTTATGTATATAGAAGATCAAGGACGAGTCTCACCCCGGTGCTCCCTCTTCTCCCCTCTCCCATCAGGCGAGAGGGACAGAAGTGTAAAAAACAGAGATCTCAGTGTTGATCCTTGCGGAACTCTACTTGTCATAGACCTCCATCTAGAATAATGCCCTTCCACCAAAGCCCGCTGTCTTCAGTCGGTTCAGGCCAGTTCTGAATCAAAACTACAAAATCACAGTGGATTCCACGCATTTTAATGGACAATAGACAATAGGTGCAGGAGTAGGCCATTTGGCCCTTCGAGCCATTCACTGTGATCATGCCTGATCATCCACAATAAGTACCCCGTTCCTACCTTCTCCCCATATGCCTTGACTCTGTTATCTTTCAGAACTCTAACTCACTCTCTCTTGAAAGCATCCAGAGAATCGGCCTCCACTGCCTTCTGAGGCAGAGAATTCCACAGATTCACAACTCTCTGGGTGAGAAAGTTTTTCCTCATCCCCATTCTAAACGGCCAATCCCTTATTCTTAAACTGTGGCCACTGGTTCTGCACTCCCCCAACATCGGGAACATGTTTCCTGCCTCTAGCATGTCCAATCTATAATAATAATAATAATAATAATAATAATAACTTTATTACGGACTCAAGGTCCAGACAAGGGGCAACATTACATTAAAAAAATCATAAATATATATAAAATCATGGTAAATCACATAAAAACATCATAATTTATATATTTAAAAAAAAACCCCACAATACTTAAGTTAAAAATCCAGAGTAAAAATGATCAATGTCGTACAATGAGACAACGATACCAGTGTCTCCACAGCTGGGATTCGTAGCGTGTAGTGCTAACCCTTATGTTTGTCAAGGCCACAATAAGCACATTTTTAGAGTCATTTATCCTGCAAATGAATTTATACATGTGGTCTCTTAGGATAGCTTCTAGAGTACTGACTCCTGCAGCCACAAACATATTACTGGCACTACACCATCTTGGTTGCCTTAGCAGTGTTCTCATGGCATCGTTATATGCCACCTTTAGTCTCTGCATACTTGTCTTTAAATAGTTCGACCACAGGTGCGCAGTTTAGAGGGGTGTGCAGTATGCTCTAAATAGTGACATCTTCACCACATCTGCACGCGCACCAAATTTACGCAAGAGGATATTCGCCTGTCTATACAGCATGCGTCGTTGCCTATAAATATCCTCATCATCTGTCATTTGTTCTGTAATAATATGCCCTAGATGTTTTATCTTATTACAGACACTAAGATTGTTGTCAGACAATTTAAAATCAGGATATTTTAGGCTTTTATCCTCTTTGGTTCTACAGACCATAACAGCACTCTTACTAGCATTATATTTAATGTCATGTTCCAAACCATACACGGAACATGCAGTAAGGAGCTGCTGGAGACCAGCGCTAGATGGACTAAAGACCACAAGATCATCTGCATACATAATACGGTTCACTAGAATATTACCAATCACGCACCCAGTGTTACAGGCTTTCAATTGTTTAGACAGATCATCAATATATAGATTAAAAAGGACTGGGGATAAAATTCCCCCTTGTCTAACACCATTGCTAACCCCAAATGGGGCTGAGACCCTATTGCCTGTTAATAATCTGTTAATAATCTTATATGTTTCAATAAGTTACCCACTCATCCTTCTAAATTCCAGTGTATACAAGCCCAGTCGCTCCATTCTTTCAACATATGACAGTCCCGCCATCCCGGGAAATAACCTTGTAAACCTACGCTGCACTCCCTCATTAGCAAGAATGTCCTTCCTCAAATTAGGGGACCAAAACTGCACACAATACTCCAGGTGTGGTCTTACTAGGCCCTGCACAACAGCAGAAGGACCTCATTGCTCCTATATTCAACTCCTCTTGTTATGAAGACCAACGTGCTATTAGCTTTCTTCACTGCCTGCTGTACCTGCATGCTTACTTTCAGTGACTGATGAACATATCTCGTTGTACTTCCCCTTTTCCTAACTTGACACCATTCAGATAATAATCTGCCTTCCTATTCTTGCCACCAAAGTGGATAACCTCACATGTATCCACATTAAACTGCATCTGCCACGCATCTACCCACTCACCCAACCTGTCACAGTCACCCTGCATCCTCACAGCATCCTCCTCACAGTTCTCACTGCCACCCAGCTTTGTGCCATCTGCAAATTTGCTAATGTTACTTTTGATCCCTTCATCTAAATCATTAATGTATATTGTAAATAGCTGGGGTCCAAGCACCGAGCCTTGCGGTACCCCACGAGTCACTGCCTGCCGTTCCGAAAGGGACCCGTTAATCCCTACTCTTTGTTCCTGTCTGCCAACCAATTTTCTATCCATGTCAGTACCCTACCCCCAATACCATGTGCTCTGATTCCAGTCCTAAGTCCAGGTACACTACATCCACTGATGGATCAGCCCGCGTACCCAAGCTAGGTACCTTGTCAAATGCCTTTCTGATGTCCATATGGATAACATCCACTGTCCTATCCTCAACAATCACCTTTGTCACCTTCTCAAAAAATGCAATCAATTGTTCACTGGTACTTTTTGTAACCTGTACCTGCGTGCAATTAAATTCCTTTTTTACATGCAGTTCAGTAAAAATCTCATGTTTGCAGGCCATGACTTGCCCAGCAGTAAGCCATGCTGCCTATAATTAGCCCATTCTTTGCTGAAAGCAAGTAAATCCTATCCCAAAGAATCCTCTACAATAGTTTCTCCGCCACTATAGTGACAGAGAACAAACCGATGGAGTAACTCTACGGGTTAGGCTGCATCTCAGGAGAACAGGGATAGGCAACATTTCGAGTTGGGACAAAGATGTAACCACAACCGAATGTCATCTTCTTGAACTTATTTTATAATGTCTGTAATTCGATAGTTAATGAGCCAAAGATACCTTCCTAGTTCATTAAATATTGGGGTAATTTTATTCCCATGCTCAATAAAGCAATATGTAATAACAAGGACCAGCAGATGCTGGTTAGTAGGCCCCTCTCGGTCATGACTGACCATGGGCGATGCATCCTGGTCGGATGCAAGCCTGGGCAATGTCGTATGGAGGACAGGCTGTTGCCCGTGCAGCACGTCCCCCCTCTCCACGTCGCTGATCGATCCAATGGAGCAGCAGGGTCGTTACAGGTTGGCACCAGTGCCGTCGCAGGAGCTGCCAGAGCGAGGTTGTAGACAACGATGAAATGCCTTTGGGGCTCCGACTCCGGATTTTCTTGAGGTTTACTCCTGGAGCCTTTTCCATGACTGGATATGGCCACAAGGCAGTGGAGGTTTTAAATCAGAGTTTTCCCTCTCCTAGATGAACTGCCTTCCCAGGCTGACGAGCCCCATCAGCCCGAGACTCGTGGGGGCGGGAGCGTCTACCTTCCCCTGCAGGTCTACAGCACCTGCGCACTGCCCATGCTGGTTAATACCAAGGAATAAAGCAATATTACTTGAGCCGTTTAAATACTTAAATACTCAACTCAGAAAGACTTAATGCAAAAGCGTTATATGATCATGTTTATTTTGTTTTAATTTATGAAGCATAAACAAAAGTATTTTATGTTACAATAAAAACAAACTTTAATTTAATATTTTGTATAGATAAGTCAATGTTCAGAGATTAAAACATTTTTTAAATGCAGCTCATCGCCACATACTCATGAAGGTGAATCGAGCCGGTGTACAACTCGGGAAAATTCAGGAGGAATTTTTGAAACCTCTTCTATGCCTATGAATAAGACATTGTGTGCCATTGCTTTGTTCCAGTACATGGCCCTTTCTGTGGGCAAGAGCTCGTGACATTGCAATGGCACACCAGCTATCATTTACCACGTATTGGGGGTGTGGTGAATCTGTGGAATTCTTTGCCACAGATGGCTGTGGAGGCCAAGAGTGGATATTTTTAAGGCAGAGATAGATAGATTTTTGATTAGTACAGGTGTTATGGGGAGAAAGCAGGAGAATGGGGTTAGGAGGGAGAGATAGATCAGCCATGATCGAATGGCGGAGTAGACTTGATGGGCCGAATGGCCCTGTGGCCTTATTTCAGGAGTAACCTTCGCAGCATGTTCACTTTTAACTTTTGCACCCTTGCACTTCCACGTAGAACAATAATTGCTTTGCTTTCATCTCTCAGCCAATATTAGGAGGTGCACTGGGTTGATTTAGCATGGCGCTCCCTGAATTAATTTTCATGGTGAGTACTTTTACTACATAGAGTGAAACTGTTTGGCCTGGTAGCAGTACCATTAATGAAAGATAATTAAGGAAAATCAAAGGGGAGATGAGAACATTTTTTTAAAGGTGATCGCAATCTGAAATGCCTTCCCCGAAAGGACTCTGGAATGGATTCAGCAGTAATTTCTGAAAGGAATTGGATTTGTATGTGAAGGGAAAAATAATTGCAGGTCACTCAACCAAAGGGGCAGGGAATGGGACTAATCAGGAACGTGAGAACAGGAGGTTGGCATGCAGCCCCTTGAGCCTGCCCCGTCACTATCTCCGATTATGCCTGATCCCTGATCTAACTCCACATATCCGTCTCTTTCCTGCATCCCATGATTCCTTGTGTCGGCCAAAAAAATCTATCAATGTTAGATTTAAAATGAACAAATGACTCGGCTTCAGAAGAGACTAAACAAATTTCTACCAGCTTCTCGTCGAAGAAGCATTTCCTAACTTCACTCTTGAAAGGCGTAGTGCTACTTTTTAGGTAATGCCTCCCCCCCCCCGAAACTGGATTTCCCGATCAGCAGAAAGAGTTTATCACTATCAGATCTGCTTAATAGTGTAAAAACGTCGATCAAACCCTGGTATAAATTCCTGGGAAGGCCATCTTAGTACAGGTGTCAGGGTGTTATGGGGAGAAGGCAGGAGAATAGGGTTACGAGGGAAAGATAGATCAGCTATGATTGAATGGGGTACTGATTGTGGATGATCGGCCATGATCATATTGAATGGCGGTGCTGGCTCAAAGGTCCGAATGGCCTACTCTTGCGCCTATTTTCTATGTTTCAAGTCGACGGACCAAATGACCTAATTCTGCTCCTCTCACATGTGAAATGAACAGCTTCTGCAACCTTTCTGTGTAATACAAAACATGCTTATGCCTGGAATTTGCCCTGATTTAACAGGAGCGGGAGGAACCAAGAAAAATCCCAACTTTTTTTATTGACTGCATTAAAATGTGTGTCCGCTTCAATGGTAACTGGTTGATTATGCCTACAACTCCTATGCCTTTGCTACGTGGAACCGAGTCTCATCCTCCCTATGAGCCATAGTAAAGCAGTATAAAAAGCTGCCATAGAAGTGGGGGAGGGAACACACAGGAGAAACATCGAGCTCATGGCTTTTGGATGTTTGCCCACTGGCCCATCTGTGATCATTGGCGCAGATCGGGCACTGCATTGTGAGCGGCACCAAGGCACTGCCAGGCATGGACTCATGACTCCGTGGAGAGTACAGAATGTACCTGTGCTGTGTGTAGCTGCGCTAAGAACAGAGAGATCCAGCCCTAGTAGTGTGTGAATAATGCAGAGAGCACGGGGTGGCCAACAGTCAACCACAACTCAATGGCCCATAGGGGACCCCTTAATTCAGATCGCCTTGATGACTAGCTTCAGGGTTTCTCTGGGAGTTAAAAAACAAAGGTCATGACTTGTACAATATTGCTCCAACTTCTGTCAATAAAGCAGATATTGAAGTCAATAGACAAATCTCATTTACGTTGGTGATATGATTACATTTTGGAATGACACTGGACAAACATCTGCTTCATGAAGATGAATACACTGGGACAGGTGCATGGATAGGAACAGTTCATAGGGATATGGAGCCAAATTCAGGCAGGTGGGACTATCTTGATGGGGTCTTGGTCGGTGTGGGCATAGGGCCTGTTTCCATGCTGTATGACTATGAATGGAACCAGGACCAGTTTCACCATGAGTGGGAACTACACAGAGAATTGCCACGATCACATCAATACATACTTAAAATGGCTTTTATGCACGGGTTGTGCTTTACAAAATGAGTGCAAAGCAAGTTTAATTTTTAAGCTTTGGAATCTGAGGGTTCAGCCAAACAGTTCATTCCAAGATGGGCTTCATGGTCTCATTCCGTACTGTAAGACAGCCGTAAAGTGTCCACTGCATTGCATTCCTTGACAGTCAATACCTGTTCATATACAGTGCATTTGACATGATTAACTTTGGTATATCTATTCAACGATGCAGAAGACTGGAACACCATTGCACTGTGCTGCACGTGCCTCTGTTCTAGGCTTTAGATTTCTCATCAGATTCATCACGTTCCAAATATCTCTCCTGAGTTTCAGTGTTCCTTTAAATTGGTGGCAAATTAAAATGGGTGACGACATTTCTGACGACTAGTTTTTCTTTGCGGTTCCTGACAAACAATTTTACTTCTATTTTTGTTGCATGTGATCTGAGCTTATCACCTAAAGGTCATTACCCACTGGAAATAATGTCGGCTGAAAAGTGTGTGATCAGCTTGTCGATGAGAATTGTTATTCACGAGACACCACAGCTCAGCAATTCTCACACATATCGTTCTAAACACAGATACATAGAATGTACAGTAGTTAATTCCGGACAAAATGGCAAAAAAACAAGTACAGAGCAACATTATGTATTTACGCTGAGGATTTACTGTAAAAGTAGACATTGTCTGCCATTGAAAAAGTGTTTTCACCAAAAGCCTTTTGTTTATTGCTATATTTCAATTACTTCCTTGGGAGTGGGGTACAAGTGATTGGTACAACCACACTTCTCCGTGAAAAGGTACATGTCAACCCAGCATTGGCTTGCCCATAGGCTGGGTTGTACCCAGTGCCAACCTTGGAGGTAGTCAAGAGGAAGGTCTTCTTGGTCCGTATCTCTGGCTTATACCAGCATCAGTTATACTGGCATTTATTATTAATAAATACGGCAAGATAGTCCTGCCCACTTGTAACTAATTCTCAATCAACGGCAATCTTGCTGGATCAAGTTGATAAAGATACCTTGTGGTACGGACACCAGTGAACAAGATGCTTGGGTTCCTAATTGTTGAACAGAATGCAACAAAGAAAGGATGGGGCATAATTTGAACGTTTACAAAAAAATCTAATGTAGTACAGAACACAACTAAAGAAACTTTGGTATAAACTAAAGTGCTAAAGATATTTCCACATGCTGCATAACACAGGGAGTGCCTGAAGCAAATAGAAATGTGCTTACTTCTGCCAATGCAGTCTATTTTTTCCCTTGTGCTTAGCTTATTAAAAGACCAATTGTCAACATTTTGAGGCAATGAAGAAGTATAGTTGGGCACAGAATATTTACTGCATTTATGTAGGAACCTCAGATGCTGGTTTACACTGAAGGTGGACACAAAATGCTGGAGTAATTTAGCAGGACAGGCAGCATCTCTGGAGAGAAGAAATGGGTGATGTTTCGGGTCGAGACCCCTCTTCAGACTGACAGTCAGGAGAGAGGGAAACTAGAGATATGGAAGGGTACAAAGAGCTTGTAAGGTGTGAGAAGGACAGGTCAAAGCAGACGATGATCCGGGAAATGTATGAATGGTTAATTGATGGCTGAGGGGAAGGTGACAATGAGCCAACAAGACCCGCTGAATTACTCCAGAATTCCGCATCCATGATCCCTCCGTTCCTTAGCTATCCATGTGCCGAGATGTAACAAGATGTATAACTGTTTTTTGAAATACCACCGGCAAAATCTGCCTGGGAATTCAGTCTGTGCACCAGGGTGTATCCATGGCCATTCCTGATGTGTTAGTACAACTTAAATTGTATTTCTCCACCTCCTCCCCTCCCCCCCCAGCACGTTTGGTCAAGGTTCAATCACATGAAACAACTGCTGAGAAAACATGAAGCTCCAAATTAATTTCTGGTCACGCATTTGCAAATTGGTTGCAAGCACCGCTTGTATATTTAATGTATTTTGCACAATGTTGTGGAAGTTAAAAGACCTCCGTAATTTGGCGATGCATAAAATGATCAATTAAACAGCTCTATTAGGGAGCTGCATAGTAAATAATAAATTGCATTGTCTAATTGTACACAAAGTCTTTAGAAACTGTAATCTTAGGAAGAATAATGTCTACCTTTACACACAGCACGGGCACACATATTTACATAGAACTATACACATTCTTCCCAACATGTACCAACAAACAAATTAATGGATAATTCCTCGTTCAACTGGTGTTACAACAAGTAAATCACCAGTAATTCTCTGAAGGCTGATGCGAGGGGGAAATCTCCTCTCAATTTGACAGAAATAGAAGTGACAACTTTTTCCCCTGGTTGGTACAGTAATATTGACGAAGATGTGAATTATTGAACTACTATCCGTTTCTTCATTTATTCCTTCCCTGTCTCCTCTTCAGTACAGGACGATGCACAAAGGGCCAAATGCTCGCCCTCTGTGTTGTTTGAATCTTATTAATCTTCATTTAATAATACAGGATTTTTCTTAATCATACACCCGGAGTATCAATCCTTCTATATCACCGCAGATTCTTGAGGTCAGTGAAGGGGAAGAATCAGACAAGATTGCCAAGGCAGCCAGGTTTGAAGAATCTTGTTTGTTTGCCAAATGACCCCATTTGGGTTTCCACGCTCTAAAATAGTGGAGCAGAGTCCATTTGCCACTAAAGGACATCACACATTGCTTAGGTCCTTGAAACATCAATTGCATTCCCTTCTTGCTAAGCAAGCAATCGGATATGCCATTGCATCAGTTCTTTGAGTGCATTTACTTCTAGTGTGAGAGAAACAATGATAAAGAACAAATAATGATAGACACTATTTTGCTGTGCAGATGTGGAAAGCAAAATGTAAAATAGATGAGCATTCGCTACGGCAATAAGTAAATGATATTACCAGTGGGCTCTCTTTTACAGTGTATAATTCTATCCTGTCCTAACTAGAATTGTACACGATAAATGTGGGCCAATCCAATAAAAACTATTGTCATGACCTTTACTCACATCATATGTTAGGATTTAATAAGGGTTAGGCATATTTTCATTGGAAAGACATTTGGAGATGGCTCCTCAAGATTATGAAAGGGATTGACGTTTGCCTGTTGAAAATGGTGTTCAAATCTCAAGGGTTGAGGATGGATATGGGCAAGGATTACAGGTCTTGTTTATTCAGCAAAGAAACTTGTATAACATGGTTACCACATTATAGGAAAGATGTTGTCAAGCTGGAAAGGGTACACAGAAGATTTACAGAAGGGCCTGAGCTATAGGGAAAGGTTGAGCAGACTAGGCAGGAGGATGAGGGGTGATCTTGTAGAGGTGTACAAAACCATGAGAGGAATAGATCGAGTAGATGTGCAGAGTCTCTTGCCCAGAGTAGGGGAGTTGAGAACCAGAGGACATAAGTTTAAGGTAAGGGGGAAGGATTTAATAGGAATTTAATAGGAGTGGTAACTATTTTACACAGGGGTTGGCGGGTGTATGGAACAAGCTGCTGGAGGAGGTAGTTGAGGCAGATACTATCATAACTTTTGGAGAAATTTGGAATAGGATAGGTTTAGAGGGTTATGGGCCAAGCGCGGACAAGTGGGACTAATGTAGATGGGGCATGTTGGCTGGCGTGGGCCACTTGGGCCGAAGGGCCTGTTTCCAGGCTGTATGGGTCTGTGACTATAACATGTTTTCAAAAAAGGATGTAAGAATGAACATTCACTGCAGCAGAGTTCAAGACCCAATTAGATGTCTTTGTAGAAACAAAAGAGATGAAGCAATACCAATGAATATATAATTTATTTGCAGGATTATTCCTTGTATCTTGATATGTGATGTCTCTGTTATTCTAACATAAACTGAAGGTTGCTACAGATAGTTAAGGTATTTCAGTGATTCACAGAGAATGTGGTCATGATAGAAGATTTCCCTGACAATTAACTTGTTCCTTTCTTTCTCTGATCGTGAGCCCCTAATACTTGTTCCACCCTCCAATTAAATCAGGACTGGCTTCAATAAGGTGGACTGATTATATAGCTCTTAGATTTTGTTCTCGTTTTCAGAACTGCAAGCTCCAAACTGATAATTCTATCCATTTAAGGTTTTATCCATCAGTAAAAAACATTGTTAAAAAGGTGGCAGGAACAGGGAGGAGGTGCGGGGTGGGGAAGAGGGGTTGTCAAGGAGGGCGAGAGGACAATATAGAAAATGGAGCAATATTGCATTCAGGCTCTTCATGAGGGGCTACTGGAACCGAAGGATGGGAGGGACGCTTCAAGGTAACCAAATATAATTTCAACAGGAAATGCTGGAACTATTCAGCAGGTCAGGCAGCATCTGTAAAGGGGGAAACCGAGTTAATGTTTCAGTTTGATGGCCCTTCATCAGCACTGGAAGCTGTTAGATTGTATATGCATTTTAGTGACTGCAAAGGGGAAAGGACACAGTGGGGCATTGGTAGAGTTGCTGCATTGCAGTGCCAGCAATCCAGGTTCAATCCCGACAACGGGTGCTGTCTGTACGGAGTTTGTACGTTCTCCCCATGACCACTTGAGTTTTCTCCGGGAGTTCCGGTTTACTCCCACATTCTAAAGATGTACGGGTTTGTAGGTTAATTGGCTTCTGTAAATTGTCCCTAGTGTGTAGGATAGTGCTCGTGTATGGGGCAATAAATAGTTGGCGCGGACACGGTGGGCTGAAGGGCCTGTTTACGCGCTGTATATATAACGTCAAAAGAAAAGGAAGTGTAGGGGGAGGGTACGGAAAGAGCAAGAGGGAAGGTTTGTGGCAGGGAAGTATGGACACTTTTTTACCCAGAGAGTTGTGAATCTGTCAAATTCTCCGCCACAAAATGTAGTGGCGGCCAATTCACTGGATGTTTTCAAGAGAGAGTTAGATATAGCCCTTAGGGCCAAACGAATCAAGGGATATGGGGAAAAAGCAGGAACTGGGTACTGATTTTGGATGATCATATTGAATGGCGGTGCTGGCTCGAAAGGCCGAATGACCTACTCCCGCACCTCTTTTCTATGTTTCTATGACTCACAGATAATCATACTGCCAAACCTTGTTGCATTCTTGGCTTTAATTTCAGACGTGCAGTATTTTGTTCGGCTGCAGTCAGCTACCTGAAGCTCAGGGCAGTGACCTCTGTACGTATGATTTGGCTGGGAGCACAGCGCCTTGCATCGACCACATTGCACGCACTGGGAAACAGCTCACCCAAACCCTCTCTGCAAGAGGACACAAAGTGCCGGAGTAGCCCAGCGGGTCAGGCGGCATCTGTGGAGAACATGGATAGGTGACGTTTTTGGTCAGGACCTTTCTTCAGACTCTCCCTGAAACGTTGCCCTTCTCACTTCGCTCCCTTGTCACCTCTCTGCAAGTCTTACTGCTGGAGGAACAGAAACAGGGTCAATAATCTACCTTACATTTGGGAAGAGATACGGGTGTTAGAAGGGGGGTAATTTTGTCCTCATTCAATTTTTAAAGGAAAAGGATCAAATTTTGTGCTGTGCAAACACATTTGAAAATCAGACCATATTTGAAGTGGTGCTACATGAAAATGAGGAGATGAATTGAACACCAAAGATTGACACAAAATGCTGGAGTAACTAAGCGGGACAGGCAGCATCTCTGGAGAGAAGGAATGGGTGACGTTTTGGGTCGAGACCCTTCCTTCTCACTCCAGCATTGTGTCTACCTTTGGTGCAGAGCAGCGTCCCCAGTTCCTTCCGACACAGATGAATTGAACAGGCGAGGAGCTTTAGAGAAGCTATGTGAGCCATGTTCCCATTCGCACATTAGTGTCACAGCCCTTTGCAGGGATTATATCTCTGTGGATTCGATGCGTTCCAGTCGAGAAGGTGTCCATTGCTTGATGTCATCAGCGGTGGGGGAGCTGCCCTTTGACGAGTTGATCTCGTCAAGTTTGCTCTCCAGGGCCTGGTTTTTCTGGTACATTTCCACATAGTTCAGCTGCAGCTGCTTCTGGTACTTGATGACTTTCTCCTTCTCCTCCTGCCAGGTCTGCCTCTCCTCCTCGAAGTGGGAGAGCTGCTGTTCATGCTGCTGCCTCTCAAGCCGTAGCTCCCCCTGCAGCCGCTCCACCTGTTTCTTCAACGCCCTCGCCGCGTCCTCGCTCTGCCGCTGCATCTTGGCCTCGTCGCTCTCGCAGGCCAGCCCGTCCCGCTGCTGCTGCTCCTCCTCCTCCTCTCCCTCCTCCTCCTCCTCCGCCGGCGGCGTCCCCGCCTCGTTGCCGCACCCCCCGGCCTGCTGACCTGCGCCGGCCAGAGCCTGCTTCAGCCCTGCCATCTCCGCTTCGTTCTGGCCCAGCTTCTCCCTCAGCAGCTGGGCCTCGCTGGCCTTCCTCTGCAGCTCGTTCTGGCAAACCTCCAGCTCGACGCCCTTGGCGTTGAAGGAGTCCTTCAGCGCCAGGACCTGCTCCTCCTTGGCCCGCAGCGCCGAGCTCGCCTCCTTCAGCTGAGTCCTTAACGCCACCATCTCGTTCAGCTTCTGGGCCACGTCGGCTTGAGATTCCTTCATCTGCTGCTTCATTAGGGAGATCTCGCCCGCCTTCTGACACACCTGAGGTAGAAAGAGAGAGGGTGAATAATGGTCCAGCAAATATCCCCATTGTAATCCCTTATACTCCAACCAATGTCCCCATTGTAAAACTCCCACCCATGTACTCAAACCAATGTCCCCATTATAAAACACACACCCCTTTACACTGACTAATGTCCCTATTATAAAACTACCAGCCTAGTACTCCAACTATTGGACAATCTCAGGAGTCAAAAGTGTTTAATTGTAATATGTACTGACATTATACTCAGCATGGACATTGGGGCCTGTTCTTGTGCTGCACTGTACTATGTGCTATGAATGTGGGGAGAATGTAATGGGATTGGTATCAATGGGTAGTTGATGGTCGGTGTGTCTTTTCAAAGGGCTTGTTTCCATGCTGAGTGAATCTTTGACTCTGCCACCCCTCCATTTCTAGCTTCCAGATCACATCCACAGTTTCCGCTGCGTGACTGCACTTAACACTGCCTTCAGCTTTAACACTATCCACATCTCTACCCTGTGACGAGATGTTCTGAAAACCTAACCTCTTTAACAAACAATTGCACTGCCTGTCTCACATCCCTTTCTGCTACCAAATGCCTCTTCTACGGCAGCAACTCTGTATCTCTAAACTAAACTAAACTAAACTTAGGGCAGCACGGAAGAGTTGCTGCCTTACAGCACTTGCAACGCCAGAGACCCGGGTTCGGTTCGATCCTGACTACAGGTGCTGTCTGTACGGAGTTTTACGTTCTCCCCGTGACCGCGTGGGTTTTCTCCAAGATCTTCGGTTTCCACCCACGCTCCAAAGACGTGCAGGTTTGTAAATTAATTGTCTTGGAAAAAGTGAAAATTGTGTGTTAATGTGCGGCAATCGCTGGTCGGTGCGGAAGGGACTGTTTCCGCGCTGTATCTCTAAACTAAACTAAAAAGAGTTGGCAAGCGATGGGCGGTTCCAGGTGAGGAGCGGTTGATTTTGCAGAATGAGTCAGATGCGAGAGAATGTTGAAGATGATAACCAAGGATGGAGGTGATACAGAGATCACATGGTGGAATCTGACAAGAAAGAAAGATGGGGATTGAAATGTAGAAGCAAACAAGGGAATGGCGGATAGAAGGAATGGGGGGAGGGGAAGCAAAATGTGCTCTGGGAATGGGGAGGGGTAGGTGATGACCAGATAGATAAGGGGCCAGGGATTGGGTAGAGAGTAACAGGGAGGCACGGTGGTGCAGCGGTAGAGTTGCTGCCTTATAACGCCAGAGATTCAGGTTCGATCCTGACCACGGGTGCTGTTTGTGCGGAATTTGTACGTTCTCCCTCTGACTGTGTTTGTTTTCTCCGGGTGCTCCGGTTTCCTCCCACATTCCAAAAACATATTGGTTTGTGGTTAATTGACTTTAGTAAAAATTGTAAATTGTCCCAAGCCTAGTAAGATAGTGCTGGTGTGCAGGGATCGCTGGTCGGTGCAGTCTCGGTGGGCCGAAGGGCCTGTTTCCGCTCTGTATCTCTAAACTAAACTAAATTGAGCTATTGGAAGATTGTGGGAGGTCATGTCTCACAAATCTGATTGATTTTTTTGAAGACGTGACCAAAAAGGTTGATGAGGGCAGAGCTAAAGATGTTGTGTACATGGTCCTCAGTAAGGCGTTCGACAAGGTGCCGCATGGTAGGCTGCTCTGGAAGGTTAGATCTCATGGGATCCAAGGAGAGATAGCCGAATGGATAGAAAATTGGCTCCATGGAAGGAAGCAGAGGGTGATGGTGGAAGGTTGCTTCTCAGAATGGAGGCCTGTGACTAGTGGCGTGCCACAGGGTTCGGTGCTGGGCCCATTATTGTGATCAGTTCTGGGCACCATATTACAGGAAATATATTGTCAAGCTTTAAAGGGTTCAGAAAAGATTTACGAGGATGTTGCCAGGATTAGAGGGTGAGCTATAGGGAGAGGTTGGGTAGGCTGGATCTCTATTCCATGGAGCGTGGGAGGATGAGGGGAGATATATAGAGGTATACAAAATCATGAGAGGAATAGGTCAGGTAGATGCACAGAGTCTTTTACCCAGAGTAGGGGAATCGAGGCCAAGAGGACAAAGGTTCAAGGTGAAGGGGGAAAGATTTAATAGGAATCCGAGGGATAACTTTTTCACACAAAGGGTGGTGGGTGTATGGAACAAGCTGCCAGAGGAGGTAGATAAGGCTGGGACAATCCCATTGTTTAAGAAAAAGTTGGACAGGTACATGGAAAGGACAGGTTTGGAGGGTTATGGACCAATGTGCAGGCAAGTGGGACTAGTGTAGCTGGGACATTGTTGGTCAGTGTGGGCGAGTTGGGCTGAAGGGTCTGTTTCCACACTGTATTACTCACTGGGTCAAGCAGCATATGTGGAGACATAGGGTGTAGTGGACATTTTGGGGCAAGGCCTGTACTGTGTGAATGAGGCCTATAATGTGTTAGAGAAGCCTTTGGAAGCAGAATAGAGCGTAATTATGAAAGGGAAGTGAGTAAACACTTGGAAAGGAAAATCTTGTGAGGCTGCGGAGAAAGAGTGGGCGAGGTGGGGAGGATTAATTAAAGAGCTCTGAATGGCTTCCTTTAATGCTGTAAGATTCTACGGCTTACCAATGAAAACAAACATTAAATAACATGCCAGAAAATCAACATTATTTTCGCACCTCTGACTGACAAGGAAATGATGTCAGCATGTCAACGGTTCATTATGAAGTTAATCTGAGAAGCATTATATAGAACTACTCCTGTTAATGTGAATAAATGGAACAAAGTGCATGGCAGCTGGCACCTTCATTCTCTGGGAGTAGTAACCACCTGGACTTTACCTTCGACACCTAGTTTATTTTATAGAGTTTACACAGTGGAAACAGGCCCTTTGGCCCAACTTGCCCACACCGGCCATTATGTCCCATCTACACTATTCACACCTGCCTACATTTGTCCCATAAATCACTCTAAACATGTCCTATCCATGTACCTAAACGTTGTAATAGTCTCTCTCAACTACCTCCTCCTGCAGCTCGCTCCATACACCAACCACCCTTTGTTTGAAAAGGTTACCTCTCAGATTCATAGAAACATAGAAACATAGAAATTAGGTGCAGGAGTAGGCCATTCGGCCCTTTGAGCCTGCACCGCCATTCAATATGATCACGGCTGATCATCCAACTCAGTATCCCGTACCTGCCTTCTCTCCATACCCTCTGATCCCTTCAGCCACAAGGGCCACATCTAACTCCCTCTTAAATGTAGCCAATGAACTGGCCTCAACTACCCTCTGTGGCAGAGAGTTCCAGAGACTCACCACTCTCTGTGTGAAAAATGTTTTCCTCATCTCGGTCCTAAAGGAATTCCCCCTTATCCTTAGACTGTGACTCCTTGTTCTGGATCTCCCCAACATCGGGAACAATCTTCCTGCATCTAGCCTATCCAACCCCTTAAGAATTTTGTAAGTTTCTATAAGATCCCCCCTCAGTCTTCTAAATTCTAGCGAGTACAAGCCACGTCTATCCAGTCTTTCCTCATATGAAAGTCCTGACATCCCAGGAATCAGTCTGATGAACCTTCTCTGTACCCCTTCTATGGCAAGAATGTCTTTTCTCAGATTTGGAGACCAAAACTGTACGCAATACTCCAGGTGTGGTCTCACCAAAACCCTGTACAACTGCAGTAGAACCTGCTCCTATCCTTTCAACTCAAATCCTTTCGCTATGAATGCTAACATACCATTTGCTTTCTTCACTGCCTGCTGCACCTGCATGCCTACTTTCAATGATTGGTGTACCATGACACCCAGGTCTCGTTGCATCTCCCCTTTTCCTAATTTGCCACCATTAAGATAATAGTCTACCCTCCTGTTTTTGCCACCAAAGTGGATAACCTCACATTTATCCACATTATACTGCATCTGCCATGCATTTGCCCACTCACCCAGCCTATCCAAGTCACCTTGCAGCCTCCTAGCCCCCAGCTTAGTGTCATCCACAAACTTGGAGATGTTGCATTCAATTCCCACGTCCAAATCATTAATATATATTGTGAATAGCTGGGGTTCCAGCACTGAGCCTTGCGGTACCCCACTAGTCACTGCCTGCCATTCTGAAAAGGACCCATTTGCTCCTACACTTTGCTTCCTGTCTGCCAGCCAGTTCTCGATCCACATCAATACTGAACCCCCAATACCGTGTGCTGTAGGTTTGTATACTAATCTCTTATGTGGGACCTTGTCGAAAGCCTTCTGAAAGTCTAGATATAACACATCCACTGGTTCTCCCTTATCCACTCTGCTAGTTACATCCTCAAAAAATTCTATAAGGTTCGTCAGACATGATTTACCTTTCGTAAATCTATGCTGACTTTGTCTAATGATTTCACCATTTTCCAAATGTACTGCTATCCCATCTTTAATAACTGACTAGCAGTTTCCCCACTACCGATGTTAGACTAACTGGTCTGTAATTCCCCATTTTCTCTCTCCCTCCTTTTTTAAAAAGTGGGGTTATATTAGCTACCCTCCAATCCTCAGGAACTACTCCAGAATCTAAGGAGTTTTGAAAAATTATCACTAATGCATCCACTATTTCTGTGGCTACTTCCTTGAGGACTCTGGGATGCAGCCTATCTGGCCCTGGGGATTTATCGGCCTTAAATCCATTCAATTTACCCAACACCACTTCTCGGCTAACCTGGATTTTACTCAGTTCCTCCACCTTATTTGACCCCCGGTCCCCTGATATTTCCGGCAGATTATTTATGTCTTCCTTAGTGAAGACAGAACCAAAGTAGTTATTCAATTGGTCTGCCATGTCCTTGTTCCCCATGATCAATTCACCCGTTTCTGACAGCAAGGGACCTACATTTGTTTTAACTAATCTCTTTCTCTTCACATATCTATAAAAACTTTTGCAGTCAGTTTTTATGTTCCCTGCCAGTTTTCTTTTATAATCTATTTTTCCTTTCCTAATTATGCCCTTTGTCCTCCTCTGCTGAACTCTGAATTTCTCCCAGTCCTCTGGTAGGCTGCTTTTTCTAGCTAATTTGTATGCTTCATCTTTTGTTTTTATACTATCCCTAATTCCCTTGTTATCCACGGATGCACTACCTGCCCTGATTTATTCTTTTGCCAAACTGGGATGAACAATTGTTGTAGTTCATTCATGCAGTCTTTAAATACCTTCCATTGCATATCCACTGTCAACCCTTTAAGAATCACTTGCCAGTCTATCTTGGCCAATTCACTTCTCATACCTTCAAAGTTACCTTTGTTTAAGTTCAGAACCCTTGTTTCTGACTTAATTATGTCACTCCCCATCCTAATGAAGAACTCAACCATATTATGGTCACTCTTCCCAAGGGGCCCCGCACAACAAGACTGCTAACTAACCCTTCCTCATTACTCAATACCCAGTCTAGAATAGCCCGCTCTCTCGTTGGTTCCTCTACATGTTGGTTTAGAAAACTATACCACATACATTCCAAGAAATCCTCTTCCTCAGGCTGTGGGAGAGCTGGGAATGGGAGGGGAAGGAGGGAGAAAGCAAGGACTACCTAAAATTGGAGAAGTCAATGTTCATACTGCTGGGTATGTAAACTACCCAAGCGAAATATCAGGTGCTGCTCCTACAATTTGCGGTGGGACTCACATGGAGGAGGCCCAGGACTGAAAGGTAATTTGGACAGGTACATGACCTTTCACCAGAACAATCATCAGGTTCAATTTGACCTCCAATAAAGAGCCCAAACCTTCTTCAGTGCCACCTCACCACACTCACAATTCTCTGCCTGCATGACTGCTAGGATCACACAGCAGGTTTGATGAAGTCAATCAGAAGGGCATCCGAGGGAAATAATTTGCCAGGCTGCAGGGAGAGAGTTGAGTACCGATTCAGGACAGATTGTATATAAAATCATGAGAGGAATAGATCAGGTGGATGCACTGAGTCACTTGCCCATAGTAGGGGGATTGTGGACCAGAGGACATAGGTTCAAGGTGAAGGGGAAAAAAAATTAATAGGAATCTGAGGGGTAACTCTTTCACACAAAGGGTGGTGCGTGTATGGAACAAGCTGCCAGAGGAGGTAGTTGAGGCAGGGACTATCCCAACGTTTAAGAAACAGTTAGACAGGTACATGGATAGGACACGTTTGGAGGGATATGAACCAAGCACAGGCAGGTGGGACTTGTGTAGCTGGGACATGTTGGCCGGTGTGGGCCGAAGGGCCTGTTTCCACAGTGTATCACTCTATGACTCTATGATTGCTGCACAAGAAGCCAGCAATGGGCTGTACAGCCTCGTCCCATGCTGTAGTGGTTCCATGACTGGAGTGGGAGATCAAAGACCTGCTTGAACCTACTTTATTGCTCCCAGTCAAAAGGGTCAAGAGTGTTTTATTGTCATATGTCCCGAAACGTAACATTTAAATTCTTACTTGCAGCAGGCCAGACTATGTAAATATAGTACACTGTAAACATTATAATAAATGGCAGTGCAACAGTTCCAGAGACAAAGTCCGGAATGTGGAGATGACAGGTTACAGAGAACATTAGTGGGAATGGGATTGATCATAAGCAATAGGAACAGGATTAGGCTATTCGGCCCATCAAGTCTACTCCGCCGTTCAATCATGGCTGATCTGTCTTCTCCTCTCAACCCCATTCTCCTGCCTTCTCCCCATAACCCCTGATACCCGTACTAATCAAGAATCTATCTATCTCTGCCGTAAAAATATCCATTGGGCTCCACAGCCTTCCGTGGCAATGAATTCCACAGATTCACCACCCTCTGACTGAAGAAATTCCTCCTCATCTCCTTCCTAAAGGAAAGTCTTTTAATTCTGAGGCTGTGGCCTCTGGCGTTAGACTCTCCCACGAGTGGAAACATCCTCTCCACATCCACTAACCAGGCCTTTCACTATTCGATTCCATAGGCTTGATGGGCCAACCTGGCCTCCTCCTACATCATAAAGAAACATGGATGCCCATGGAACATAGTGACTGATAATCAATCCTCACCTCCCATTTGGTCTCCTCCAGTCTGGGTAGAAGCTCGGATTGTTCCTTTTTGAAGGTCAGGCATTTTTTCTCCAGCTCCTCCCGTTGTTGCAGCAGTTTGCCGACATCTTCCTGCAGCTTCTTCTTCTCCTGCTGCAGCTTGTAGATCTGGAGCTGCAGGGCCTGCTGAGCTCGCTGTGCCTTCTTCGACACCTGCTGCAGCTTGTTGGCGTAGCTCTGCTTCAGTTCCTCCATCTCCCGCTCCCACATCTTCTGCTTCTCCTCGAACACCTGCACGATGGCCGCCTCGCTCTTGTCCAGGCTCCTCCGCATCTGGATCACCTCCTGCTCCTTCTCCCACAGCCTGTCCTCCAGGTCGTGGACGATGTCCTCGTGGGAGGGCGAGTGGTAGGCCAGGTTCTCGTGCATGTGGTTCAGCTTGTTGAAGGAGGACACGCTCTTGCTGGATGACCGGCCGCTGTCCGAGGTGGAGATGCCGTTGTAGGCCAGCGCGCCCCTCTCCCCGTAGGACGTTCCCAGGCGGTTGATGTGGCTGGTGGACGCGCTCATGGGCCCGATGTGCTGGTTGTATCCCGAGCCGTACGTGGGAAGGCTGGTCAGTGAGTTGCGGCCAGAGTCCGACATGCCGCCGCTGTGGTTTATAGTCCTGCTGTGGCCGGCCTTGTCCATCCCCACTCTCCCTCCGGCAGGGCTGCTGCTGTTATTGTGGTGAGCATTAAGGCTTTTCCTGCTGTCCACTATCCCATTGCTTTGTGGTGGACAGAGGTTCTGCATGGAGTGAAAGTTCTTGGGAACAACGGGCTTGAAGGCTGAGGGTCTAATCAATGACTCGCCAGTCTGTGGGTGAAAAATAAAACATATATCATTTTTAAAGTTTTTTTTTTTAAGTTTAGGTTAGAGATAGAGCGTGGAAACGGGCCTACCAAGTCCACACCGACCAGTCATCCTCACACATTAGCACAATCCTACATACTCTAGGGACAATTTACAATTATATCAAGCCAATTAACCTACAAACCTGTACGTCTTGGGAGCGTGGGAGGAAACCAGAGATCCTGGAGAAAACCCATACACTTCACAGGGAAAACGTACTAACTCCGTACAGACAGCACCCGTAGTCAGGATCTGATCCGGGGCTCTGGCACTGTAAGGCAGCAATTCTACCGCTGTGCCATCATGTGTAGAAAGGAACTGCAGGTTCTGGTTTATACCGAAGATAGACACAAAGTGCTGGAGTAACTAAGCGGGTCAGGCAGCATATCTGGAGAAAATGAATAGGTGACGTTTTAGGTCGGAACCCCTCTTCGGACCTTCTTCAGAATTACTTTATAAGTGGGCTAGATCCCTAAATCACAACACCACTGGGATTTTTAAAAAAACCCACGAAATGCTGAAGATGCTGCAGGTCAGGCAGCAACTCTGGAGGACATGGATGGACGATGTTTTGGGTCGGGATCTTCCTTCAGACGTCACACTGAAAAAGGTCCTGACCTGAAATATTGCCTATCCATGTCCTCCAGAGAAGTTGTCTGACCTGCTGAGGTACTCCAGCACTTTGTGTCTTTTTAAAAATAAACCAGCATCTGCAGTTCCTTGTATCTCCCACTAGGGTTTAGTTCAGACTGCGTATTGATATCTGAGCAATCTCAGCCAGAATAGGCAGAAATTCACTGCCCACCAGTGCCACCATGTTCCAACCTAATGGTCATCATGCTAGTGGTCTCCACTTCACATATTTAGTTTTGTTTCAGATTACAGGGCGGCATGGTGGTGCAGCGGTAGAGTTGCTGCCTTACAGCACTCACAGCATCAGAGACCCCGGTTCGATTCCGACTATGTCTGTATGAAGTTTGTACGTTCTCCCTGTGACCTGCGCTGATTTTCTCCGAGATCTTCATTTTCCTCCAAAGACGTAAAGGTTTGTAGGTTAATTGGCTTGGTATAAATGTAGAATTGACCCGAGTGTTAATAGGATAGTGTTAATGTGAGGGAATCGCTGGTCGGTTGGGACTTGGTGGGTCAAAGGGCCTGTTTCCACACTGTATCTCTAAAACATTTTTTAAAAGTGTGGATTCAGGCCCTTCGGCCCACCAAGTCCATGCCGACCAGATTTATACAGACCAATTTACCTACAAAACCACATGTCTTTGGGATGTTTGAGGAACCTGGAGCACCCATAGAAACGTAGAAAATAGGTGCAAGAGGAGGCCATTCGGCCCTTCGAGACAGCACCGCCATTCAATATGTTCAAGGCTGATCGTCCGCTATCAATAACCCGTGTCTGCCTTCTCCCCATATCCCTTGACTCCACTAGCCCCTAGAGCTCTATCCAACTCTCTCTTAAATCCATCCAGTGACTTGGCCTCCACTGCCCTCTGTGGCAGGGAATTCCATAAATTCACAACTCTCTGGGTAAAAAAGTTTTTTCTCAGCTCAGTCTTAAATGACCTCCCCTTTATTCTAAGACTGTGGCCCCTGGTTCTGGATTCACCCAACATTGGGAACATTTTTCCTGCATCTAGCTTGTCCTGTCCTTTTATAATTTTATACGTTTCTATAAGATCCCCCTCATCCTTCTAAACTCCATTTCACCCGGAGGATACCCACATGGTCACAGTAACATGTTATCCTACTATCACATCCTACAGTCGGGGCAATTTACAGAAGCCAATTATCCTACAAACCTGCACGTCTTTGGAATATGTGAGAAAACTGGAGATAAGCCACGCGGTCACTGGGAGAACGTACAAACTCCGTACAGACAGCACCTGTGGTCAGGATCGAACCCGAGCCTCTGGCGCTGTGAGGCAGCAGTACTACTAGCAGCATCACAGAGCCAGCCCATTTTATCTTTAGTAGGGGTGCAGAGATGAGGTGAAACCCAACTCTTGCAGCTCTACCACTGTGCTGCCCTCATGAGTGCAAACTAACGCAATAATGTCCAGTGTTTAAGAAGGAACTGCAGATGCTGGAAAATCGAAGGTAGACAAAAGTGCTGGAGAAACTAAGCGGGTGCAGCAGCATCTATGGAGCGAAGGAAATAGGCAACGTTTCAAGTCGAAACCCTTCTCATTCGCTCCATAGATGCTGCCGCACCCACTGAGTTTCTCCAGCACTTTTGTCTACCTGCAATAATGTCCAGGTTATTTTTTGATGGAGGGATATAGATGGGGCCAGAACACCAGGACAGCCCATTCTTTTTCTGAACCGTGGTGTGGCATTTCCCACCTCCACCCGAGAGAGAGCAACTTGGGTCCTTATCTCAACACCTCATCTGAAAGATGGCAGCGATCTCAGTGAGTTTTCGCTACTACTGGACCCAGAACTTACAGGAAAAATAACCTACTTTCCACGAAGCATTTAAATAAATAAATGGAAGAGGAAATGGCGGCTTGGCCAAATACGTCAGCCTGTCATTCGAGCATCAAAAGCAGACATCAGCCGGCACCTCAGAACAGCCCTGAATATATATCTTGGTCTGTCAGTCTGTGTCGGGCTGAGGATGGATTTAAACTGCAATGACAGATAGTTCTTATATATTAAGCTGCAACTAAGTCGTTATGGCCTCAGGAATTTTATCACAGCACACAAGAGTGGAGCTTGAAACTGTGTGATTAGAAATGCCCAACATGAGATGAGAATGCTGGAAGATTTATTTCCCTACCCATGAGAGGAACTTCACTCCTTTTTTAGTTTTGATTAGAGATACAACGCGGAAACGGGCCCATCAGCCCACGCCCACCAGCGGTCCCAGCACATTAACACAAGCATACACTCACTAGGGACAATTTACACTTATACCAAGTATACAAATCCAAGCCAATTAACCTACCAACCTGAGGTAGATACAAAAATCTGGAGTAACTCAATGGGTCAGGCAGCATCTCTGGAGAGAAGGAATGGGTGACGTTTCGGGTCAAGACCCTTCTTCAGACTCCAGCCTGTGGAAGGGTCAGAGATTTTTTGTTTCTCCGAGATCTTTGGTTTCCTCCCACACTCCAGACCTGTACGTCTTTGGAGTGTGGGGGGAAACCAAAGATCTCGGAGAAAACCCACGCGGTCACAGGGACAAGGTACAAACTCTGCGCAGACAGCACCCGTAGTCGGGATCAAACCCAGTTCTCTGGAGCTGCAAGCTCTGCCGCTGTACCGCTGTGTCACCTTATCCCCAGGAAGACTGAGGGCAGCACGGTGGCACAACAGTAGAGTTGCTGTCATACAGCGCCAGGTACCTGTGCTTGATTCCGACTACGGGTGCTGTCTGTATGGACTTTGTACATTCTCCCTGTGACCTCGTGGATTTTCCCTGGGAGCTCCAGTTTCCTGCCACGTTCCAAAGACGGGCAGGTTTGTAGGTTAATGGGCTTTGGTAAAGATTGTAAATTGTCCCTACTGTGTGGGATAGTGCTAGTGTACGGGGACTGCTGGTCAGCATGGACTCGGAGGCCACTGAGTCTGTGTCGACCAATGGTCACCCGTTCACACTAGTTATCTTACTACACACTAGGGGCAATTTTCAGAAGTCAATTAATTTATGGCAGAAGCGTCCACGTCGCGGGACTGGAAACTGGAAGTATCCTGAGCTAATTCTGCTACCACCATCATCTATTGCGACAAGTGATGGCTTCCACTGATTGTCGCCGCAAGCTTGCGTGCTTTTCAGGAAGGACGATGATAGCGAGGTCAACATTTGTAACAAGATGGACACGAAAAGAAGAAGAATTCATTTACAATCCCATCGTCTTTGGGTCGTGAGAGAAACCAGGGCACCCGGTGGAAACCCACGAGGGTTTTTTTTTTCCTATGGGATCTTGCTGTGTAAACTGGGCTCTCTGCCCTTGGACAGCAGTAACACCTCTCTCCCCCCCCCCCCCATCCCATGGTGAGTGTAGTCAGGGTAGGGTACAAGTGTAGTCAGGGTCGGGTAGAACCCTACTCTAAGCAATAAGCAATTTATAAACAATAACAGCTTGGGGAACAGACATCTTTACCCACGTGGGCATTCGGAATTCCCTCAACAGGGAATAAACTTAATCCTAAACTAAGTCCACAATGTCACCAGGCCAGTATATAAATAATCTAGCTGGTTCATTAACGCAAGGTAGGCTGGCAGAATATGTCTACCTTGCGTTATTTTTAATGCAATTGCAAGGGCTTCTGCCAATTTCACACCATTCCTTGTGAAGAGCACTGGATGAGACAGGTTTAGAGGGATATATGGGCCAAACGCAGGCAGGAGGGACAAGGGTAGATGGGACATGTTGGTCAACGTGGGCAGGTTGGGCCGAAGGGCCTGTTTCCAAGCTGTCACCGAGAACTTGGACTTGAGGACGCGAGAAACCAGCTGCTCCATCAAAATGTTCTGCCCGAGGGTCAGGAAGCGACAAACAATGGGCGAAAGTGTGTCGGTTCTGGCGCCTAGCAACCCCAAGCCTGTAGCTGATCTGATGCGTTCTGACTGGCTCTACTTCCACTGCCAAATGCTCCGATTGATTAATACTCCTTGTCTCAGCGGAAGGAAAGAAAGATGGGTTTTTGCTTTCGGGAAGCACTGACAACCTGGCAGTGCCTGCTTGTTGATACAGTTGACAGTCTGCAGAGATGAGGCAATGGCTCCTTGCCAACTATCTCCCAACATACTCCCTGGAATTACTCTTCCCTCCCTGAATCCCTGAAGGTTCTCCAGTGCTTCTATAACCTGTCCATGACTTTGCTGTCCAGAGTTTCCTTGATACTTATCACGGAAAGTGTGAACTTTGAGCACAAACTTTCCAGATTAGTTTAGTTTAGAGATACAGCCTTCGGCCAGCGATCCCTGCACATTAACACAACCCTACACACACCAGGGAACAATTAAAAAAAAACTTTACCAAGCCAATTAACCTACATACCTGCACGTCTTTGGAGTGTGGGAGGAAACCGAAGATCTCGGAGAAAACCCACACAGGTCATGGTGAGAACGTACAAACTCCGTACAGACAGCACCCGTAGGCGGGATGGAACCCGGGTCTCCGGCGCTGCAAGCGTTGTAAGGCAGCAACTCTACCGCTGCGCCATCGTGCCGTGATGATGATTCAATCCATGCTTCACAATCGCTCGCAAGCAGCCTGGGGCTTACCTGGGTTTGCAGCCGCTCCAGTACATCGAGCGTGTGTGTGGACTGGACTTTGGACTTTTTCTATTTGTAAATGGTGCCAAAATATTTTGATTGTGCATGTGTGAGCTATGCAAAAGGAATTTCCCTGTGCAGTGCACACGTGACAATAAAGAACCATTGTACCATGGAGGGATTGGTGGATGTTGACCAAGCTTTCTCGACAAACTCCTGCCTCCACATAAAGGTCAGCAACATTTTACATGTTCAAGAAAGAACTGCAGATGCTGGAAAAATCAAAGGTAGACAAAAATGCTGGAGAGGGTCGCGACCCGAAACGTCACCTATTCCTTCGCTCCATAGATGCTGCCTCACCCGCTGGGTTTCTCCAGCAGTTTTGTCTACCTGCAACATTTTAAATCGTAACTTTTACACAACAAAATGTCCCGGGGTTCAGCGTCAAAGCTTCTCCAAACAGAAATAAAATCACATGGACAAAACCATGGTCATGGAGGCATGTATAATGGAGCACCTTAACGGTGAGCAAACAAGTAGATGGTTGAAGAGGTTTGAAAAGGAATTACTGTTTAGGATCTCAGCATAGACAACCATGTTAAAAAAAAAATCACACACGAGGAACTTCAGATGCTGGAATCTTGTTTAAAACACAAAGCTCAGAGTTCACGTAACTAGAAAATATACTTCTCTATTTCGAGCAAACTTTCCACCATTGATTACCAAACTAAATGCCCTTATTCAATTTTGGAAAACGCTTCCGATTTCCCTCGTAGGTAGAATAAATGCCATAAAGATGATCTTCCTTCCACAAATCTTGTACCTATTTCAATCAATACTGATTTATCCCCCTAAAATCTTTTACAAAAAAACTCGATTCCCTGATCACAAACTTTATTTGGGATTATAAAACACACAGAAGCCATAAATGACATCTATGTAAACCCAAAGGAATTGGCGGACTGGCTCTCCCCAATTTTTTGTACTATTCCTGGGCAACGAATATTAAAATCGTAATCTATTGGATGGACAACACAAGCCAACAGGTAAAATGGTTAATAATGGAGAGAGAAGATTGTTCGCCTTTTAATATAGGCGCGATTCTTCTCTCTCCAATAAATTTGAAGAAAACAGTATATGAGAAAAATCGGATTATCCATAGTACCCTACGAATCTGGAAACAAGTGAAGTCAACCCTTAAACTGAGAAATTTATCTCTTCTATCACCAATTGCAAATAATCCCTCGTTTAAGCCGTCTATTTTAGACAAGACGTTCACACACTGGGAAAAATTAGGAATTAAAAAAGTGGGAGATTTTTATGAGACGGGACTCTTCTTTCATTTCAAGAATTACAGTCAAAATATCACCTGAAAGGTAGCCAATACTTTAGATATCTCCAAATACGAGACTATTTGAAATCATATACCCAAGACTATCAATATATGGTTCCAGACATACTAGACAAATGTATGAATAAAAACTCGGATTCAAACAAGTTAATATCGTACCTCTATTATACCCTCTTAAATATACAAACCATCGTCGGAAGTAATTAGATGAGCTTGGAAGATGTACTCGGCGTAACAATTTTAAAAGACAGATGGGAGGAAAGTCTCCTATATATACTCTTAATGTTAGGCATTCGCTAATACAATTTAAAATACTGCACAGACTTTATTATTCAAAACTGAATAAGATCTTCCCAAATGTTTCTCCTATTTGTGATAAATGTCTCCTTCAGGAAGCAACTATAACCCATTTTTTTGCCTCTTGTATCGAAACATAGAAACATAGAAATTAGGTGCAGGAGCAGGCCATTCGGCCCTTCGAGCCTGCACCGCCATTCAATATGATCATGGCTGATCATCCAACTCAGTATCCTGTACCTGCCTTTTCTCCATACCCCCTGATCCCTTCAGCCACAAGGGCCACATCCAACTCCCTCTTAAATATGGCCAACGAACTGGCCTCAACTACCTTCTGTGGCATAGAATTCCACAGATTCACCACTCTCTGTATAAAGTTACATAATTTCTGGAGGGGAATTTTTGAAATGTTTTCTAAAATACTTAAAATAAAATTGGACCCCGACACTGAACTGATCACTCTAGGTACGTCAGAAGCTTGTTCTGAGCTAACATCAGAATGCCAGCACCGCCATTCAATATGATCATCCAAAATCTGTATCCCGTTCCTGCTTTTCCCCAAATCCCTTGATTCTTTTAGCCCTAAGAGCTAAGTCTAACTCTTGAATACATCCAGTGTATTGGCCTCCACTGGCTTCTGTGGCAGAGAATTCCACAGATTCACAACTCTGGGTGAAAATGTTTTTCCTCATCTCAGTCCTAAATGGCCTAGCCTATATTCTTAATCTGTGACCCCTGGTTCTGGATTACCCCACCATCGGGAACATGTTTCCTGCTTCCAGCCTGTCCAATCCCTTAAGAATGTTGTACGTTTCTATACAATGTGGGCTGAAGGGCCTGTTCTTGCGCTATAACCATATAACAATTACAGCACGGAAACAGGCCCTCTCGGCCCTTCCAGTCCGTGCCGACCATTTGCTATACCGTGCTATACTGTTCGATGTTCCACGAAACACTATAATCTGACTTTCTGTTTCTCTAAATGGCTGTGAGGAGTAGGAGTTGGCAAGAATAGTTGTTGGGCATTAAAAGTACTGCTTGCCATGGCTCTGTTGTCAGCCACAAATGTCCCAATGGGCCTGTGAAAGGATTCCTGTCCCATCCTATAGCTGGCTAATCACCAAGTGATTGTCAGCAGCAACAACTCAGCCAAACCTCCCCGAGGAGAGGCTGCTTCCACAGAATTGATATTTGACATTTTATAATAGAAAAAGTATTATGAATTGTAAATTTTGAACATGAGCCTCGTACTTCACCCACGGAGGGATTTAAGGTGACGCATGCAGTTATCATCTCAATTTGCATTTAAATCAACTCAGTTTAAAGTTGTGGACGCTAAGGAAGCTTGAGCTTTGATTCAGAGTTGAGTAAATCTAGTATCTTGTGAAGGGATCATAATGGGAGGTGTTTCTTCAAACTAATGATTCATTTGTGTGCTCGTGTTTCTTGCGCTGTTTTAACAATGCCGTGCAGCCCTCCCCACTGCACCCCAAACCCTGCGATGTTCTGTGCCTCATGTGTATAAACCCCATCCTTCTCGGTCCAAACACCAGCACTTCTTCAGCTGGCCATGGGGTGGTGCACACGAGCAGACCAAGTCCAATCCCAAGGTCCCACCATCCTTCATGGGGAATGTGTGGGAAGGAACTGCAGATGCTGGTTAAAACCGTAGACACAACATGCTGGAGTAACTCAGCGGGACAGGCAGCATCTCTGGAATGGGTGACGTCTCGGGTCGAGACCCTTCAGTCTGAAGAATGGGGAACAGCAGGTATGGCCATATATCACAGTGAGAGTGTTGGTAGAACACATTTAGAGTATTGTGCTCAGTTTGCCCACCCTGTTCTAGGAAAGATGTTATTGAGCTGGAAAGAGTGCAGAGAGGATTTACGAGGTTGGCAGGACTTGATGGCCTGAGCTATAGGGAGAGGCTGAGCAGGCTCGGACTTTATTCCTTTGAGCACAGGAGGATGAGGGGTAAGGGGGTAGAGGTGTCAAGAGTCAAGAGAGTCAAGAGAGTTTATTGTCATGTGTCCCAGATAGGACAATGAAATTCTTGCTTGCTGCAGCACAACAGAATATTGTAGGCATAAATACAGATCAGATCAGTGTATAGATTCCTATATACCAAGGAATATATATATATATATTTACACACATAAGACCATGAGAGAATAGATAGGGCAAATACACAGACACTTTTACCCAGAGTAGGAGAATCAAGAACCAGAGGACATAGGTTTAAGATGAGGGGGAGGACAGATTTAATAGGAACCTGAGGGGCAACCTTTTTTTACACAAAGTGTGGTAGGTATATGGAACGAGCTGCTAGAGGATGTAGTTGAGGCAGGTGCTATCACAACTTTTTGAGAATATTTGAACAGGTACATGGATAGAAACATAGAAACATAGAAATTCAGCCTTCGACGATCCCCTTAGCCACAAGGGCCACATAACTGGCCTCAACTACCCTCTGTGGCAGAGAGTTCCAGAGACTCACCACTCTCTGTGTGAAGAAAGTCTTTCTCATCTCGGTCTTAAAGGATTTCCCCCTTATCCTTAAGCTGTGACCCACTTCCCCAACATATCTAGCCTGTCCAACCCCTTAAGAATTTTGTAAGTTTCTATAAGATCCCCTCTTAATCTCCTAAATTCCAGAGAGTATAAACCAAGGGTCTGACCAGAAGACCAAACTGCACGCAATACTCCAGGTGTGGTCTCACCAAGACCCTGTACAACTGAAGTAGAACCTCCCTGCTCCTGTACTCAAATCCTTTTGCTATGAAAGCTAACATACCATTCGCCCGATAGGATAGGTTTAGAGGAATAAGGGCCAAACGCAGGCAGGTGGGACTAGTGTATATGGGGCATGTTGGTCAGCGTGGGCAATTTGGGCTGTAGGGCCTATTTAGAAACATAGAAAATAGGTGCAGGAGGAGGCCATTCGGCCCTTTGAGCCAGCACCGCCGTTCATTGCGATCATGGCTGATCATCCCCAATCAATAACCCATGCCTGCTTTCTCCCCACATCCCTTGACTCCACTAGCCCCTAGAGCTCTATCTAACTCTCTCTTAAATCCATCCAGTGATTTGGCCTCCACTGCCCTCTGTGGCAGGGAATTCCATAAATTTGAATGCTGTATGACTATATTATGACTATACTGTATTATTATACTGTATGACTATAGTCGATGGCTATAGACTCTACACACAAATAAACATACACTGATCAGTAATCAGCAACTTGGATTTGAATGGGGAAGAAGGGCCTGTTTCCACGCTGTGTGACTCTACGAGCCTCAGAAGATTATGGGTTCAATCTACACTCCAGATTGGGGTTTTTTGTCGGTGAGGTCCTGGGGCGTAAGGAGGTCTCAGGCTCAGTCTAAAGGTGTGGTGTTGGGGGTGGTGGTGCGAGCGAGTGTTTTTAATATCACTTTATTTCTGCCTGGTTCTTGTGACAGAGATCAGCAGAATCCACCGTCCATTCCTTCTGGGCAATGGTCAGTTAAAGCAGCAAGGTATGTGTTCATTTGAGATAGACACAAAATGCTGGAGTAACTCAGCGGGACAGGCAGCATCTCTGGAGAGAAGGAATGGGTGACGTTTCAGGTTGAGACCCTTCTTCAATCTGAGAGTCAGGGCAGGGGGATCATGGGAGAGTGTACACCAGCATCTGCTGTTCCTTGCTACACATTTTGGCTGCTCCACTGAAATCTCCTCAAGGTGTGCCTAGTTTGAAGAAGTTCTCCTCCTCTCAGAAGACGCTGGGGCTCACTGCCAGGGGATTGGTGGAGGCCGATACTAAAGTGGCATTTAAGAGGCTGTTCGATAAACACATGCGTATGCTGGGACAGGGGGTTAGGGATGGCGTACAGGCAGATTATTAGTTTAGTCTAGAGATACAGAGTAGAAACAGGCCCTTGGCCACCGGGTCCGCACTGACCAGCGATCCCCGCACACACACTAGGGATTATTTACATTTTTTACCAAGCCAATTAACCTACAAACCTGTACGTCTTTGGAGTGTGGGAGGAAACCGGGTATCCCGGAGAAAACCCACGCAGGTCACGGGGAGAACGTACAAACTCCGCACAGCCAGCATCCGCAGTCAGGATAGAACCCGGGTCTCTGGCGCTGTGAGGCAGCAACTCTACCGCTGCGCCACCGTGTTGTCCCGGTAGAGATTAGTTTATCTTGGCATCATGGTCAGCCGGGACATTGTGGGCTGAAGTTCCTGTGCTTTATACTCTACGAGCGCTGGTCTTTGCTGAGGACTGAACTGAAGACTGTTGGATGGTGTGGTCCTATATTTACCACAGGATTCAGCAGCCAGTACCTACAGACACAGCAACAGGTGTTTCAGACTCCAGTAGACCCTTGGCTGACTTTCATACAGTTACATAATCAGCAGTTAATAAACCCATTCAAGCTATTCCACAGACGCCGATAAACCTGTCAGGCAAGAGATTTCTCAAGCACTGCATTCCATATGTGACATGTGCTGCATACTTTCCTTGCCTCAGAATGAAAGCGGCAAATTAACAGAGTTCCTTGTGCAGCCTGTTGTGTGTTCTCATGGTGAAACTGGGCCAAACGTATCATTATCATTCCCACCACTACTTACCAGCAGCAGTTGGTAGTTCTCATGAAACCGCTGGCAGCGGCCCACCCAGTCAATCAACTGCTTCTTCGTTACCTCAATATATAACTGACAAAGAAGTGGCGTGCGGAGGCGCAGCGGTAGAGTTGTTGCCTCACAGCACCAGAGACCCGGGTTCGATCCTGACTACAAGTGCTGCCTGTACGGAGTTTGTACGTACACCCTGGAATCGTGTGGGGTTTGTGCTGGGTGCTCCGGTTTCCTCCCACACCCCAAAGACGTGCAGGTTTGTAGATTAATTGGCTTGTGTATATCGTCGCTAGTGTGTAGGATAGAATCGGGTGGTTGTTGGTCAGCGTGGATTCGGTAGGCCGAAGGGCCTGTTGCAACGCTGCATCGCTAAACTAAACTAAACAAGGGCAGCCAAAGAAAATGGAAGTGAGAAACATCATGACTATTTCTGAGCCACTTGCAGAAGCTTCCAAGGAATTGGTCTTTCATCCTTTGGAAACTCCAGGAAACCGGAGAGGTTTGACAACTCAATCCCTGCCCTTCTGGGAATAGCAGAGATGCTTGGCTGATTGCCCAATATTCCTGGGATTAGGCAGTGGTATCTTAGAGTCATACAGCACGGAAACAGGCCTTTCCACCCAAAATGACCATGCCAACCAAGATGCCCCATCTGCCCGCGTTTGGCACGTATCCCTCTAAATCTTTCCTGTCCATGTACCTGTCCAAATATCTTTTAAATGTTTAAATGCGTACGTTTTGCTATGATTAGTACTCCAGGTGCTGCCCAAGCTTGCTGTTCCACACCATTCCTTTCTCATGAGACTCCTCATTTAAGTTTACACGAAAGCAAAGAAAAAGAAAAGGCAACCTTCCTTGTACCATAACAAGTGCGTGCAAATGTTCCATGCTGATTTACTAACCTAAATTAGGGGAAGAACCCTGCTCATCTCACTATCTAGCCTTGGTCTAATGCCAAAACCATAGTAATGTGGTTGAGTGTTAACACCCCTCTGAAACTCTCTGGCGAGCTCTGTTTTGCCATTCTCATAACATTCAAGGGAAGACCAAACCCAGCCACAAACAAGGCCCCAAAGTTGCACCAAGCCTGATTAATCTCGCAAAGATCTCCTCCTAAATATCTGAGCATCGGTGGCCAAATGGGCAAAGTATCCCACAGAGTAAGATCATAAGATCTTATCCAGAGGTCATGGGTTTAAGGTGAAGGGGAAAAGGTTTAATAGGAATCTGAGGGGTAACTTTTTCACACAAAGGGTGGTGGATGTATGGTACAAGCTGACAGAGGAGGTAGCTGAGGCAGGGACGATCCCAATGATTAAGAAACAGTTAGACAGGTAGATGGATAGGACAAGTTTGCAGGGATATAGACCAAATGCCGGCAGATGGAATTAGTGTAGCTGGAACATGTTGGCTGGTGTGGGCAAGTTGGGCCGAAGAGCCTGTTTCCACACGGTATCACTCTATGACTATAAGATCATAAGTGATAAGAGCATAATTAGGCCATTCGGCCAATCATGGCTGCTCTATCTCTCCCTCCTAACCGCATTCTCCTGCCTTCACCCTTTAACCTCTGACACATGCACTAATCAAGGTGTCAAGCACCAGGCTGACATGGTTGTTTTCACAGTCATACGGGTAGAGTAGCTGTGACTGAAGCTCGGATTGAAGAAGGGTTCCAACCCAAAACGTTGCCCATCTTTTTCCTCCAGAGATGCTGCCTGACCTACTGAGTTACTCCAGCACAATGTGTCTCTCCGGGAGTCAAGAATGTTTCATTATCATATGGATCCCACAATGGGACAATGAGATTCTTGCTCGGAACAGTGCTACAGATTCTCCCCGAGCTGCAACAGGAAAGAGTTTATTCCAAAGGGCAGCACCCAAAGACATTGGCTCAAGCATCAGTTCTACTGCTTTGTGAACTGCTCGGCCTTTTAGTGCTATTAATTAGTACTGTCTCAGTCTCCTAGAACACACGACAGACCATAATCCTGGATTTTCAGGAGCCTAGAAGAATGGATATTAAAGTTCCAGATTGCGACAGATTTGAACAATGAACAGAGAACGGCACGTGGGACATCGATAGAGTTGCTGCCTTACAGCACCAGAGACCCCGGGTTCAATCCAGACCACGGGTGCTGTGTGTATGGAGTTTGTACGTTCCCCCGTGACCTGTGTGGGTTTTATCCGAGATCTTCAGTTTCCTCCCACATTCCAAAGAGGTACAGGTTTGTAGGTTAATTAGCTCGGTATAAATGTAAAAATTGTTCCTTGTGTGTGTGTGTGTGTGTGTTCGGTAGTGTTAGTGTGTGGGGATCTCTGGTCAGTGCAGACTCAGTGGGCCGAAGGGCCTGTTTCCCCGCTGTATCGCTAAACTAAACTAAACCAAATTAAGCAGAGGAAGATTGTTCCTCCGAATCGTCTGTGAATAGAAGCCGCATATTCCAGGTCCATTAAACATGGAGTTTGAACGGTACTGCGTGATAATTTGTTATTTTGCAGTGAGGAGATAACATTGTGACAATGTATAACAAAAACTGGTAAGACCTGATTAGCAAGTTCACGGAAATATAAGGCCACGGATGAGTTAGAATATTGTTAAATTGGTACATACTGTGTACATTTCAATATTCATTAACCTGAATTGGCCTTGAGCGATAATGTTTTAAAATCAGCATTCTCAACTTAAATTCTCTCCATAGCTATGCCCCTCCCCATTTCAGTAACATCATAAGGTCATAAGTCATGTGATGGTAAAATTAGGCCATTTGGCCCATCAAGTCTACTCCGCCATTCAATCATGGTTGATCTATCTCTCCCTCCTAACCCCATTCACCTGCCTTCTCCCCGTAACCTCCGACACCTGTACAAATCAAGAATTTATCTATCTCTGCCTTAAAAATATCCACTGGCTTGGTCTCTACCAAAAGAAATTTCTCCTCATCTCCTTCCTAAAAGAACGTCCTTTAATTCTGAGGCTATGACCTCTAGTAGTAGACGCTCCCATTAGTGGAAACACCCTCTCCACATCCACTCTATCCAAACCTTTCACTATTCTGTATGTTTCAATGAGGTCCCCCCTCATTCTTCTAAACCCCATCAAGTGCAGGCCCAGTGCCGACAAACGCTCATCATAGATAGGATCATAAGATGAAGTGCTTTGAGAAGTTGGTTATGACACAAATCAACTTCTGCCACAATAATGACCCAAACTTCCATCGACTGACACAACAGACAGACAGAACGTGTGATCTCGCTAGCTCTCCAGTATGAGCTGGACCACTTGGACCATAAGAAAACATACATCAGGTTGTTGCCCATTGACCTCAGCTCAGCATTCAACACCTGCATCCTCTCCAAACACATAGTCTATGTCAGGGAACTCTGCTCCTCTCCATTCAACTGGATCCTTGAATTCCTCACAAGTTCACAAGTCACAAGGTCACAAGTTATAGGAGAAGAATTAGGCCATTCGGCCCATCGAGTCTACTCCGCCATTCAATCACGGCTGATCTCTGCCACCTAATCCCATTTTCCTGCCCTCTCCCCGTAACCCTTGACATCTATTCTAATCAAGAACTTGTCTATCTCTGCCTTAAAAATATCCACTGACTTGGCCTCCATACCTCTGCGGCAATGTTCCACAGATTAACTACCCTCTGACTAAAGTAGTTCCTCCTCACCATTATAAATGAGGCCTTTTAATTCTGAGGCTATGACCTCTGGTCCAAGACTCTCCCACCAGTGGAAGCATTCTTTCCACATCCACTCTATCTATGCCTTTCATTATTCTGTAAGTTTCAATGAGGTCCCCCCTCAACCTTCTAAACTCCAGCAAGTACAGGCCCAGTGCCATCAAACGTTCATCATATCCTAACTCACTCATTCATGAAATCATTCTTGTAAACCTCCTCTGGAACTTGTGCAGAGCCAGCACACGGCACGGTGGTGCAGCGGTAGAGTTGCTGCCTTACAGCGATTGTAGCACCGGAGACCCAGGTTCGATCCCGACTACAGGCGCTGTCTGTACGGAGTTTGTACATCCTCCACGTGACCTGTCTGGGTTTCTTCCTACACTCCAAAGACATAAAGGTATGTAGGTAAATTGGCTTGGTGTATGTGTAAGTTGTCCCTAGTGCGTGTAGGATAGTGTTAATGTGCGGGGATCGCTGGTCAATGCGGACTCGGTGGGCCGAAGGTCCTGTTTCCGTGCTGTATCTCTAAACTACAACCAAACTAAACATCCTTCCTCAGATCATGGGGCCAGAATGGGTAGACCTCAACTAGGAGGAGTAGAAGGGTCGAAGAAGGGTTTCGGCCCGAAACGTTGCTTATTTCCTTCGCTCCATAGATGCTGCTACACCCACTGAGTTTTTCCAGCATTTTTGTGTACCCTCAACTAGGAGGGATTGGCAGCACCAACCTCTCCACACTGACCATTGGCGTGGGAGCGGTTCAGGGCTTCTTGCTCCACTCTCTCCTATCTAACTTTGTCTGCGCCAGAAGCGTGGCGACACTTGTGCACTGGATGAAGGGATTCAAAGTAACATTAGCAAATTTGCAGATGACACAAAGCCGGGTGGCAGTGTGAACTGTGAGGAGGATGCGATGAGAATGCAGGGTGACTTGGACAGGTTGGAGGAGTGGGCAGATGCATGGCAGATGAAGTTTAATGCAGATAAATGTGAGGTTATCCACTTTGGTAGCAAAAACAGGAAGGCAGATTACTATCTAAATGGCATCAAGTTGGGAAAAGGGGAAGTACAACGGGATCTGGGGGTCCTTGGTCATCAGTCAATGAAAGTAAGCATGCAGGTACAGCAGGCAGTGAAGAAAGCCAATGGCATGTTGGCCTTCATAACAAGAGGAGTTGAGTATAGGAGCAAAGAGGTCCTTCTGTAGTTGTACAGGGCCCTAGTGAGACCACACCTGGAGTATTGTGTGCAGTTTTGGTCCCCTAATTTGAGGAAGGACATTCTTGCTATTGAGGGAGTGCAGCGTAGGTTTACAAGGTTAATTCCCGGGATGGCGGGGCTGTCATATGATGAGAGAATGGAGCAGCTGGGCTGGTACACTCTGGAGTTTAGAAGGATGAGAGGGGATCTCATTGAAACATAAAAGATTGTTAAGGGCTTGGACACACTAGAGGCAGGAAACATGTTCCCGATGTTGGGGGAGTCCAGAACCAGGGGTCACAGTTTAAGAATAAAGGGCCTGTCCCAGCAGCTCCATGCGATGAGCGCGACCTAACGTGGTCGCTTGAGCCGTCCGGCGTCGCGGGGCCGGTCCCACTTCGATCGCCGGAGCCGTGCGGAATTGTGCGGAGTTCGTCCCGACATCGCGCGGGGTTCCGAAAAACTGACCATGTCCAAAAATTCCGTGCGGCAACGCAGTCGCCTTGACGCATTACACACCTCTCTGTAGTGCCTCTGTGCCCCTCTCTGTGTGTCCCTCTCTGTTCTGGTGAACTTACCTTTAAGACCGTTCCAAGTTCGCCTCACTTTGCGCCGTGGGAACATGAGACAATAAAGTTACTTTGGCATTGCACCATCATGGTCTGGTTTATTTAGAGAAACTAATAATTTATTGGCTATTTTCTTGTTATTGTTGCACCATCATGGTCGGTAAAGCTGCAGCAAGTGAGAATGTTGTTCTCATTCAAATGCAGTATATTGTGGATAAATGTGAGGTTATCCACTTTGGTGGCAAAAACAGGAAAGCAGACTATTATTTAAATGGTGGCCGATTAGGAAAAGGGGAGATGCAGTGAGACCTGGGTGTCATGGTACACCAGTCATTGAAAGTAGGCATGCAGGTGCACCAGGCTGTGAAAAACGCGAATGGTATGTTGGCATTCATAACAAAAGGATTTGAATATAGGAGCAGGGAGGTTCTACTGCAGTTGTACAGGGTCTTGGTGAGACCACACCTGGAGTATTGCGTACAGTTCTGGTTTCCAAATCTGAGGAAGGACATTATTGCCATAGAGGGAGTACAGAGAAGGTTCACCAGACTGATTCCTTGATGTCAGGACTGTGTTATGAAGAAAGACTGGATAGACTCGGCTTGTACCCGCTGGAATTTAGAAGATTGAGGGGTGATCTCATAGAGACTTACAAAATTCTTAAGGGGTTGGACAGGCTAGATGCAGGAAGATTGTTCCCGATGTTGGGGAAGTCCAGGACAAGGGGTCACAGCTTAAGGATAAGAGGGAGTTAGATGTGGCTAAGGGGATCAGAGGGTATGGAGAGAAGGCAGGTACGGGATACTGAGTTGGATGATCAGCCATGATCATATTGAATGGCGGTGCAGGCTCAAAGGGCCGAATGGCCTACTCCTGCACCTAATTTCTCTGTTTCTATGTTTCATATCCCGTGCACTTGAAACAGTAACATTCTTGTTTTTGACCCAACGTATCGTTCCTCCTTTTTCCACTACCTACCTTCCACTTCTCCATTCCACACTTCCGTATCTCTCTCGCTCTCCTTCATTTCTCACTTCCCTCCCTCACCCCACCTCAGAGGTAATGGGGAGAAGACAGGGGAATGGGGTTAGGAGGGAGAAATAGAAGAAGAATTAGGCTATTCAGCCTATCACATGGCCTTATGACCTCACGGTCCACTTCCCCACCTCTAGTCCCCACTTCTCTATCTCACCCTTTATTTTCCAAATCGATTGATCCACTATCTACTCTCTACGATCCACTATCTATCCATTAAAACATAGTCATAGAGTCATAGGGTAATACAGTTTGAAAACATGCCCAACTTGCCCACAACGGCCAACAATGTCCCAGCTACACTGGTCCCACTTGCTTGCGCTTGGTCCGTATCCCTCAAAACCTGTCTTATCCATGTACCTGTCTAACTATTTCTTAAATGAAGGGATAGTCCCAGCCTCAACTACCTCCTCTGGCAGCTTGTTCCATACACCCACCACCCTTTGTGTGAAAAAGTTACCTCTTGGATTCCTATTAAATCTTTTCCCCTTCACCTTGAACCCATGTCCTCTGGTCCTCAATTCCCCTACTCTGGGCAAGAGACTCTGTGCATCCATCTCTATTCCTCTCATGATTTTGTACACCCCTATAAGATCACCCCTCATCCTCCTGCGCTCCAAGGAATAGAGAGAGAGACCCAGCCTACTCAACTTCTCCCTACAGCTTACACCCTCTAGTCCTGGCAACTTTCCATTTTTACACCTGTGACCATGACCTTGTCATGGCTCAATTCCAATGGTCCAATGTGCTGGAAAAGCGTTAACAAAGATATCAGATCATTGTTACTGCCATATTCTAACAGTTAATTATAGTCCGCTTGTGGCAATCAGGTGCTAACCAAAATAAACGGGTTCCTGATTATGTGACAGCCTCAGAAGGGGTGATTTATAGATTCAGGTATGCCCCATTTTAGGTACAATAGTTAGGATTCTATTGTGCCTTCAGTGATTGATGACCTTAGGACTTTTCATTACATTCCCTTTGTTGGTTTATTTTATCAGCTGTACCTTAACGTTAGGGCTGATAACGTGTGAATATGCCGTAATTAAGCTTTGCAGAGGCATACGAGTCTGCGATTGGAAAATAAATATTTGACATCGAGCAACTGTGATTACACTATCCTAGTAGACCGTGAGTACACTGGACTCCGACTGGAAATCCCTGTTCTGTAGAATAGCACAACCATTAGCCGAACAAAAAAACACAACCAGACCAAGATCAACTGCAATGTTATCTCATCACCTTGTTCTGATTGAGAGATCAGGAGCTAAATAAGTCTCAGAATACATACGACTCAAACTTATGCTACAACAGAATGAGCCAGCTTTCCATGATTTAAAAATGGATAAAAAATTACTAGTGTTTTATAAGCACGCCATCCAGCAGCAAACTCCATTCTGATTGATTTAAAGCAGAATATTTCTGACTAGCTACACGATGGGTGGTGGGTGCCTGGAATGCGTTGCCGGGGTGGTGGTACAGGAAGATATGATAGTGGCGTTTAAGAAGATTTTAGATAGGATGTGTTTCAACATAACTCAGTTTTTAATTACCTCCCTCGTATTTTGTTGCAATGTCCTCTTTTTTGTGCCTCTCCCGTTTCTAAATTTCCACTGCTCAGCCTGAAGCGTGCTTGGTTTGATGTTTCAAAGGCTGGTTACCATGGAGAATTTATTTCTCACCACAGCCTTACAGGGCCAGAGCCCCGGGTTCGAACCTGATTATCCGGATAGAACTAGTATGTTCTCTGCTTGACCGCATGGGTTTTCCCCAGGTGCTCCGGTTTCCTCCCACATTCCAAAGATCTACAGGTTTGGCGGTTTGTAGGTAGGCTTCGGTAAAATTGTAAATTGTCCCTAATGTGTAGGATAGTGTTAGTGTGCGGGGTGATCACTGGTCGCGCAGACTCGGTGGGCCAAAGGGCCTGTCCCTGCACTGTATCTCTACAGCAGAGATGCCAACCCTAAATTTAGTTCACAGTAACATTCCACCCATTTGTCCGTAACAAATGGGGGTAAAAGCATTTCTCTCAGTAACATACTACTCACTTGGGGTTGTTGCCGGTGGCTATGCGCCTGCGCACTGTGCAGATCATGCCGGCGGGCGGGTGCGGCACATGCGCACTTGGCAAGGTTGCCGGCGGGTCTGCGCCTGCGCACTGGGTGGGGGTGGGGAGGGGGGGAGGTGATGGGGCTGCCGCAAGCGGCCGGGCTGGCGGCAAGAAACGTCGCCGTGTCGCTGATCTCTGGGTCGGGTGTGGCTGCGAGCTGCTGGGCTGGCAAACCGGGGGCACATGGCGCCGGCGTTCACCACGGGAGGAACACTGGCGCGGCGGTGTTCCGTAACAACATGTTTGGCTGCCGGAACACCGTAATATGGTTATTTCGCACAAAATACGGCGAATCCGGGACACTGGCACCTCTGCTACAGTAATCTACCCTATTTACATCGCTCAGGCTTTTGTCTACCTGTGTCAGATTGCCCCTCGGCTTCTCTATGTCAAGGAAAACAAACTCTCTCCATCTCTCTAACACAAACATATCCTTCCGGTAGTGTTGTAATGCAGCTAAAATATTAGTCAGCCCACACTAATCTCCCGCTATTTATACCTAAGAGCGGCTCAGTGGTAGAGATGCTGCCTTACAGCGCCAGCGAGCCGGGTGCGATCCAGACTACGGATGCTGTCTGTGTGGAGTTTGCACGTTCTCCCCGTGGGTTTTCTCCGGGTGCTCCGGTTTTCTCCCACATTCCAAAGACGTACAGGTTTGTAAATTGTCGCTAGAGTGTAGGGTAGAACTAATGTACAGGGTCGGTGTGGACTCAGTGGGCTGAAGGGCCAGTTTCCACGCTGTATCCCGAAACTAAACTGCACTAAACGTCCTTAAAACAGATCAGCTGTGAGGAACAAGTCCTCCCCACTCTCTCTCTCTCAGCTGGCATGGTGGCGGCAGTACGGAGTTTGTACGTTCTCCCCGTGACCTGCAAGGGTTTTCTCCCAGATCTCCGGTTTCCTCCTGCACTCTAAAGACGTACGGGTTTGTGGGTTAATAGGCTTGGTATAAATGTTACATTGTCCCTCGTGTGTGTAGGATAGTGTTAATATGCGGGGATCGCTGGCCGGTGTGGGCTCGGTGGGTCGAATGGCCGGTTTCCACGCTGTATCTCTAAACTAAACCAGGACCCCACCTACCAGAAACATCCCCTTCAGCCCTCCCTCCCTCCCTCTCCCCGCAACTGAAAACACACTGGATTTCTAACCACCCAGATCTGATGAAAGTTCACCAACCAGAACTTTGGTCCACTTATGCGATTTGTCTCTCATAGTTTCTATTTTTATTTCAGGTTTCCAACATCTGTAATTTAGGGCTTAATGCCTCTTCCTTTTTGCATTTTTTTCATTGCATGGGGTCTGGCACCTGGTGTTTACAGTAAAAATGAAGCTCAACTTGAACAGGCAAGAACATGCCATATAAATAAAAGACACAAAACAATGATTCCAAAGTTGCAGGTTTGAGGACTGACACGTGGCTTCCAGCTGAAGCTAACACCATCAGACGCCCTGTCTCTGTAAAATCTACTGGGCAATCTTCCATCTACACGGTCAGACAGGGAAGAGATGGCAATCGTCGCCTTCTATTGCAACTATAACTTCAAACATCGCATGCTAAGAGCGGCAGTAAGCTCTCATTTCAGAATTATTCCCCAAACCGGCAGCACAGAGGCGCAGCGGTAGGGATGCTGCCTTACAGCGCCAGAGACCCACGTTCGATCGTGACTAATGGCGCTTGTCGGCACGGAATTTGTACGTTCTCCCCGTGATGTGCGTGGGTTTACTTCGGGCCCTCCCACACTCCAAAGACGTGGAGATTTGTAGTTTAATTAGCTTCGGTAAAATTTGTAAATTGTCCCTAGTATGTAGGATAGTGCTAGTGCACAGGGTGATCGCTGGTCTCGCACGGACTCGGTGGGCCGGAGGACCTGTTTCCACACTGTATCACTAAAGACCAAAGACAAAAACCGGATTGGGGGAAAAAAGAAAATCATTGCAAGCAAAATGAAATGATGGGAATGAAAACAAAGTTGTTGCAATGTTTGCTCTCTGAGGGTGGGTTGACAGAGTCTGAAAACATTTCATTCAGAACAATCCAGTCAGTACCAAATGTTTTTGGAGTAAGCCACAAACCCACACCATTGCTACAATTACCAGTTGCTGGGTAAGCAACAGGTTGCTACAGTTTACCAGTTGCCCCTTCAATAGTTCAATTCATCTCGCCTCCTCCCAGCTGCTGCACAAACCCTCATCCATGCTTCACGCCTCCAGACAAGAATTCCAAGACTCTGTTCTGCCCATTTAACAGAGATCCATACAGTTATTCAATGTTATATCTTTGCACTAAAGATAGCTGCTGTTAGTGGGGCAGCACAGTGGCGCAGCTGTAGAGCTGCTGCATTGTAGCGCCAGGGTCTCGGGTTCGATCCTGTCTACGGGCGCTGCCTGTACGGAGTTTGTACGTTCTCCCCGTGACCACATGGGGTTTCTCCGGTTTCCTTCCACTCTCCAAAGACGTACAAGTTTAAATTCCCCCGCCACTGCTCCGGCGCCGAGGGGGCCAACCGACAACCCCTGGAAAAGGCGAGAGGCCCGCCGAGGTCGCTCTGTGACCTTTGACGATGTCGCGGGATTTGGGTCCCACTCACTGTGGGGGAGGGCAGGTGCGATTCTCCCCAGACCCGGAGCTCCGGCCTCTGTCAGTGCAGCGACGGGAATCGCCGAGCTGCGGTTCCCTCAAAGGAGCGGCAGTCTAAGGGATAGATGGCAAGAGAGAGGAGGCAGGGACTGGGGAACGGGAAAGGGGCTTTCCCCCCCCCCCCCGCACCGGCTGTACCATGCAGGTACAGCAGGCAGTGAAGAAAGCTAATGGCATGTTGGCCTTCATAACAAGAGGAGTTGAGTATAAGAGCAAAAAGGTCCTTCTGCAGCTGTATAGTGCCCCAGTGAGACCACACCTGGAGTATTGTGTGCAGTTTTGGTCTCCAAATTTGAGGAAGGACATTCTTGCTATTGAGGGAGTGCAGAGATTGGACACGCTGGAGGCAGGAAACATGTTCCCGATGTTGGGGGAGTCGAGAACCTGGGGCCACAGCCTGAGAATAAGGGGTAGGCCATTTAAAACGGAGATGAGGAAAAACTTTTTCACCCAGAGAGTTGTGAATCTGTGGAATTCTCTGCCTCAGAAGGCAGTGGAGGCCAATTCTCTGCATGTTTTCAAGAGACAGTTAGATGGAGCTCTTAAAGATAGCGGAGTCAAGGGATATGGAGAGAAGGCAGGAACGGGGTACTGATTGTGGATGATCAGCCATGATCACAGTGAATGGCGGTGCTGGCTCGAAGGGCCGAATGGCCTACTCCTGCACGTATTGTCTATTGGCGCGTAAACGGTGGGCCGAAATGCCTGTTTTCAAGCCATTTCTCTGTGCACCCTTTGTCCGTGCACTGTGGACAATTTAATTGGATTCCTGTAGTTTTTGCATGGAGAGCGTGCAAACAAAAGCTGGTGTATCACTGGTCGGCACGGCCTCAGTGGGCTCAAGGGCCTGTTTCCATGCTCTGTCCCTAAACTAAACTTAACATCCTGGTATATGAGGAAAGAAGAATGAACAAGAGCATTTCTTCTTGAAAGCTGAGGAATGACGGGAAACATAGAAACATCGAAAATAGGTGCAGGAGTAGGCCATTCGGCCCTTCGAGCCTGCACCGCCATTCAATATGATCATGGCTGATCATCCAACTCAGTATCCTGTACCTGCCTTCTCTCCATACCCCCTGATCCCTTTAGCCACAAGGGCCACATCTAACTCCCTCTTAAATATAGCTAATGAACTGCCCTCAACTACCTTCTGTGGCAGAGAATTCCAGAGACTCACCACTCTCTGTGTGAAAAATGTTTTCCTCATCTCGGTCCTAAAGCAATTCCCCCTTATCCTTAGAAAACAATTTCAGGTGATACAGGTGATAAATTTGATAGATTGACTATTCTCCCGTTAAAATATGTGACCAGACGGTTGACGGTGCTGGGAAGAAATAACAAACAAAAAGAAAGCAGCGCAATGTATACAGAATGAACCGCAAATGGTGGAATCTTACTCTGAACACAAAGCGCTGGAGTAACTCAGTGGGTCAACCGCTCTTTGTGTCTATCCATGTTCTCAAGAGATGCTGCCTGACCCGCTGAGTTACTCCAGCCCTTTGTGTCAAGTTTTGTAAACCGACATCTGCAGTTCCTTGTGTCTACGTAATAATGCAATACGGTCCTATTAGTAGGAGAGAAACAAAGCAGGTTGCTTATTGGAATATTTTGTTGGAATGGCCAGCCCCTGGAACAAATTCAAGTGATCGATGTGGGTTACACACTTTGCATGGCTAACACAGGAAAGGGTCAGCTCTGGGTTTAAATTCCCATGAATACCCTCACTGCTTTAGTTTAGTTAAGTTTAGTTTATTTTCACGTGTACTGAGGGAACAGTGGAAAGCTTTTGTTGCACGCGAACCAGACAGCAGAAAGACAATACAAGATTACTATCGAGCCATCTATAGATACATGATAAGGGCATAGTTAAAGTAAGAAAAGCTGCTGTCGGAGTAGAGATTTAAAGAGTGGAGCGATTGTAATGCGTGATTACAGATGCACTTCTGTGACCAGTGCACAATGAGTCATCTGGCTTGGGCGCCATCTTGGATCAAGCATTTTTAGAACACACAATGCTGGGCTAACTCAGCGGGTCAGGTAGCATCTCTAGAGAACATGGATAGGTGACTTCACACCATAAATCTGAAGACGGGTCTCAATCCAAAACTACGCTTATCTATGTCTTCCAGGGATGCGGTCTGACCTGCTGAGTTACTCCAACACTTTGTGTCTTTTACCGAAGATAGACACAAACAAAGCTGGAGCAACTCAGCGGGTCAGGCAGCACCCCTGGGGAAAAGGAACAGGTGACGTTTCGGGCCAAGACCCTTCTTCAGACTGCAGAAGAAGGGTCTGAAGAAAGGTCTCGATCCGAAACGTCACCTGTTCCTTGTCTCCAGAGATGCTGCCGGACCCGCTGAGTTACTCCGGCTTTTTGTGTCTATCTTTGGTTTAAACTCGGTTCCTTCGTACACACGTTGTGCCTTTTTGTGCATTATTACCTGTTCCAGTTTGCCAGAGATGGGAAGTATCTTCGGAGGGTTACTTGGTTCCCTGTACTGCGGAGGCAAGTTCTTCTCATTGTTGTTTGTCACGTCGGTTTTCGTTCTGTCTCCCAGGCGACGGTCCCCGTTGATGTACAAAGAGCTCTCTGGGTTGAAGCACTTCTCGTCGGCCGAGAAGCGCTTGGAGAATTCTCGGGAGGTGTAACCGTTCCTCGGCCCGTTCTGCTGGCGGCCGCCGGTCTGGACCAGGCCCGAGCGGTTGATGCTGTTCATGCTCTTCATGGCAAACTCCTGCTCGTTGGCGACGCCGCTGCCCACGCTCCCCATCGTGCCCTGGGGGTAGCCAGGGTCGGCAGACCTGGGGGCAAAGACCGGGAACGTCTCACAGCCGCGGTAACCCGCCTCACTGCTCGCCGGCAGCACCTGAAGCTTCGCCATGTTGGCTCAGCGACAACGCAGCAACCTCAGCCGGCGGCCCTGAAAGGCGGAAGAGAATTGGATGAGTGCCCTCGCTCACACGAAACAGCCCTGAAGGCCACCAATGCCAGAAATTCCCTCCCCCATCCACTCGCACCGCCAACTGCAGAGGAAGGTGGAAGAGTATCGGCACAGTGGCCCAGCAGTAGAGTTGCTGCCTTACAGCGCCAGAGACCCGCCTTCCATCCTTCATAAGACAATGGAGCAATATTAAGCTATTCGGCCCATCAAGTCTACTCCACCATTCAGTCATGGCTGATCTATCTCTCCCTCCTAACCCCATTCTCCTGCCTTCTCCCCATAACCCCCGACACCCGTACTAATCAGGAATCTATCAATCTCCACCTTAAAAATATACATTGACGTGGTCTCCACAGCCTTCTTGGCAATGACTTCCGCAGATTCACCACCCTCTGACTAAAGAAATTCCTCATCATCTTTCTAAAGATCCCTCCTTTTACTCTGAGGCTATGGCCTCTGGTCCTAGACTCTCCCGCAAGTAGACACATCCTCTCCACATCCACTCTACCCTCACAGGAGCTGTCTGCACGGAGTTTGTACATTCTTCCTGAGATGCTGTGGGTTTTCTCGGGGGAAGGTCTGTTTCCTCCCACACTCCAAAGGCGTGCAGATTTGCAGGTTAATTGGCTCTGGTAAAAATTGTAAATTGACTCTAGTGTGCAGGATAATCCTAGTGTATGATCAGGTTGATCGCTGATTGGAGCTGGGCCGACGGGGCTGTTTCTTCGCTGCATGTGTAATGTTTAAAGTTCTCAGTATCAGAGTAGAGTTGTGAGTTATACAGTAGACTTGCGAATTTATGGAATTCCCTGCCACAGGGGGCAGTAGAGGCCAAATCACTGGATGGATTTAAGAGAGAGTTAGATAGAGCTCTAGGGGCTAGTGGAGTCAAGGGATATGGGGAGAAGGCAGGCACGGGTTATTGATGGGGGACGATCAGCCATGATCACAATGAATGGCAGTGCTGGCTCGAAGGGCCGAATGGCCTCCTCCTTCACCCATTTTCTATGTTTCTATGGTGAAAGATGGACCTTTCAAATGTCCTTGTCTGTTTGTAAAACCTTGGCCAGCCAACTGAAGGTGGTAGAGTGGCTGTAAATGGTCTAGCAATTCATGTCCACAAAAGCATGATGGGCACATATAAGGTGAATGGTTATAGTGTTTATCTCAGGCTAGAGGATTCCAGGACTAAGAGGGCATAAGATGGGAGTGGGAAGATTTACAAGAAACCTGATGGGCAATTTCTTCACACAGAGTGTGGTGCATATATGGAACGAACTGCCAGTGGAAGATATAGAGACGGGTACAATGGCGATGTTTAAATAAATATTTTGAATGAATAAGTTTATTGGCCAAGTATTCACATGCAAGGAATTTGCCTTGGTGCTCCGCCCACAAGTGACAACATGACATACAGTTGCAAAAGACACATAAAACATTAATAATAAAACATCTGAAAAGGACCCGTTCACTCCTACTCTTTGCTTCCTGTCTGCCAACCAATTTTCTATCCACGTCAACACCCAACCCCCAATACCATGTGCTCTAATTTTAGTCATGTCCTGCACTAGAGACTGGTGACTAAAATTAGGCAGTGCAGCGTAAGTTCACGAGAGTGATCCCTGGGATGGCGGGACTGTCATATGAGGAAAGATTGAAAAGACTAGGCTTGTATTCACTAGAGTTTAGAAGGATGAGGGGGATCTTATAGAAACATATACAATTATAAAAGGACTGGACAAGCTAGATGCAGGAAAAATGTTCCCAATGTTGGGCGAGTCCAGAACCAGGGGCCACAGTCTTAGAATAAAGGAGAGGCCATTTAAGACTGAGGTGATAAAAAACTTTTTCACCCAGAGAGTTGTAAATTTGTGGAATTCCCTGCCACAGAGGGCAATGGAGGCCAAATGACTGGATGGATTTAAGAGAGAGTTAGATAGAGCTCTAGCGGCTAGTGGAATCGAGAGATATGGGGAGAGGCAGGCACGGGTTAATGACAGTGGACGATCAGCCATGATCGCAATGAATGGCGGTGCTGGCTCGAAGGGGGGAATGGCCTCCTCCTGCACCTATTTTCTATGTTTCTATTATTGATTAAGCATGCGAATTAAATAAAATACCAGAGCAAAAGGAGGCTACAGATTTTTGGTTATTGAGTAGAGTTACTACTCGTGGAAAAAACACTGTTTTTATGTCTGGCTGTGGCAGCTTTGACAGTCCGGAGTCGCCTTCCAGAGGAAAGTGACTCAAAAAGTTTGTGGCCAGGGTGAGAGGGGTCAGAGATGATCTTGCCCGCTCGCTTTCTGGCCCTTGCAGTGTACAGTTCGTCAATGGAGGGAAGGTTGCAGCCAATAACCTTCTCAGTTGATCGGACGATTCCCTGCAGCCTCCGGGTGTCGTGCTTGGTGGCTGAGCCAAACCAGACCATGATGGAGAAGGCGAGGGCAGTCTCTACGATGGCCATGTAGAATAGGGCCATCATTGCCTGTGGCAGATTGTGTTTTCTCAGATGCTGCAGGAAGTGCATCCTCTGATTGTCTTTTTGACTGTGGAGTCGATGGTAGCCACCAATTAAAGGTCCTTGGAGATGATGGTTCCCAGGAGCTTAAGAAACTCCACAGATGTGACTGTGGTGTTGTTGATGGTGAGTGGGGTGAGGGGAGGGGGAGCTCTCCTAAAGTCTACTATCAATTCCACTGTCTTAAGAGCATTGAGCTCCAGGTTGTTGCTACGGCACCAGGACGCTAGCTGTGACACTTCCTGTCTGTAGGCAGATTCCTCCCCATCCTGGGTCAGTCCAATCAGGGTTGGGCCGTCCACAAACTTGAGAAGCTTGACAGAGGAGTCAGTGTAGGTGCAGTCGTTGGTGTAGAGAGAGTAGAGGAGAGGGGAGAATATGCAACCTTGCGGTGCTCCTATGCTGACAGGTAAATAGGTAGGAAAGGTTAATAGGGATATGAGCCAAATACAGGTAAATGGGACTAGCTCAGTAATGAGAGCAGGTCAGCATGGCGAGTTGGGCTGAAGGGCCTGTTTGCCAGAGGAGGAAGGAATTGCAGATGCTGGTTTATACCAAAGACAGACAAAAAGTGCTGGCATAACTCAGTGGGTCAGGCAGCATCACTGGAGAAAAAGAAAATAGGGATGACATTTTGGGTCGGAACCCTTCTTCAGACTGAAAGTGGGGGGGGGGGGGGGGGGGAGACTAGAGGTAGGAAAAAAGACAACTTTTAGTCCCTCCTCCATCTCTACTTTCAGTCTGAAGAAAGTTTCCGACCCAAAATGTTACCCCTCTTTTTCTCCAGAGATGCTACCTGACCCTCTGAGTTACTCCGGCATTTTGTGCCTATCTTCAGGCCTTTGTGACTCTATGATCTGTAGACACGTTCAAATACCACTATGGCAATGCCGGGCTTTATAGTCATAGAATCAAACAGCGTGGAAACAGGCCCTTCAGCCCAACATTTCCCCTCTGGCATTGGTATCAAAGACCAGGGGCATGGGTTTAAGGTAAGGAGTAGGAGGTTCAGGGGGTTGTGGGTCAAGAATGTTTTCACCCAGAGGGTGATTGCGATCTGGAATGTGCTGCTGAGATGGGGATGGAGGCAGGTACTCCCACATTATACAAGAAGCATTTGGACCATCACTTGAATCACCGAGTGATATCAAGCACTGGACAAGTGCTGATAAATGTCACTAGAACGGATAGGCAATTGATGGTTGGCATGGACATAGTGGGCAGAAGGGCCTGCTTCTGCACTGGAGGGTTATGGCTCTAAAGTGACGAGATATAGATTCAGTCAGAGAGAGGGATAGAAAGTACTATGATGTACAAGTTAACGCAAGGTCTCCAAGTACTACTCGTTATTATTGGGACGTTTTATCAAACCTCATGTAGTAATGATGTGCCGACTGTGAGCAGTTTTACTGTTTGGGAAATGGATGGCGGGATGGGGCACGGTGGCACAGCGGTAGAGTTGCTGCCTTACCGTGCCAGAGATCCAGGTTCGATCCTGACTACGGGTGCTGCCTGTATGGAGTTTGTACGTTTCCCCCGTGACCTGCGTGGGTTTACTCTGGGATCTGCGGTTTCCTCCCACAGGTGTACAGGTTTGTCGGCTAATTAGCTTGGTAAAATTGTAAATTGTGTAGGATAGTGTTAGTGTGCGGGGATCACTGGTCGGTGCGTATTCGGTAGGCAGAAGGGCCTGTTTCTACGTTGTATCTCCAAAACTGAAAAACATCTATTATCTGGGATTCCCCTGCAATATCCCCTACAGGTTCCCCATTGTTCACATTGCAACGCCCCACCTTAAACACAAGGGTTGAATCCATAATTCTGCTGCTGGTGAATGATTAGTCATAATACTGATTCCCTGAAGGGCTGGATTAATGAATCTGAGAAAGATAAATCTTATACAATAGACAAATATTCACAAGTATGTGGAATTGAAATAGGACAGTGCACATAATCCATCCGTACATGCGGTTAGACACACGCACGCGTACACACAGACCCACATGCACACACAGACCCACACACAGAAGCATACATTTCAAGAGGGCTTGCAAACAAAAACAGGAATGTAATGCTGAGGCTCAATGAGGCGCTGGTTCGAAGGACCGAATGGCCTACTCCTGCACCGACTTTCCTATGGCCAGGCCGCATTTGGAATATTGTGAGCCATTTTGGGCACAATATCTGAGGAAGGATGTGCTGGCTCTGGAGAGGGTCCAGAGGAGGTTTACAAGAATGATCCCAGGAATGAGTAGGTTAACCTATGATGAGCGTTTGTCAGCACTGGGCCCGTACTCACTGGAGTTTAGAAGAATGACCTCATTGAAACATACAGAATAGTGAAAGGTTTGGATAGAGTGGATGTGGAGAGGATGCACCAGTGGGAGAGTCCAAGACTCGAGACCATAGCCTCAGAATTAAAGGACGTTCTTGTAGGAAGGAGATGAGGAGACATTTCTTTAGTCAGAGGGTGGTGAATCTGTGGAATTCTTTGCCACAGAAGGCTGCAGAGGCCAAGTTATTGGATATTTTAAAGGCAAAGATAGATACAGATTCTTGATTAGTACAGGGGTCAGAGGTTATGGGGTTAGGAGGGAGAGATAGATCTGCCAGGATTGAAAGGCGGTGTAGACTTGATGGACCAAATTCTACTCCCATCACTTATCACACACAGACAGACCCCACACACAGTCACGCACCATCAAATGTTGAAGCAGGAGAGGTGCAAACGGGAATAAGGAAATGACTGAGACATTAACCAAATAAAGTAAAATATCTTCACACAGTTTGAAACATAAAACTGAAAAAATAGTGGTGATTTCTGTGAGAATGAGGTAACAAGTAAAACGTACGAGTAAAATGTACTGGAGGATCAAATGGGATCTAGAAGGGACCACCCCCTTGGAGATATTGGACTACATAATGGGGTTGTGGAAGAGATGACCTTCCAAAGTTACCATTAGTCTAGATTGCTCAAAGTTCAACTCCGTTTGCAGTTCATCAGTAAAGTAAGTGGTCTGTGCCTGTTGCATGGATTGCATTCACGCAGGGCCTGATGAGGGGCAACATGCATTGGTGCCACACTAGTGCAGGGCAAGGATTATCTTCAACAAGAGAGTGCACCCACGAACCTTCGACATACAGTGGCACCCACCATCGTTAAATCCCCCAAACCTGCTGGAATTTAGTGCAAGGGGCTTGTAGTTCAAGAGAAGGAGGTTGTACTGCAACTGTACTGGGCTATGGAGAGAGCACAGCTGGATTACTGGATGGACATTCAGTCCCCCTATAATTCTTGGTTGTTGGGGGCAGGTTGGGCCGGAGCACCTGTGTCCACACTGCACGACGATGACTAGAGGGTGGTCCAACAGGAGGAGCACTGTCCACAGAGCAAAGAATGAACAGAGGTGGTGTGTGCTCCATGGAAGAACGAGACATGATGTTCACATATGATCACTATGTGGACAGCTACCATAGAGTCATACAGCACGGCATCAGGCCCTTCAGCCCACTAACAGGCCCCATCTATACTAGTCCCATCTGCCTGCTTTTGGCCCATATCCTTATCCGTGTACCCGGGTTTAGGGTGGCACGGTGGCGCAGCGGTAGAGTTGCTGCCTTAACAGTGCCAGAGGTTCAATCCTGACTATAGCTGCTGTCTGCGTGGAGTTTGTAAGTTCCCCTCGTGACCTGCATTGGTTTTCCCCAGGTGCCCCAGTGTCCTCCCACACTCCAAATTTGTACAGGTTTGGAGGTAAATTGGCTTTGGTAAAATTGTAGATTGTTCGGAGTGTTGGTGTACGGGGATCGCTGGTCGGCCTGGACTCGGTGGGCCGAAGGGCTTGTTTCCGCGCTTTATCTCTAGACTAACCTAACCTTAATGTTTTTTTAAACATTGTGATAGCACCTTTAAACATTGGATAGTACCTCCAGTAATAGTTACCTTCTCAGGATTCCCGGGCACATTGATAAGACTGGCATAGGTAACATTATAAAAAGTTTGAGCAGAATATTCTTCAATAACTTGCTCCAGTTTAACACCATCTGTGGCTGTTTGTCATAATGCTGCAAAAGTGCAAAGGAGGCTTCAACATACTTGTTGACACCAAGAGTGCCAACAGATTGATAGAAAGTGTTCCACTGTATATACCATATGCATGAGTAATGCTTCCATACATATATATATATAAATATAATAAACAGCAAATATTCTTAATTTCCCTGTGGGACTTTCAAAGCCTCTCCTATAGGAAAAGTTGGGTCATTTAACACGCACATTTTCCTCTCCAGAGCCAGGTCCCCAGTTGGATGATTCTGAGAACACAAACAACAGGTGCTCCCACCACCTCTCTCCATCTGAGGCTCATTGTGTTTCATTTTAAAATAAGTCAGATTGAAACACATAATGTTTCGGGTCGGGACACTCCCTTCGACTGATGGGGTAGGAGTAAGGAAGCTTAAAAGAGAGTTGGGGGTGGGGCAATGCCTGGCAAGTGATAGGTGGATACAAGTGAGTAGGGAGTGGGGATGGGTGGTGGGTCAAGTGACAAAGGGTGGAGACGAAAGGGAGACAAACGGAAAGAGGAGAGCAATGTAAAGCTGGAGAAAATGATATAGAGTTATGGAGTCACAGTGCATGGAAACAGGCCCTTCGTTCCAACTTGCCCATGCCCACCAACATGCCCCACCAGCCTGCGTTTGGCCCATATCCCTCTAAACCTGTCCTATCCATGTACCTGTCTAAATGTTTCTTAAACATTGTGATAGTACCTATGATATCGAGGGAAGGAAAAGAGGGGGTTTAAGAGAAAATGAGGTGACACAGAGATAGATGAGAGCACAGAGGGCAAAGAAACAGGCTGGCTGGGGCAATGGCAGATGGTGGGAGGGAGCGCAGGAAAGAGAGGTGGGGGTGGAGGTGGGGAGGGGCGGAGGTGTGGAGGGGTGGAAGTGGGGAGGGGTGGAGGTGGGGAGGGGTGGAGGATAAGGAGCTAATACTTGAAATTGGAGAATTCAATGTTCACACCGTTCATAACATTTGTGTTTGGTATCTAGAATTCTATATCTAGACTTCCCAATTTGAGGGAGCAATCTGCTTACATCTATCCCACCTCACCACGTAACACCTTTTGATGAAAGATCGCAAAGTTTTGCACTATGTGCACTGACCCACATCTGGATGAATGGTAATTTTCTATTCATCGATAAACACTGTCCTAAATGTTGCACCTATTTTACAGGACAGGGACAAGGCAAGCTGTAGAAACAAGGAACTGCAGAAGCTGGTCAATACACAAAAGGACACAAAGTGCTGGAGTAACTCAGAGGGTCAGGCAGCATCTCTGGAGAACATGGAGAGGTGACGCTTCTTCAGATGGTCTCACCGTCTTGGCAAAAGTGGCCATGTACTGCCCATTGCTCAACATCTACACCCAACAGATGACTGGACAATAAAATTAAGGAACTAGAGAGCAAAGGAATAAAATTCTGAAACTCCAGGGGAGGCGTGAGCTTTGCAGAATCGCTGCTTTGAAATGGCGTTCCCAATGAACCGAGTTAATGCTGGCCTGATGGAACAAAAGAGCAGTGTGGCCATATGGTTAGTGTGTGGGCCAAGGGGTTATGAATGCTGTGTAGATCCTGACTCCCGAGCTGTTGACACAACGCCATGCCAAGTAAAGCAGCCAGTCAGGGATGATTAATGTAGCTCAGGATATAATTGGACCAGGGAGGGTTTGCAACCTCTCACTTCTAAGACATGAAATAAGCAGGCCTGAACTCCATGACAGGTTGGTTGGTAGACGTCCAGGGAAGGATCAAATGACTTTTTGTCATTTCATGCTTATTTAGTTCATCTGATACCACCTTCTAATTAAAGCGCTAACTCGCCGGTGAGTAGGGCACTAAACAGTAAAGCCCTGGTCTCCTGTACAATCTCTGTGCATAGAACAGTACAGCACATTGACAAACCAGAATTATTTACTGGAATATGGTCTCCGTTCATAGATTATTTGAAGGGGTAGAATGGACCGGCGCTGATGCCTGATGGAAGCTTGAACCCAGGACTAGATGAATAGTTATGTTTTCTTACCTATGGGCCTATCTCCTATGTTGTAATATGGATAGTTTATTCTATTTTTCTAATTTTCTTATCTTTTTCTTTATTTTTTCTATCTATTAAAAAAATATAATAATAATAATAATAATGTTAATATGTAGCCGATAAATGAAGACCCCAGCTACATTGGTAGCGGAGTCCCTGGAATCCTGGATATTTAATATGTAAGCGTTTAACAAAGTTTGTAGTGGTTCGGACTATGATATGTACATGCCTCTAATAAAATGTAACTTAAAAAAAAAGAAACAGTACAGCACAGGAACAGGCCCTTCGATCTACAATATTGTAGCGAACACGGTGCCAAGTTAAACTGATCTCATTCGCCTGCACATGAACCATATCCCTCTATTTCCTGAATGTTTTCTGACCCGAAACGTCACCAATCCCTTTTCTCCTGAGATGCTGCCTGACCCACTGAGTTACTCCCACTTTTTGTGTCTGCCTTCTATTTCCTGCATATCCATGTACCTATCTAAGCGCCTCTGAAACGCCGCTATGGCATCTGCTTCCACCGCCACCCGTCAATGCATTCCAGGCACCCACCAGCCTCAGTGTAAAAAACGCACCCGACACATCACCAATAATCTCTCCCCCTCCCCCCCCTTACAGCGATGCCCTGTAGTGGTGGACATTGCCACCCTGGGAAATAGGTTCTGGCCGTCCACTCTATCTGTGCCTCTCAGAATTTATGTCTTTGAAGGCGTTTCTCTGCCCAAATAAATATACTTGTGGAAGATTAGACAAACCAGGTACTTGCTCAGGGTCAACAGAGGTTACGCTGCCCTGGGTGGCAATGGAGATAGACACAATAGAGAGGCTTTCGAGAGGGTTTTAGATAGGCACATAGATATGATGGGAATGGAGGGACATGGATGAAATGCAGGCAGAGGAGATTAGTTTAACGGCATCATGTTCGACACGGACATTGTGGATTGAAGGGTCTGTTCCTCTGCTGTACTAAAAACATACGGAAAATAGAAACATAGAAAAATAGGTGCAGGAGTAGGCCATTCGAGCAAGCACTGTCATGCAATATGATCATGGCTGATCATCTACAATCTATACCCCGTCCCTGCTTTTTCCCCATATGCCTTGATTCCTTTAGCCCTAAGAGCTAAATCTAACTCTCCCTTGAAAACATCCAGTGAATTGGTGTCCACCGCCTTCTGTGGCAGAGAATTCCACAGATTCACAACTCTCTGAGTGAAAAAGTTTTTCCTCATCTCAGCCCTAAATGGCCTCCCCCTTATTCTTAAACTGTGACCCCTGGTTCTGGATTTCCTCCAACATCGGGAGCATTTTTCCTGCATCTTGCCTTTCCAATCCTTTAAGAATTTAATATGTTTCTATAAGACCCCCTCTCATCCTTCTAAATTCCAGTGACTACAAGCCCAGTCGACCCATTCTTTCATCATATGTCAGTCCCACCATCCCGGGAATTAACTTGCTGAACCTACGCCGCACTCCCTCAATAGCAATAATGTCCTTCCTCATAAAGGAGACCAAAATTGCACACAATACTCCAGGGGCGGCCTCGCCAGGGCCCTGTACAACTGCAGTAGGACCTCCTTGCTACTAAACTCAAATCCTCTCGCAATGAAGGCCAACATGCCATTAGCTTCCTTCACCGCCTGCTGTACCTGCATGCTTACTTTCAGTGACTGATGTACAAGCACACCCAGGTCTCGTTGCACCTCCCCTCTTCCTAATCTGACACCATTCAGATAATAATCTGCCTTCCAGTTCTTGCCACCAAAGTGGATAACCTCACATTTATCCCCATTATACTGCATCTCCCACGCATTTGCCCACTCACCCAACCTATCTAAGTCACCCTGCAGCCTCACAGCACACACTGCCACCCAGCTTTGTGTCATCCGCAAACCTGGAGATATCACATTTAATTCCCTCGCCTAAATCGTTAATATATATTGTAAATAACTGCGGTCCCAGCACCGAGCCTTGCGGTTCTGTTCTATGATCTGGTTCGATGTGGAGATCGCCCATCGATGACCTGTTCACACTAGTTCCACGTTATCCCACTTTCCCACCCACCCCCTCCACACCAGGGACAATTTACAGCGGTCAATTAACCAACAAATGCGCACGTCTTTGGAATGTGGGAAGGAACAGGAGTACCCGGGGAAAAAACCTACGCGGTCATAGTGAAGAACGTGCAATCTCCACATAGACAGCACCAGAGGTCAGGACCAAACCCTGGTCTCGGGTGCCGTGAGGCAGCAGCTCTATTAGCTACGCCACAGTGGCATTCCATGAACTGGAAGGGGTGCAGCCATCCCACCCAGTGGAGTTCCAAGACAAGACAATATCTTCTTTTGTTGCCAGTAATTAAGTAACAGCGTACAGAGTCGTACAGTACGGAAACAGTCCCTTCATTTATTCCCCTTATCAGGCCATATATCCTGGGATACATTGATCATCCTTGACTGGCTACTTTTCTTGGCTTGGCATTGTAGCTCGGGAGCCTAACATGTCCAATGCCAATGATGTACACAAGATGCTAGATTAACCACGGGACGGGCAGCGTCTCTGGAGAGAAGGAATGGGTCGAGATCCTTCTTCAGACTGAGGGTCGGGGGAGAGGGAAACTGGAGATATGGAAGGGTACAAATAGAATGTAAGGTGTGAAAACGACAGATCAAAGCAGATGATGACCAATGAAATGTAGAATGGACTTATCTACACTATCCCATTTTCATTCAGTCTGTAGCCTTTTGTGATTTGGCAATTCAATGCTTGCCCAGATGCTATTAAACGTCAGGAGTGTATCTGCCTCCACCACCATCTCAGGCAGCATGTTCCAGATTCTAACCATCATCTGAGGGTGGAAAAACTCTTCTTCCGACCCCCTCCCAACTTGCTAGCGATCTCACCTTGTTACAGGTTTGTATGGGCCTGTCCCTAGCGTTGTTAATCTCACAATCCACCCTGCCTACGCTGCTCAGAATGCTGCATATTTTACAGAACTGGAGACATAGCTACCTTGGGTCAGCCATTTCATTTTCCCCCAACATTAGCCACTGCAGGTAAAGCTAAGGTGACATTCGTAAAGTATATGCTTTTGACCTTGAACAAAGTCCATTGTGGAGTGTACGGAATGATTTACGAGCAGCTCAACACTAATCTATGTTTAAACCAGTGCTTTACATTGAGCAGGAAATTACTGAACCTGATGTTGGTCAAAACACAGTCACGGGGTCACAGCATAGTAACTGGTCCTTCGGCCCACCACAGCCATGCTAACCTTTAAACCCAACTACACCAATTCCCAATCCGGTCTGTATTCTTCTATGCCCTGCCTGTTTGCATGAGTAAAAAATATAATAATATGATTTAATGGACATTTGGACAGGTGCATGATGCAAAGTTAAACTGATCTCATCTGCCTGTCCATTTCCCTCAATTGAGTTGAGTTTATTGTCAAGTGCACCGAGGTACAGTGAAAAGATTTTGTTGCGTGTTAACCATTCAAGCGAAAAGACAATATATGATTATAATCGAGCTATCCACAGTGTACAGATACATGATAAAGGGGATTACGTGAATAACGTTTAGTGCAAGGTAAAGCCAGTAAAGTCCGATCAAAGAGAGCCCGAGTATATCCAATGAGGTAGAGAATGTTTCGCAACTGCTCTCTGGTTGTGGTAGGACGGCTCAGTTGCATGATAACAGCTGGGAAGAAACTTTCCCTGAATCGGGTGGTGTGTGTTTTCACACTTCTATACCTTCTGCCTGATGGGAGAGGAGAGAAGAGGGAGTGGCCCGGGTGCAACATCCTTGATTGCCGAGGCAGTGTGATATATCAATGGAGTCAAAGGAAGGGAGGTTGGTTTTTGTGATGGTCTGGGCTGTATCCACAATTCTCTGCAATTTCTTGCGGTCTTGGATGGAACCATGCTGTGATGCATCCTGATAAAATGCATTCCCTACACTTCCCTGTGCCTATCTTAAAGCCCCTTTAATGCCACTATCGTATCTGATAAGATCAAATAGAACAAGTTGTCCTACAACTTTAGGCTGTCCACACCATGCACAGGAAGGAGACCTTGTAGTGGCCTGTTTTGCATGTCATTGATGAAGGCATATGCATTAACATTTTAGACTGCCCGTTGTATTGTGGGTGGGATTTATGACGTGTTTTTGGGCTTGTTTGGAGCTAAGATGCTTGTGCAGAAGTTTAGTTTTTAGTGGAGTTTGGAGCGAGCAGGGAGAAGGTTTACCCTTCGACCATGTGAGCCAGCGAGGTCTAAAGGAGATCATGCCAGTGTAACGGAGGCACAAGGAGTTTTCTAATGTTTGAAGTAATAAGCTGAAGTTCGATGAAGATTGTAGTAACGAGTCAGAAGAAATTTGGATGTGTCTTACTGTTTTCTATCAACAATAAAGCATTTATTCATCAAAAGACTGTGTTTTGAAGCCATATCTGTGAAGAAGCTCTGAAGGTCTCGGTGAGCCAGCTCGCATGTGTATCGAAGATATTCCCCTTAACCATGCTCATCCATTTAGCGGCTAGAGAGTTAATTTCTCGAAAGATATAAAAATCTGCCGCTGCAGACCCTATCAGTGGTGGTAGCCCGTTGTAGACGATGATCACATGGTTGTGCAGTCTCATGTTTCGTGGGCTGGATTCACGAGTTGATGTGCGAGCCATACAGCCAGGAGCAGTGGAGGCGCGTGAAGGCCGCTGTGGAGGGAAGTTAGGGTTGCAGCCTTCCTCCTGTCTCTGGCACTAATGAGGCGGCTTGGGCGATTGTCTTCTGTGGCATGTGATGAAGGAATGGGTCGACTGAGCTTGTATTCACTGGAAGTTTGAAGGATGAGAGGAGATCTTATAGAAACGTGTAACATTCTTAAAGGATTGGACAGGCTAGATGCGGGAAAAATGTTCCCCATGTTGTGAGTCCAGAACCAGGGGTCACAGAATTCCACAGATTCACAACTTTCTGGGTGAAAATGTTTTTCCTCATCTCAGTTCTAAATGGCCCACTGTGACGTCCAGGTTCTGGACTCCCCCAACGTCAGGAACATGTTTCCCGTCTCTAGCGAGTCCAATCCCTTAATAATCTTATGTTTCAATAAGATCCCCTCTCATCCTTCTATATCCCAGTGTACACATCCAGTCGCTCCATTCCTTCAACATATGACAGTTCCGCCATCCTGAGAATTAACCTTGTGAACCTACGCTGCACTCCCTCAATAGCAAGAATGCCCTTCCTCAAATTAGGAGACCAAAACTGCACACAATACTCCAGGTGTGGTCTCACTAGGACCCTGAACAGCTGCAGGAAGACCTCTTTGCTCCTATACTCAACTCCTCTTGTTATGAAGGCCAACATGCCATTAGCTTTCTTCACTGCCTGACGTACCTGCATGCTTACTTTCAATAAGAATGGCCTACTCCTGCACCTATTTTCTATGGTTCTTCGAAACTGTTGACTGCCTTCCTATCTAAGCCTCTCATAATTATATATACTTCTATCTCTCTTCAACCGCTGACGTTCCAGAGGAAACAATCTAAGTCTGTCCAACCTCTCACTGTAGCTAAAATCCTCTAATCCAGGCAACATTCTGGTAACCTCCAAACCTCCTCTGCAGCTTCTCCAAAGCCTCTAAATCCTTCCTGTAATGGGGCAAACAGAACTGCACCCAATACTCCAAAAGATATTATAGCCTAAAGCAATAAGTATTGTTCAAAACCAACGTTACATATTCCACTACTGCGTAAGGCAGTGAAAGCTTCAGGCAAAGAGGGTGTGGACAAAGAGGAATTATTACAATAGCAGACACAAACAAGCTGGAAGTTATGTTCTGTAAACACTAGCACATTTAATTAAGTTTGTTCGAATCTCTGTTGTGTGACTTCTTGTTGGCTGTAAAGTGCATTGGGATATTGTGTGTTTACAATGAGAATAATCATCTTAATGGAACAGACTCATTTAGAAGAATTGCAAACCCCTTCAGAATGGCTGGTGTTTATCGCAGTACATGTACAGAAGGCCGTTCAGCCCATCTGAAGTGTGCCAGCTGACAAACACCAATAGGGCTTTTTAATTGCCCAGCTCCTTTAAAATTTACAGTCAAACAGCAGGGAAACAGCACCTTCGGCCCAATGTGTAGGAAGGAACAGCAGATGCTAGTTTAAACTGAAGAAAGGCACAAAAAGCTGGAGTAACTCAGCGGGCCAGGCAGCATCTCTGGAGAGAAGGAATGGGTGACGTTTGGAGTCGAGACCCTTCTTCAGACCAACATGCTCCATCTAAACTAGTCCCACCTGCCTGCTTTTGGCCCATATCCCACTAAACCTATTCGGCCCATGTACCCGTCTAAATGTTTCTTACACGTTGCGATAGTACGTGCTGCAACTACCTTGTTCCATGCACCCACTACCCTTTGTGTAAAAGAGTTACCCCTTGAGTTCCTGTTAAACCTATCCCCACCCTCACCTCAAACCTACGTCCTCTGGTCATGGCCTACTTTGGGCAAGAGACTGTGCGTTTACCCGATCTTTTCCTCTCATGATTTTGTACACCTCAATAAGATTACCTCCCATAAAATAAAATTTGCTCAACCTTTCTAACTTCTGATGCACAGTCAGTGCGGCCTTTGGTTATCACTGCAAGCTTAGTGTGTCCATACGACAGGTTGAGGTACTTTGGTCAAAAGGAGATACCAAAGGAGAGGCCAGGCTCAATGGAGATATGTCTAATAGGGCACCTGATGGAAAGGGTCAAGATCCGCAGCAAAAGTATGGATGGACTTCTAATAACATGAGGGTGCAGTTTTGATTTGCCAACTTAATCATTGTGACCCTTGCACTTTATCGCGGTAATTTCCATTTTTTTTTTAACACGGCAGACTATATACTGCGCTCTGGCAATTTTCTCTTTGCACTACCCATTGTACTTAGTTTAGTTTAGAGTTACAATGCAGAAACTTGCCCTTCGGCCCACCGTGTCTGCGCCGACCGGCGATCCCCGCACATTAACAATACCCTACACTCGGGACAATTTACACATACACCATACTCATTTACTCATACGTGCGCGTCTTTGGAATGTGGGAGGAAACTGAAGATCTCGGAGAAACGTACAAATGTACAAACTCCGTACAGACAGCACCTGTACTCGGGATTGAACCAAGGTCTCCGGCACTGCAAACACCGTATGGCACCAACTCTACCGGTGCACCACCGAGTCACCCTTGTATGTGCCTTCATTATACTCGTGCAGTATGATTTGACTGGACAACAAAGTTTTTCACTACGTCCCACTACACGTGACGACAATAAACCAACATCAATATATTCTCAGAAAACCCCACATCACCAAAGGTCAGTGGCTTGAAGCACATATTTTGGATTTTCACATTAATAGGAATGGAGAAGATTTGGAAGAATTCATTTGCACAGAAGAATGAATGAAAATAATAATCTATAATACCCAGCCAGAATGACTAATAAAAGCAGAACTCATAAATATATCCATGAAATATTTTAGCATGGATAGGACAATTTAGGGGGATATGGGCCAAACACAGACAGGGTGAACTAATGTAGATGGGGCATGTTGGTCGGCGTGGGAAAAAGCCTGTTTCCACATTGAATGACTAAATAGGAAAGAAACCTCACGGTGGTGTAGCAGAAGGTCTACTGCCTTACAGTGCCAGAGACAAGGGTTCGATCCTGACTATGGGTGCTTATCTGTACGCAGTTTGTACGTTCTAAATGGTAGGGAATTGAGGAATGCTGTGGAACAGAGGGATCTAGGAATAACTGTGCATAGTTCCCTGAAGGTGGAATCGCATGTAGATAGGGTGGTAAAGAAAGCCTTTGGTGTGCTGGCCTTTATAAATCAGAGCATTGAATATAGGAGTAGGGAAGTAATGTTAAAATTGTACAAGGCATTGGTAAGACCAATTCTGGAGTATGGTGTACAATTTTGGTCGCCTAGTTATAGGAAGGATGTCAACAAAATAGAGAGAGTACAGAGGAGATTTACTAGAATGTTGCCAGGGTTCCAGCAACTATGTTACAGAGAAAGGTTGAACAAGTTAGGTCTTTATTCTTTGGAGCGCAGAAGGTTAAGGGGGGACTTGATTGAGGTCTTTAAAATGATGAAAGGGATAGACAGAGTTGACGTGGATACGTTTTTCCCATTGAGGGTAGGGAAGATTCAAACAAGAGGGCATGACATGAGAATTAAGGGACAGAGGTTTCGGGGTAACGTGAGGGGGAACTTCTTTACTCAGAGGGTGGTGGCTGTGTGGAATGAGCTTCCAGCAGAAGTGGTGGAGGCAGGATCGATTTTAACATTTAAGAGTAAAGTGGATAGGTATATGGACGTGAAGGGAATGGAGGGGTATGGTCTGAGTGCAGGTAGATGGGACAAGGGGAAAACAAATGGTCGGCACGGACTGGAAGGGCCGAGAGGGCCTGTTTCCGTGCTGTAATTGTTATATGGTTATATGGTTCTCCCTGTGACCCGCATGGGTTTTCTCCGAGATCTTTGGTTTTCTCCCACACTTCAAAGACGTCCAGGTTTGCAGGTTAATTGGCTTTGTGTAAAATGTAAAAGATTGTCCCCAGTGTGTGTAGAATAGTGTTAATACATGTGGATCGCTGGTCGGTGCAGACTTGGTGGGGCCTGTTTCCGCGCTGTATCTAAACTAAACTAAACCCACAGCTCCAGAAACCAGGTTTCATTCCTGACTTTAGACAATGTGGAGTTTGCGTGTTCTTCTGTGGGATTCCTCTGGAAGCTCCAGTTTCCTCCCACATTCCAAATACGTGGAGTGTGTTAAGTTAAATGGTCATTGAATATTACTGCCAGTGTGTGGGTGAGCGGTAGAATCTTGGAGTAGTTCTAGAGAATGTGGGGAGAATAACTTGGGCTTGATGTAGGACTAGTGTAAATGGGAGTGTGAAGACTGGCGTGGACTTGGTGATCCAAAGCTTTCTCCAAGTTGAATATCGAAATGACTATGAAAATATTACTAGGATAAAGAGAGTAGATAGATATTTATTTCATGTAATTGGCATAGATTTCATAGGTTGACCTCCCAAACCCATTACACCCGAGTCAGACCACAGGAGCATGGGACCACCACTGCCTGCAGGTTCCTCTCCACATCACCCACCACGCAGATCCATCCTCGCTCCTCCTTCATTGTTGGGTCTAACCCTGGACTCCTCAGTCGCCTGCTTTGTATAAGCAGCTTCAATAGACGGACGGTTCAAGACGGCATCTCCTCTAGTTTAGAGATACATCACAGAAACAGGCCCTTTGGTCCATGGCAACCAATAATACAGCGTGGAAACAGGCTTTCATCCCACCAAGTCCGCACTGACCAATAATCACCCGTACACTACTTCTACCCTACACCCTAAGGACAATTTACAGAAGCCAAATTAACCTGCAAACCCACATTCCTTTGGAATAGTCAATAGGTGCAGGAGAAGGCCATTCACTGTGATCATGGCTGATCATCTATAATCAGTACCCTGTTCCTGCCTCCTCCCCATATTCCTTGACTCCGCTATCTTTATGTGGCAGCAAACCGGAGCACCCGCAGAAAACCCACGCGGTCACAGGGAGAATGTACAAACTCCGTGCAGACAGCACCTGTAGTCAGGGTCGAGCCTGGGTCGCTGGTGCTGTGAGGCAGCACCTCTACCGCTGCACCACTCTGCCATCCTCCTTTTCAAGAGCAATTAGATAGAAGCAATAAATGCGGCTCTTGACAACAATGCAATTAGATAGAAGACGAATGACTAAAGATCACCTTGTGCTTGGCAGAATCTTAATGACTTGAATTTTCACAATGTAATTTGAAGGTTACATAATGTGGTTCAAAAATTAGCATAGACCTAAATATATTGTCCTATACATTGTTCTTTAGTATCCTCCGCACATCAGCTGTGGGAGTATATTTGGCAGCCCGGCCTTTGAGGATATCTTATCCTGTCGGGCACATAAATCTGTGGCTGGTCTTTGATAGGGGCAAGTTAGCTGCCTGCGCCGGAGGCAAGCATACAACACAATTACTGGGGAAAGGCAAGGAATGGAGTCTGGGAAGATAAGCTTCAGACAGGCCCTGCACTGGGAGATGCTAATGGGAGTAAAAGACAGTGGGTGCAGCTTTCAGGATTCAGTTCAGTTTTATTTATTGTCACGTGGACAGCTTTTGTTGCGTGCTAACCAGTCAGCGGAAAGACAACACATGATTAATACATTGCAACAAATGCCACCTCACAAATCTTTAACCGCTTAGTTTAGTTCAGTTGAGTTTAGAGATACAGCACGGAAACAGGCTCTTCGGCCCACCAGGTCTGCGCCGTCCTAGCGATCCCCACACACTAATGCTATCCTATGCACACTATGAACAATTTTATCGAAGCCAATTAACCTAAAAACCTGTAGATCATTGGAGTGTGGGAGGAAACCGGAGCACCTGGAGAAAACCCATGTAGGTCATGGGAAGAACGTACAAACTCCATACAGACAGCACCCATGGTCAGGATCGAACCACAGCCCCGGGCGCAGTAAGACAGCAACTCTACTGCTGTGCCCTCAGTGCCGGCTTAAAATGATGCAGGGACTTAACAGCGTGGCTTCTCAGAAGCCATTTCCAGCATTACAGAAATGCACAGAAGAGCAACAAAATCAGAAAGTTACAACGCAAGGAGCGAAACCACCGATGATTTTCCCACACATAGGAAAGCTGAAATTGGAAAGCTCACCTTGGAAGAGTTTGCACTAACATCGAGCTATAAACAAACTGCTGCCAAAACTCAGCGAGCCGAGCAGGATCTATGCATTAGAGTCTCGACCTGAAATATCGACCATCACCTCTACCATCGCAGATGCTGCTTGACCTGCTGAGTTTTTCCCCAGCAGTTTTGTTTTTTTGCTCCAGATGCCAGCACCAGCAGTCTCTTGCAATTTCATTCAAACCAAGCTGTTTGAATGACAATAAAAGGCATTCTATTCTATTCTATCTACATAGCATCTTTAGCAACCTCGAACTCCTCCCTCACCGACCCCCCATCTCAGATCACCGGTGATCATTCTGAAAAGCATCCACTGTAGGAGGCAGGGGGCAACAAGACCTGATTAGCAATAATGGGGTCAATATTAATGCCTTGAACAGATGCGTTACAAACCTGCTGTCTCCTCTCCTCCCCGCAAGAGGAGGAACCAGAGACCTGGGTTCGATCCTGACTATGTGCGCTGTCGGTATGGGGTTTGTACGTTCTCCCCGTGAGCGGCGAGGATTTTCTCCGGTTTCCTCCCACACTCCAGAGACGTACAGGTCTGTAGGTTAATTAGCTTGGTATAATTGTATATTGTCCCTGCTGCGTGTAGGATAGTGCTCATGTACGGGGATTGCCAGTCGGCCCGGACTCGAAGAGCCTGTTTCTGAGCTGTATCTTGAAACTAAACTAAACTAGGACCCAAAACATCATCTGTTTATTTGACTCCACAAATGTTGCCTGACCCGCTGAGTTACTGCAGTGGCGAAGCTGGTAGAACTGCTGCCTCTCGGTGGCAGAGAACGGGGTTTGATCCCGACCGCGTGTGCTGTCTAGGTCCAGTTTGCATGTTCTCCCTTTGACCAAACGGGTTTCCTCCAGGTGCTCTGCTTTCCACCCACACCACAAAGACATGCCGGTTTGTAGGTTAATTGACCTCTAAATGGCTTCTGTTGTGTGGAGAGTGGGTGAGCAAGTGGGATAACATAGAACTCATGTGATAGACACATAATGTGGGAGTAACCCGTGGGTCAGGCAGCATATCTGGAGAAAATGGATAGGTAACGCTTCCGGTCGAGACCCTTCTTCAGACTGTTTTGAAGAGAAGTCCCAACTCGAAAAGTCACTTCAGAGTCTAGAGAAGGGTTCCGGCCCAAAATGTCACCTACCCATTTTCTCCAGATATGGTGCTTGACCCGCTGAGTTGCTCCAGCATTTGGCGTCTACCTTTGGTACAAATCAGCATGTGCAGTTCTTTTTTTTAGTACATTACAGAACTAGTGTGAATAATCAATGAACAGTGTGTGCCGAAGGATCTGTTTCCATGCTATATCTAGAACCAAAATTAAACTATTGTTTGTGCTGTTTTAAAGTTTTTGCTCCACTGATGCTAGCTGACCTGACAAGTATTTCTTGATTTTTTTTGATTTGTTTCTGATTTGTTTCCATTGAAAAAAATTGAGCTGCCTCAACAAAATGCATTCAATGTCGTTCGCTACCCCCTTCCTTCACATTGCATCCAAGTCACGCTTCGCTACCAGCTCAGTAACAGGTTAAACGAGTAGCTAAGTAAACAAATAGTAAACTATTTTGAGCTAACCAATTAGCATTTAGAAAAGATCGTGGGACTTTCCTGTTGCATCAGTTATGTAACTGGTGTGACCAAGAACAAAGTGACTTGTGTTCAGTAAAAGCGTCACAGAGCGGATTTGACTGAGTTATTGACTGAGAAACAAGGAACTTCAGATGCTGGTTTACAAAAAAACAAAAAAAAGAAAATCGAAGACTAAAAAAGACAAAGTGCTGAAGAATGACCATCAGTCTGAAGAAGGATCCCTTGATATTCCGAACCTGAAAAGTCACCTGTCCATGTTCTCCAGAGATGCTGCCTGACCCACTGAGTTACTCCTGCAATTTATGACGTCTTGGACCAAGCGCAAGACACAAAATGGTTCCTTAAAACAGGTTAAGGTGGATAAACCAGGGTAGAACTTTCACGGTGAATGGTAGGATCCATGGGAGTACTGATGATTAGAGTAAGCTAGGAGTACAGGTACGCACTTCTCTGAAAGTAGCTTCACAGATACAAATGATGGTGAAGAAGGCTTTTGGCATGCCGGCCTTCGTCGATCAGGGAAAAGAGGTTAGAAGTTGGGAATGTAGGAAGGAACTACGGGTGCTGGTTTACACCGAAGATAGACACAAAGTGCTGGAGTAACTCACCGGGTCGGGCAGCATCTGTGGAGAAATGGAATACGTGATGTTGCGGGTCAAAATTCTTCTTCAGACCTCTTCAAAAGTAGGCATAGGTTGGGGTGCTATGTTGCAATTATACAAGTCATTGTTGCACTATACAAGTCTATTGCGTTCAGTGTTGGTCGCACCACTGTAGGAAATATGTCATTAAGCTAGAAAGAGTGCAGAGATAATTTACAAGAATGTTTCCTCAAGGATCTACAGTATAAGAAGAGGTTGGGCAACCTAGGACTATTTTTTTAATTCTTGGACTGTAGCAGACCAAGAGACAACTTTATGGAAGTATATAAAATCATGAGGGGTATAGATAGGGTGAATGCACACATACTTTTTGCCCCAGGGAAGGGGAATCAAAAACTGGAAGACACAGCTTAAGGCGAGGGAGAAAAGATTTCAAAAGGGCCCAGGAGGCAATGTTTACACACAGAACTTGGTGCGTATTGACCTGCCAAACAAAGTATTTGAGGCAGGTACAATAACAATTTTTAAATATATATTTGATCAGGAAACCAAATAGGAAAGATTTACAGGGCCAAATGTGGGCAAATGGGACAAGCTCAGATGGGGCATCAATGAAGACAGATACAAAATGCTGAGTTAACTCAGCGGGTCAGGCATCATCTCAGGAGAAGAATAGTTGACGTTTTGGCCCAAGACCCTTCTTCAGAGTCAGGGGAAAGAGAGCTATAGGTGGTACTTAGGACAAATGAATGGGAGATATGCAGAAAGCAATGATGATCAAGGAAATGTGGAGCCCACAATGGTCCATTGTTGGCTGTGGGACAGGCAATAATAAGTTAACACACTGGAACTCAACAGGACAACAGGAAAACTAGTATGATGACTAGGGTGGAGGAGGGACAGAGAGAGAGGGATACCAGGGTTTACTTAGTCGGACAAGTCAATATTCATACCACTGGGTTGTAAGCTGTGGTGCTGTTCCTCCAATTTACGTTGGAGGAACAGCTCAGGACAGAGAGGTCAGTGTGGGAATGGGAGGGGGAGTTAAAGTGTTTGGCAACAGGGAGATCACATAATTCTGAAACAATCACCGAGTCTGCGTTTGGTCTCGCCGATATTTGGGAATGAATTGTGTTGATGGGCCCGTTTCTGTGCCCAATGTCTCCATGAGTCCTCAACAAGCAAGAGTGCAGTTGTTCAAAGGCTGTACCTCCGCCTGCCTCCACTCCGCCTGCCCCCACTCCGCCTGCATCCACTCAGAGCTGGCTGCCAAGAGGAGAGAGATTGTGCACAAGCCCAGAAGCAATCAGGCAAACAGCGAAAGTGAAGCCATGGCGACCGTTTTTCTGATAATATCTGTTACACGGTACGCACGTATAATGCGCCGTGCAGTAGAATATTCTAGGCTAACATCACAGGCCTGTCATACCCCAACTGGAAATGGGAACAAATGGACTTCCTTTTGTGATCGTGGTCTGCTTTCAGTGTGAACATTGCCTGCAAAAGCATTGACACACTGAATGCTGAGTCACGGCCCGCAGCGATTGCCCAGTCTCTGATATCATCTTTGGCACCGGGACTATGGAAGTTTCTGTTGGCAGCCGATGGTTTTTACAATTTGCATATTTCATGTTTGTTTATTGATTTAAAACCAAGGGCAGCAGTGAATTCCTGGGCTTTTCCATCGCCCCGCCTCTGCTCTGCTGCTTTGGTCTACAATTCCCAGTTAACTATCATCACTAAATGCACTGTTACGTGACCCCCCCCCCCCCCCCGAGCAATAATGGACAATGAAGGCCTCAGCGTGGGGGGATGGAACAAAGGAGGACCTGGCGCATGGGGGGGAATTTGTAACTTTGTAAACACCCTTTACGTAGCGACTATGTACATACCTTGGGTATGCAAGCAAAGAATTTCACTTTGACTTGTCACATGTGACCATATAGTACCCAATTCAATGATGCCATCATTATTTGGTCGTGTTGTTTGGATGAGGTTCGGTGTAAATTGACTGCCACACTCCAGCATCGAAACAAATGGGAGTTATTGGTTGGAATGCACCATGGGATCCCCTGCAACGAAGGGACAAGGGGAATGCCAATTCTCCTTTCTCATGGTTTCCCATTGATTTTGTTTGGTGAGCCATAGAGTCATACATCATACAGCGTGAAGTAGGCCCTCCAGAACAACATGTCACATCTACACTAGACCCAGCTACCTGTATTTGGCCCATATCCCTCTAAACCCGTTCTACCCATGTACCTGTCTAAATGTTTCTTAATTGTGGCAATGGTACCTAGCTCAACTACCTCCTCCGGCAACTCCTCCCATACACCCATCCCCCTTTGTGCAAAAAAGGCACCCCTCAGGTTCCAATTAAATCTTTCCCCCCTCACCTTAAACCCATGTCCTCTAGTTCTCGATTCCCCTTCTCGGGACAATAGGCTCTTTGCGTTTACCTGAAGATAGACACAAAAAGCTGGAGTAACTCAGCGGGACAGGAGGCATCTCTGGATGCTCCTCCTGAGAAGGAATGGATGATGTTTCGGGTCGAGACCCGTCTTCAGACTTCAGTTGCAGTTAAACAAGGAAAGACGCAAATTGCTGGAGTAACTCAGCGGGTCAGGCAGCATCTCTGGAGAAAAGGAATAGGTGATGTTTCGGGTCAAAACCCTTCTTCGGACTGGGATGCTGGGGTTCTTCTCCAGGGATGTTGCCTGACTCGCTGAGTTACCCCCACCATAGCCTCACGGCAGTAGAGTTGCTGCCTCACAGCACCAGAGACCCATGTTCAATCCTGACTATGGGTGCTGTCTGTACAGAGTTTGTACATTATCCAAGTGACCTGCATTGTGTTTTTTCTTCGTCATTTGGTGTTCATTTATAGCACAAGGGCATTGCTAACAATTGCATAATTTATTGCCCACTTCTAATTAACCCCTGTACTGAGAAGGCAGTTAAGTATCAAAACATTGCTGGGTCTGAAGTCCCATATACGATGGGCACAGATGATTTCCTTCCTCCTAAAGACATAATATAAACCCTAAAGGGTTTATATTACAAGCGGTACTTTCATAGCTCGTTTAATGATGTCCAGTTCCATCCACCGCCACCAGAAGTCAAAAAGACAACAACAATGATTAGTAGCGCAGAGGGTAGAACTGCTGCCTCATAGAACTGGAGACCCGGTTTAATCCTGACCCCGGGTGCTGTCTGCGTGCAAACTGCACATTCTCCCTATGACCGAGTGGGCTTCCTCTGGGTGCTCCAGTTTCCTCTGTGATCTGCCATGTGATCAGCCATGATCACCAATGTGATCACATTGAATGGCGGTGCTGGCTCGAAGGGCCGAATGGCCTACTCCTGCACCTATTGTCTTTTGTCCTCCCACATCCTAAAGACATGCAGGTTAATTGTCGCTAGCATGTAGAATAGAGCTAGTGTACGGGCGATCGAGCATTAGCATGGACCCGGTGGGCCGAAGGGTTTGCTTCCATGCTGTGACTCTAAAATAAAAACAAAGAAGCAAAAAGACATGTATTGGGTCTTCAGAATCCCAAAATCTTTAAGACAATAACTCTGTTGGCGGTCACTACCCCAAACTCTGCCGTACAAAGAGATTCGGCTCGTACTCGCTGGAATTCAGAAGATTGAGGGGTGATCTCATAGAGACTTACAAAATTCTTAAGGGGTTGGACAGGCTAGATGCAGGAAGATTGTTCCCGATGTTGGGGAAGTCCAGGACAAGGGGTCACAGTTTAAGGATAAGGGGGAAGTCTTTTAGGACCGAGATGAGAAAATCGTTTTTCACACAGAGAGTGGTGAATCTGTGGAATTCTCTGCCACAGAAGGTAGTCGAGGCCAGGTCGTTGGCCATATTTAAGAGGGAGTTGGATGTGGCCCTTGTGGCTGAAGGGATCAGGGGGTATGGAGAGAAGGCAGGTACAGGATACTGAGTTGGATGATCAGCCATGATCATATTGAATGGCGGTGCAGGCTCGAAGGGCCAAATGGCCTGCTCCTGCACCTAATTTCTATGTAATCACTGTAATTAGCAGTCACGGACACAGAAAGTGATTCAAGAATGGACTGATAGTATAATAACAAGGAAATACAGTTGCTGGTTTACCAAAGACAACTGCACTGACTCTTTAGACTTTAGAGAAACAGCGTGGAAACAGGCCTTGCGGCTCACCGAGTCTGCATCGACCAGTGATCACCCCGTACACTAACACTATCCAACACTTCAGGAACAAATTACAATCTTTACCAACAAACTACATGTCTTTGGAGTGTGGGAGGAAACTGGAGCACCTGGAGAAACCCCACACGGTCACGGGGAGAACGTACAAACTCCTTACGGACAGGACCCATAATCAGGATCGAAGCCGGGTCCCTGGTGCTGTAAGGCAGCAACTCTACTGCTGTGCCACCATGCCGGCCATCCCTGGGAATCGCTGGTCTCGGGTCCACTATAGGATCTACACCAAAGCCCAGGGTGAAAGGTGGAGGAAATGCAACCCCTTCCAAACGAACCAACTGCCCACCTCACCAAGCACCTCCTGACCCACCCAAGGCAGAGTCTGCAGATCCCGCACAGACCTGAGGTCACCTCAGCACCCATGCGCAGAGTCATACAGCGTGGAAACAACCTCTTCAGCCCAACTTGCCCACTACGACTGGCGTGTCCCATCCAAACTAGTTCCTCCTGTTTGCATTTGGCTCGTACCTTTCTAAACCTGTCCTATCCATGTACCTGTATCTTAACTGTTGCAATAATTCCTGCCTCAACTACCTGGCAGCTCGTTCCATGCACCCCCACTCTCTGTGTGAAAAAATTACCCCTCAGGTTCCTATTAAATCTTCCCATGTCCTCTGGTTCTCAATTCCCCTAATCTGGGCAAGAGGCTCTGTTAGTCTTCCCAATCTATTCCACTCCTGGTTTTGTACGTCTCTATAAGGTCTCCCCTCACCCTCCTGCGCTCCAAGGAATAGAGTCCCACCCTGCTCAACTTCTCCCTATAGCTCAAGCCCTCGAGTCCTGTCAACTTGTGTGTAAATCTTCTCTGAGCCCTTTCCAGCTTGACAACATCGTCCCTGTAACATGGTGCGCAGAACTGAACACAATACTCTAAATGCGGCCTCACTAAGGGCTTGTACAATTGCAACATGACCTTCCAGCCTCTATGCTCACAGAACATCTGAGAGGATCATTCGGAACTTTGATAACACGGTGGGCGGGGGCGGGGGTAAGAGAAGCTGTTCCTGAATGGGGTGGGTATGTGTCTTCAAACTTTTATATGTCTGCCCGACAGAAGCAGGGGGGGAATAACTGGGTGTAAACAGCACTGCTAATTTCGATATTTCCCCCGATCCTCTCTTTTCACATTCTCCTTAAATCCAGCCTTATCAATCGAGCCTATGTTCTCTCTCGTTCCCCAGTGCCTCCATGTCCTGTTTACAGCAAACTGTTAACAACACTCCGGCTGTGGCCCAGCCACCTGTTCACCTGGGATTGCCTCTATTTGCAAATAAACAGCCTACAAAAATATTTCAAAAGCTTAATAAAGCACAGATGCTAGGTATAGAGTCATAAAGTGATACAGTGTGGAAACAGGCCCTTCAGCCAAACTTGCCCACACCGACCAACATGTCCCAGCTACACTAGTCCCATCTGCTTGTGTTTGGCCCATATCCATCTAAACCTGTCCTATCCATGTACCCGTCTAAATGTTTCTTAAACGTTGTGATAGTCCCTACCTCAACTGCCTCCTCTGGCAGCCCATTCCATACACCCACCTCCATTTGTGTGGAAAAAGTGACCCCTCAGGTTCTTATTAAATCTGCCTTAAACCCATGCCTCTGGTTCTCGATTCCCCTACTTTGGGCAAAAGTAACTTATCTATTCCCCTCCCGATTTTACACACCTCTATAAGATCACCCCTCACCTCCTAAACTGCAAGGAATAATGTGCTCGCCTGCCCAACCTCTCCCTATCTATTATCCTCACGGTTTTGGACACATGGACACACACTGTTTCCATTGACACGGAAGACAGACACAAAAAGCTGGAGTAACTCAGCGGGGCAGGCAGCATCTCTGCAGGGAAGGGATGGGTGGCGTTTCGGGTCGAGACCCTTCTCGCCTTTTGCGACAGAGGAGGGGAAATCAGAGATTGTTACACAGAGCAAACGGAGTTAAGGTATGAGCTGGCGGAGCGGTTCGAGAGGTGGATTAGTCCTCTGCTGGCTGCCACAGCGTTGCTAACATAACAGGTGCCCGGCAGCCGAGGGTAGAGGATCCGGGGAGTGTATGTATGTATGTATGTATGTATGTAGTGCCCCGGCAGGGACAGCGCTCGCCGCCTCCACCGCCAACTCATCCGTGCGAAGGGAAGGTAGCCTCAAGAAAAAAATAAAATAAAAGTAAATCGTACCTGACGCCTCCTCCTCTTTCAATGCATGTTGGTGTTTGCAGCGGGGTGCACCTTGTTGGGGGGGGGGGGGCTGCACTGGCAGCGCTCACGGTCTCAGTGTGTGAGGTGCAATGATTGTTTGGGCTTCTGGAGTTGTGAGTGAGTGAGTGAGTCAGCGAGTCCTCTCACAGCCCCTCTAGTATCTTTGACAGCCACTGCCGACCTTGGCGCGGCTGCTGCTGCAGCTGCAGCAATGCAGGAGGGGAGAGGGACTCGCACTCGCAACTAGTGGCTGGGAGGGATTAGGAGACACGCTTGCAGCCGGCCGGAGTCAAGCATCCTGTGGGGAGGTCAGCCCGTGCCTCTCGCTCGCTCGCTCGCTGCTCCTCCACACATGGGACCGGGTCTGACTGTAATCCGCGTGTAACGTGGACTGGCTGACTGACTGCCTGCCCCGTTTGCTCGCTCCTGTCGACGGAGACCCGCCTTCCCCGGGAAAAAAAAACCCAACACAAAAACGCTCAGCTGTCGGTGCTGCGAGGGGAGGAACTCGCCCTTTCACGGAGGGAGGGGAGGGAGGGAGAGGGAGTGAAAGAGAGAAAAAGGGGGGAAAACACATTTATCTAGCGCCTTAACGAGGTATTTCGCTCAACGTGTTCCCCTTCAACGAAACGCGCTTGTATCAAGGTCATTCGCAGGAGGGCGAATGCAAAGGCCGATTAGTGCACGGCAACATCTCAGCCGACGACCGCATTGTTCACAAGTGAGCAGAATTAGGACATTCGACCCATCAGGTCCACTCCGCCATTCAATCAAGGCTAATCTATCTCTCCCTCCTAACCCCATTCTCCGGCAAGAATATATCTATCTCTGCCTTAAGAATATCCATTCGCTTCCACATTGTGGCAAAGAATTCCACAGATTCACCACCCTCTGACAGAAGAAATTCCTCCTCATCTCCTTCCCAAAGGAACGTCCTTCTGCGGCTATGATCTATGGTCCTAGACTCTATCACTAGTGGAAACATCCTCTCCATATTCATTCTATCCAGGCCTTTCACGATTCGATAAGTTTCAATGAGGTTCCCCCTCATCCTTCCGAACTCCAGCGAGTACAGGCCCAGCACCTTCAAACGCTCATCATATTGTTAACCCATTCATTCCTGACAACATTCTCATAAACATGCTCTGGACTGTCTCCAGTGCCACCACATCCGTCCTCAGATATGGGGCCCAAGGTTTCTCACAATACTTCCAAATGCGGACTGACCAGCGCCTTACAAAGCCTCAGCATTACATCAATGCTTTTCTATTTGAGTCTTCTCAAAATAAATGTGAGCATTGCGTTTGCCTTCTTTATCTGCAAGCATGAATTTTTGGGGATTCTGCACCAGCTACCCAAGTCCCTTTGCACCTCCGATTTCTGAATTGGCTGCTGCTTCCTTGGGTTTGCACCAAACTAGTCAATTCTATCACCTGACTTCACATTCACCTGGACTATTCCTGAGGGGTGTAGTCTTCACTTCTTCACTTAGTAGTCTCTATCTCAGGAGACAAATGCTGCCAGGGCTAGAGGGTCTGATGTTGCCAGGGCTAGAGGGTTTGAGCTATAGGGAGACGTTGAATAGGCTCCTCCTTGGAGCACAGGAGGATGAGGGGTGATCTTATAGAGGTGTATAAAATCATGAGAGGACTAGAGGAATCATGAGGGGAAGAGACTCTTGCCCAGTGTAGGTGAATCGAGGACCAGATTCTCTGAAGGGGAAAAGATATAATAGGAATCTGAGGGGTAACTTTTTGGTGGGTGTATGAAACAAGCTGCCAGTGCGGCACTGTCAAATGTGCACTAAACATATAAAAGATGAAATAGCGGCACATTTGGATAGCAGTAACGGGATCGGTCCGAGTCAGCATGGATTTACGAAGGGGAAATCATGCTTGACTAATCTTCTGGAATGTTGTGAGGATATAACCAGGAAAATGGACATGGGAGAGCCAGTGGATGTAGTGTACCTGGACTTTCAGAAATAATTTTATAAGGTCCCACATAGGAGATTAGTGGGCAAAGTTAGGGCACATGGTATTGGGGGTAGAGTGCTGACATGGATAGAAAATTGGTTGGCAGACAGGAAACAAAGAGTAGGGATTAACGGGTCCCTTTCAGAATGGCAGGCAGTGATGTGTGGGGTACCGCAAGGCTCGGTGCTGGGACCGCAGCTATTTACAATCTACGTCAATGATTTAGATGAAGGGATTCAAAGTAACATTAGCAAATTTGCAGATGACACAAAGCTGGGTGGCAGTGTGAACTGTGAGGGGGATGCTATGAGAATGCAGGGTGACTTGGACAGGTTGGGGGAGTGGGCAGATGCATGGCAGATGCAGTTTAATGTGGCTAAATGTGAGGTTATCCACTTTGGTAGCAAAAACAGGAAGGCAGATTACTGTCCAAATGGAGTCACGTTGGGAAAGGGGAAGTACACCGTGATCTGGGGGTCCTTGTTCATCATCTATGAAAGTAAGCATGCAGGTACAGCAGGTAGTGAAGAAAGTGAATGGCATGTTGGCCTTTATAATAAGAGGAGTTAAGTATAGGAGCAAAGAGGTCCTTCTGCAGTTGTACAGGGCCCTAGTGAGACCACACCTGGAGTATTGTAACCATATAACAAACCATATAACAATTACAGCACGGAAACAGGCCCTCTCGGCCCTTCCAGTCCGTGCCGACCATTTGTTTTCCCCTAGTCCCATCTACCTGCACTCAGACCATACCCCTCCATTCCCTTCACGTCCATATACCTATCCACTTTACTCTTAAATGTTAAAATCGATCCTGCCTCCACCACTTCTGCTGGAAGCTCATTCCACACAGCCACCACCCTCTGAGTAAAGAAGTTCCCCCTCACGTTACCCCAAAACCTCTGTCCCTTAATTCTCATGTCATGCCCTCTTGTTTGAATCTTCCCTACCCTCAATGGGAAAAACGTATCCACGTCAACTCTGTCTATCCCTTTCATCATTTTAAAGACCTCAATCAAGTCCCCCCTTAACCTTCTGCGCTCAAAAGAATAAAGACCTAACTTGTTCAACCTTTCTCTGTAACATAGTTGCTGGAACCCTGGCAACATTCTAGTAAATCTCCTCTGTACTCTCTCTATTTTGTTGATATCCTTCCTATAACTAGGCGACCAAAATTATACACCATACTCCAGAATTGGTCTTACCAATGCCTTGTACAATTTTAACATTACTTCCCTACTCCTATATTCAATGCTCTGATTTATAAAGGCCAGCACACCAAAGGCTTTCTTTACCACCCTATCTACATGCGATTCCACCTTCAGGGAACTATGCACAGTTATTCCTAGATCCCTCTGTTCCACAGCATTCCTCAATTCCCTACCATTTACCATCTATGTCCTATTTTGATTTGTCCTGCCAAGATGTAGCACTTCACACTTATCAGCATTAAACTCCATCTGCCATCTTTCAGCGCACTTTTCCAAATGGCCCAAATCTCTCTGTAGACTTTGAAAATCTACTTCATTATCCACAACACCACCTATCTTAGTATCATCTGCATACTTACTTATCCAATTTTCCACCCCATCATCCAGATCATTGATGTACATGACAAACAACAGTGGACCCAACACAGATCCCTGAGGCACCCCACTGGTCACCGGCTTCCAACCTGACAAACAGCCATCCACCATTACTCTCTGACATCTCCCATTCAGCCACTGTTGAATCCATCTTGCTACTCCGCCATTAACACCCAAAGATTGAACCTTCTTAACCAACCTTCCATGAGGAACCTTGTCAAAGGCCTTACTGAAATCCATATAGACAACATCCACTGCTTTACCATCATCAATTTCCCTAGTTACCGCTTCAAAAAATTCAAGAAGGTTTGTCAAACATGACCTTCCAGGCACAAATCCATGTTGACTGTTCCTGATCAGACCCTGTTTATCCAGATGCTTATATATATTATCTCTAAGTATCCTTACCATTAATTTGCCCACCACTGACGTCAAACTAATAGGTCTATAATTGCTAGGTTTATTCTTTGAACCCTTTTTAAACAATGGAACAACATGCGCAGTATGCCAATCCTCCGGCACTATTCCCGTTTCTAATGACATTTGAAATATTTCTGTCATAGCTCCTGCTATTTCTACACTAACTTCCCTCAATGTCCTAGGGAATATCCTGTCAGGACCTGGAGACTTATCCACTTTTATATTATTCAAAAGTGTCAGTACTTCCTCCTCTTTGAATCTCATAGTTTCCATAGCTACTCTACTTTTTCCCCTTAACTCACCGAGTTCAATATCCTTCTCCTTGGTGAATACCGAAGAAAAGAAATTGTTCAATATCTCCCCCATCTCTTTTGGCTCTGCAGATAGCTGTCCATTCTGGTTCTCTAATGGTCCAATTTTATCCCTCGTTATCCTTTTGCTATTAATATAGCTGTGGAAACCCTTTGGGTTTACTTTCACCTTTCTTGCCAAAGCAACCTCATATCTTCTTTTAGCCTTCCTAATTTCTTTCTTAAGATTCTTTTTACATTCTTTATACTCCTCTAGCACCTCATTTACTCCATGCCTCATATAATTATTGTAGATATCTCTCTTTTTTCGAAATAAAGTGTGCAGTTTTGGTCCCTTAATTTGAGGAAGGACATTGTTGCAATTGAGGGAGTGCAGCGTAGGTTTACAAGGATAATTCCTGGGATTGTGGAACTGTCATATGCTGATGGAGCAGCTGGGCTTGTACACTCTGGAGTTTAGAAGGATGAGAGGGGATCTTATTGAAACATATAAGATTGTTAAGGGTTTGGACACGTTAGAGGCAGGAAACATGTTCCCGATGTTGGGGGAATCGAGATCCAGGGGCCACAGTTTAAGAGCCTGAAGAAGGGTCTCGGCCCGAAACGTCGCCTATCTCCTTCGCTCCTTAGATGCTGCTGCACCCGCTGAGTTTCTCCAGCTTTTTGTGTACCCGCCACAGTTTAAGAATAAGGGGTAAGCCATTAAGAACGGAGACGAGGAAACACATTTTCTCACAGAGAGTTTTGAGTCTGTGGAATTCTCTGCCTCAGAGGGCGGTGGAGGCCGGTTCTCTGTATACTTTCAAGAGGGAGCTAGATAGGGCTCTTAAAGATAGCGGAGTCAGTGGATATGGGAAGAAGGCAGGAATGGGGTACTGATTGGGGTGATCAGCCATGATCACATTGAATGGCGGTGTTGGCTCGAAGGGCATAATGGCCCTGCACCTATTGTCTATTTTACAGTAAAGCCCCTTTAACCCTTTCAGGTGGGTAAAACTGTCTTGAAGAAGAGCAGAGGAGTTCCTCTCAGTGCAATGGCCACAGAAGGGTCCCGACCCAAAGTGTCGTCTGTCCATTCCCTCCATCCGCTGAGTTCCCCAGCACTTTGTGTTTTGTTCATTTATCTGTCCATGCATGTTATTAAAACAAAGCTTATCATACTATGGTCCGCAAACAGCTGCATTAGTTCCGATATGACAACAATGACCACAGCATAGAATACACAGCATAGAGTACACAGAGCTGGACAGCACAGGAGCAGGCTCTTTGGCCCACAATGTTCATGCCGAACGAGACAAATGAAACTCGTCTCCTCTCCATTCCCTAAAATGGAGAGGAGACGAGTTTCTTAAATGCCACTATTATATCTGCCACCACCACCGCCTCTGGCACTCACCACCCTCTGTGAGGTACTTCACTGGGCGAAGAGAAGCTGGAGGTGCTATGGATTAAAGTCATCGAGTCATACAACATGGAAACTGGTCCTTCGGCCCAACTTGCCCTGGCCCCATCTACACTATAGTTCCATCTGCCCACATTTGGCCCATTTCCCTTCAAACCCTTCCTATCCACGCACCTGGTCTAGGTATCTTTTAACATTAGCAAAGGTGTCACATCGTGAATGACTGCCCACTGAGGCTTTTCCCTGGGGGCATCAAAGCCATCCACCCAGTAACTGATGCTGCCCTGGCCTGGACGCCTGCCTACCCTTGATCTACAACTTTAGGCTGTGCACGTCATGCGCAAGACAAAGAGGAAGAAGCTTGACCCTAACTGTGACAAGGCAGCAAATGTGAAAACCTGAGTTATTCAAACTTCAAGGTTTACTTTTGTGTTTGCTGATTCCTTGGGTGTTAGGGGTTATGGGGAGGAGTCAGGAGAATGGGGTTGAGAGGGAAGGATAGATCATCCATGAGTAGAGTAGAATGGCTGAGTAGACTCAATGGGCTGAATGGCCTAATTCTGCTCCAATAACTTATTAACTATGAACTTAGATTGGAAAGAACTGCAAATGGTGGAAAATCGAAATGTTTAAGTTGAGTTTCTCCAGCATTTTAGTCTACCTTCAATTTTCCAGCATCTGCAGATCCTTCTTAAACAAAACTATGAACTTATGACTCTTTAGCTGTTGAAATTTGAACTTATTGGTGTCCTACTTCATAATGAATCTGTTGAGGTCCATGATCAGTTTGGGGGAGTTATGCTGATGATTCTCATCAATTTGACGGAGTGTAATGGAGGCAGACGTTCCTGGGTTAGGTTGCCTTTTCTCCAACAGCAGCTCTCCTTTATATTTTTGCCTCACTAGTGGATAGTCCCAGGGGTACTGTACACCTCCGCTGAGCCCTAACTAATACGACTTACACAATCAATTAGAACAAAACGCAGGAGTAACTTAGCAGGTCAGGCAGCACATCTGGAGAAAAAGGACGGGTGACGTTTCAAAGTCTGAAGAAGGTTCTTGACCCAAAACGTCACCTATTTATGTTCTCCGGAGATGCTGCCTGTCCCGCCAGCTTTTTGCGCCTATCTTCGGCTTAAACCACCATTTGCAGTTCCCTCCTACACAGAACAGAGATTGAACCGGTTGTTAAAGTGATAAATGGGCGACAAGGAACACTCCCGAGATCATCACAAATAGTTTTTTTTTTAAAAGAGCTGCTTGCATCATCCAGTGAGGATAACTCACACTGATCCCAAACAAGCTTCAGGATTCACACACCAGCAGCTGGCTGCTGCTCCGAACTGAACTATGTGTCCAGCGGTGATACCTGTACACGCCTACTTGCCCACACTGGCCAACAATGTCCCAGCTACACCGGTCGCACCTACCTGTGCTTGGTCCATATTCCTCCAAACCATATCCATCCAGAAGACTTCCATGTACCTGTTGAACTGGGCAGGCACGGAACTCGCTATCAAAACATGGAGGGGGGGGGACACAATTTTTTGGCGAGGCGCAGGTCTGTGCCACGTCTCGCTCCTCCAATCACCGCACTCTATCCTCAGTCCCACCCCCGCCCCCACTCCTCCCTCCTCCAATCATCGCGCTGAATCATCATGTACCGCCCCCATTGCCGGCTGCCCGACGTCTCTCCCGTCAAATCGGCGCCCTCGATCAGCAGTCCCACCTCCACTGTCTCACGGAAAGCGGAGATTTTAAAATCCGGATGACAAAAACTTGCGGGTGGGGGGGGGGGGGGGGATGTCCCCCACCTCTCAAAACATGGGGGGGACCTGTCCCCTCTGGCGCCCCCGGGTTATCCGCCCCCGGAACTGGGACAAACTTTGGGGCAGTCCCAGCCTCAACTACCTGATCTGGCAGCTTGTTCCATACGAACGACATCACCTTCACACAGCCAGAGAGACAGCAGTACTGATCAGCCACCCGGTACGCTTTCCATGCACTCACACCTACCTCTGACTCCCACACAGCAGATGCTGGCTTCACCTGATAACAGTCCCAGAACTCGGACTGCAAGCTTGCCGACAGCTCACCTGTGCACAGGCTGCCCCACACAACTCATCCCTCCTCCCCAGGCCCATTGGTTGAGTTACCACGTCTCATGTGCATCTCTTTCAGGCTATTGGTGTTTGCTTTCCCCGATTTGCATCAGCCAGCCTTGTTTACACTTCTCATGGTATTTACTCATGGGATCGTTGCATCAAGTTATGTAAAAAAAACAGGCTCTTGGCAAACAACTCTGCCTTTCAAATCACCTCAGCAGCAGCCTAAATCCAAACAGTTAGTTCCCTTTATTTAAACCACTTCACCTCTGACTTTATTTTTTCCATTCTACTCTTTAGCCTGAAGAAGGGTCCCGAGCTGAACTAGAAACATAGAAAATAGGTGCAGGAGTAGGCCATTCGGCCCTTTGAGCTAGGACCGCCATTCAATATGAGAGAGAGCTAGATAGGGCTCTTAAAGATAGTGGAGTCAGGGGATATGGGGAGTAGGCAGGAACGGGGTACTGATTGGGGATGACCAGCCATGATCACATTGAATGGCGGTGCTGGCTCGAAGGGCCGAATGGCCTACTCCTGCACGTATTGTCTATCGTCTATTGATTATGGCTGATCATCCACAATCAGTAGCCCGTTCCTGCTTTTTCCCCCATATCCCTTGATTCTGTAATGCCACCTTTGCTTGCTGGAGGCTGGGGCCACATGAGTATTAGGATAGTTTGCTGACACTACCGAATATGATTAGTATAGGTGTCAGGGGTTATGGGGTGAAAACAGGAGAATGGGGTTGAGAGGGAAAGATAGATCAGCCACGATTGAATGACTTGATGGGCCGAATGCACTAATTCTGCTCCTGGAACTTACGAACATCAATATAACACTAATTCATGTATAAACGCAGAGAATATCAGAAGGGTTTTTGCACTGTTCTCGTTTTGTATCCATATTTTTATTCTGAAAAAGTTTATTTTTGCAAAAAAAAACAATGTTCTCCAGAGATGCTGCCTGACCCGCTGAATTACTCCAGCGTTTTTTTTTGTACGCCAGCATCTGCAGTTCCTTGTTTTTCTCCCTGGTTTCTAGAGAAACCAGCAATGTCCTAGAGAGATACCCATGAGAGAGTCGTTCCGTGTGAAAGGAGGTTTGACGATTATTCAGTCTAATTCTGTCCTCACAAGTCACCATCCACCTCCTGCAAACATGCACATGCATGCACGTGCGCACACACGCACGCACATACACACAAACAAATATCTTCTATCTGCCTATCTTCCAATCCTCAGGAGCCCTCACTAACAACCTCTTCATAGACCTATAGTCATACAGCATGGAAACAGGCCCTATGGCCCAACTCATCCTTGCCGACCAAGATACCCCATCTAAGTCAGACCCATTTGCTGGCCTTTGGCCTATATCCCTCTAAACCTTTCTTATCCATGTACCTCTCCAAGTGTCTTTAAATGCTGTTACAGTACCTGTTTCAACTACCTCCTCATCTTCTCAATCTGCCACCAAAGCGGCACGGTGGCACAGCGGCAGAGTTGCTGCCTTAGGCGCCGGAGTCCCGGGTTCAATCCCAGCTACGGGTGCTGTCTGTACAAAGTTTGTACGCTCTCCCCATGACCGGCGTGGGTTTTCTCCGAGATCTTCGGTTTCCTCCCACACTCCAAAGACGTACAGGTTTGTAGTTTAATTGGCTTGGTAAATGCAAAAATTGTCCCTAGTGAGTGTAGGATAGTGTTAGTATGTGGGGATTGCTGGTCGGCACGGACCCGGTGGGCCGAAGGGCCTGTTTCCGCGCTCTATCCCTAAACTAAACAAAACTATATGTAATGCAAATTGCTAACTTTCACAAAATCCCAATCTTTGGGGAATCCTCACTACAGACCTCCAGGTAATCCTCCTGGGGAAACAATCCAGCGAATATCTATCAAAGACGCCAAAGTAGGATTTCCTCCTAACTCCCTACCCTCATCTTTTGGTACATAGATACATAGATACAAAGAAAATAGGTGCAGTAGTAGGCCATTCGGCCCTTTGAGCCAGCACCGCCATTCAATGTGATCGTGGCTGATCATCCACAATCAGTACCCCGTTCCTGCCTTCTCCCCATATCCCTTGATTCCGCTAGCCCTAAGAGCTCTATCTAACTCTCTTTTGAAAGTATCCAGTGAATTGACCTCCACTGCCTTCTGAGGGAGAGAATTCCATAAATTAACAACTTTCTGGGTGAAAACGTTTTTCCTCATCTCAGTTCTAAATGGCCTACCCCTTATTCTTAAACCGTGGCCCCTGGTTCTGGACTCCCCCAACATCGGGAACATGTTTCCTGCATCTAGCCTGTCCACTCCCTTAATAATTGTTAAAGATGGAACTGCAGATGCTGGAAAATCGAACCCTTAATAATTGTATCTGTTTCTATAAGATCTCCTCTCATCCTTCTAAATTCCAGTGAATACAAGCCCAGTCGCTCCATTCTTTCATCATATGCCAGTCCCCCCCATTCCGGGAATTAACCTCGTGAACCTAGGCTGCACTCCCTCTTCACTTCCAAAATCTTCCCCTCCAAGAATCCAGGAGATCTTCACCTCCTGAGGTTGAACACCTATCCCAGTGAAGGATCTGCTCTACCACATGGCCGTCTCTCCTTGTCTTCCATCTCCATAATTAAAATATATATATTTTTCACATCCCCCATGTCAACAGTGCACAGCAACTAAAGGCCAAACATCGCTAGGTACGTCAGAAGAGAATTATCAGACAAATTGTCACATTGAGGCCCAAAAGCAGATAAACGAGAAGTAAAAGACTGAGGAAGGATCTCAGAAAGGTAATGAGGAAGTAATGTTTAGGGAGGCAATTCCAGGAATTAGAATTGAAATTGTTGAAGGGACAGGTGTCAATGGTGCATTAAAGGAACCTGAAATAGAGTTAGGCCATTCGGCCCATCAAGTCTACTCCGCCATTCAATCATGGCTGATCTACCTCTCCCTCCTAACCCCATTCTCCTGCCTTCTCCCCATAACCTCTGACACCCGTACTAATCGAGAATCTATCTATCTATCTCCACCTTAAAAATATTCACTGACTTGGCCTCCACAGCCTTCTGTGGCAAAGAATCTGTGGCAAAGAATTCCACAGATTCACCACCCTCTGACTAAATACATTACTTCTCATCTCCTTCCTAAAAGAACGTCCTAAAAGTTAGACAGAGGAGGTTACAGACTTAGGGCTGGCTGAGAGGCATGAAGGGTGAGAATGTTAGTTTGGATATTTCACCAGAACAGGAGCTAAGTTAGGTCAGGGAGCACAGGAGTGCTGGGTGAACAATTGCTGCGAGGTTTGGACAAGCTCATTTACAGAGGCTAGAAGATTATCGCTACAGTTACAGAGTCATAGAGCCATACTGCATGGAAAAAGACCTTTTGACCCAACTTGCTTATGCTGACCAACATGCGCCATATACACTAGTTCCTCCTGCCTGCATTTGGCCAAATCCCTCTAAACCTGTCATATCCAACTACTTATACTAGTACCTGCCTCAACTACCTCCTCCGGCAGCATGTTCCATATGCCTACAACTGTCTATGTAAAAAGTTGCACCTCAGGTACCTATTACATAGAAACATAGAAACATAGAAATTAGGTGCAGGAGCAGGCCATTCGGCCCTTCGAGCCTGCACCACCATTTAATATGATCATGGCTGATCATCCAACTCAGTATCCTGTACCTGCCTTCTCTCCATACCCCCTGATCCCTTCAGCCACAAGGGCCACATCCAACTCCCTCTTAAATATGGCCAACGAACTGGCCTCAACTACCTTCTGTGGCAGAGAATTCCACAGATTCACCACTCTCTGTGTGAAAAACGATTTTCTCATCTCGGTCCTAAAAGACTTCCCCCTTATCCTTAAACTGTGACCCCTTGTCCTGGACTTCCCCAACATCGGGAACAATCTTCCTGCATCTAGCCTGTCCAACCCCTTAAGAATTTTGTAAGTCTCTATGAGATCACCCCCTCAATCTTCTAAATTCCAGCGAGTACAAGCCAAGTCTATCCAGTCTTTCTTCATATGGAAGTCGTGCCACCCCAGGAATCAGTCTGGTGAACCTTCTCTGTACTCCCTCTATGGCAAGAATGTCTTTCCTCAGATTAGGAGAACAAAACTGTACGCAATACTCCAGGTGTGGCCTCACCAAGACCCTGTACAACTGCAGTAGAACCTCCCTGCTCTTGTACTCAAATCCTTTTGCTATGAATGCCAACATACCATTCGCATTACATTTTCCCCTTTCACCTTAAACCTGTGTCCTCTGGTTTTTGATCCCCCTACTCTGGGTAAAATACTGTGCATTTATCCAATCTATTCCTCTCATAATCTTACACACTATAAGATCACCCCTCATCCTCCTGCGTTCCAAGGAATCAATCTACACAAAATGCTGGAGAAACTCAGCGGGTGCAGCAGCATCTATGGAGCGAAGGAGATAGGCAAAGTTTTGGGCCGAAACCCTTCTTCAGACTCTAGAGTAGGAAGGAAGAGGGAATCACAGAGGGGGAGCAGTTAGAGAGGAGGTTATGAAACTGTCTCTGGAGGGAGGTGGAGAACTTCTTCAAAGTAGTCATACCTTGAGGAGATTTCGCAGTGGAGTAGACAAAGTGTTAAAGAAGGAACTGCAGAAGCTGGAAAATCGAGGGTAGACAAAATGCTGGAGAAACTCAGTGGGTGCAGCAGCATCTATGGAGCGAAGGTGATAGGCAACGTTTCGGGCTGAAACCTTTCTTCCAAGGAATCAGGTCCTAGCCTGCTCAATCTTTCCTATAGCTCAGGCCCTCAAGTCCTGGCAACATCCTCGTAAACGCCTCTGCATCCTTTCCAGCTTGACAACATCATCCCCAAGGCAGAGTGACCAAAACTGAACACAATACTCTAAATGTGGCCTCACCAATGACTTGTACAATTGGACCATGACTGGGGTGGGAGACTGCAACCTTCACGTGGTCCGCCCTGTTTCAACGAATGCAATCAACCTGGCGTGCACAATCAAATAAGGTCAAATAGAACAAGTTGTCCCACAACTTTAGGCTGTGCACGCCATACACGCAAGAAGAAGTAGGGCCATGACTTCCCAACTTCTGTATTCAACTCTCGACAACTAACACAAGTACATAGGAAGCAAATACTGACAATAGATTTCTCTATTTTATTTCCAATATCCTCCACAGCCACAGACTGTAATCGCTGCACTGTAATCACTGAATCTCCATCAGACTGGAGAAGCCTTGTCTTCACAGCACCTTTGGTGCATAAACTACACATGCACGAGTTTTAAGAGTTTTTAAGAGCACTCCTCTGCTGCAATTATTATTCAAACGTTTACACATCGTGGCACAATGTGACCGTGAGCCATGCTGAGACATCACACCTTCTCCCTCACACTTAATCTGCATTAGGCTGCAAAGCAGGGCTGCATCCGAGATGCCTGACCCAGAACTGTCAAAGCTCGAATCCCAGGTGGGGACAGCTGGGATCGTTGCCAGTCGAGGCTGAAGTTAAAGCCCATGATGCCAGCAGTCTGATGCTTCCCTGCCTCACACTATTAACACATTTAGCCGTTCTCGACGAATGGTTCAAGCAGACTAACCAGGAGGAAGATCCAGCTTTGGACAGAATAGTCTCCTTTTACCGATGATTCAATGATACTTTATTGTCACATATGCCTAGGTGCTGGGAAATGCTTTGTTTTGCATACAACCGATAAAAATCACACAGCAGACAATAGACAATGGACAATAGGTGAAGGAGCAGGCCATTCGGCCCTTCGAGCCAGCACCGCCATTCAATGTGATCATGGCTGATCATCCACAATCTCTCCCTTGTCCTTTTTCCAAGTTCATCCTCAAAAAATTCCAGAAGATTAGTCAAGTATGATTTCCCCTTCGTAAATCCATGCTGACGCGAACCGATCCTGTCACGGCTATCCAAATGTGCTGCTATTTCATCTTTTATAATTGACTCCAGCGTCTTTCCCCACCACCGATGTGAGGCTAACTGGTTAATAATTCCCTGTTTTCTCTCTCTCCGCCAATTTCTCTTTGCCAATCCAAATTTAATTTCAATCTCTTCAGCCCAACTTGCCCACATCGGCCAACAATGTCCCAGCTACACTGGTCCCACCTGCCTGGGCTTGGTCCATATCCCTCCAAACCTGTCCTATCTATGTACATGTCTAACTGTTTCTTAAACAATGGGATAGATAATCCCAGCTTCAACTACCTCCTCTGGCAGCTTGTTCCATACACCCACCACCCTTTGGCTGAAAAAGTTACCCCTCGGATTCCTATTAAATCTTTTCCCATACACCTTGAACCTATGTTCTCTGGTCCTCGATTCCCCTACTCTGGGCAAAAGACACTGTGCATCTACCCAATCTATTCCCTCATGATTTTGTACACCTCTGTAAGATCTCCCCTCATCCCCCTGCGCTCCAAGGAATAGAGACCCAGCCAACAACCTCTCCCTATAGCTCACACCCTCTAGACCTGGCAACATCCTCGTAAATCTTTTCTGACCCCTTTCAAGCTTGACAATATCTTTCCTATAACATGGTGCCCAGAATTGAACACAATATTCTGAATGCGGTCTCACCAACGTCTTATACAACTGAAACATGACCTCCCAACTTCTATACTCAGTACTCTGACTGATGAAGGCCAAAGTGCCAAAAGCCTTTTTGACCACCTTATCTACCTGCGACTCGACCTCCATGGAAGCAGGCACATGTACTCCTAGATCCTTCTGATCTACAACATTACTCAGAGGCCTACCATTTACTGTGTAGGCCCTGCCCTTGTTTGACATCCTAAAATGCAACACCTCACACTTTTCTGTATTAAATTCCATCACCCATTCCTCTGCCCACCTGGCTAATCGATCCAGATCCTGCTGTAATCTTTCACAACCAACTTCACTATCTGCAAAACCACTAGCTTTTGTATCATCAGCAAATTTACTAATCTTGCCCTGTATGTTCTCATCCAAATCATTGATGTAGATGACAAACAGTATCGGGCCCAGCACCGAACCGTGAGGCACATCACTAGTCACAGGCCTCCAGTCTAAGAAGCAACCTTCCACCATCACCTTCTGCTTCCTTCCATGGAGACAGTTTGCTATACATTCAGCTATCTCTCCTTGGATCCCGTGCGATCTAACCTTCCAGAGCAGCCTACCATGCGCAACCTTGTCGAACACCTTACTGAAGTCCATGTACGTAACGTCTACAGCTCTGCCCTCATCAATCTTTTTGGTCACGTCTTCAGAATTTCAAATCAATTAGATTTGTGACACAAGACCTCCCATGTACAAAACCATGCTGACTATCCAAATGCCTGCATAACCTATCCCTCAGAATACTCTCCAGTAACTTACCAACTATCTTTAGACTTTGGAGATACAGCGTGGAAACGGGTCCTTCGGCCCACCAAGTCTGCACTGACCAGCGATCACCCCGTACACCAACACACTAGAGACAATTTTTTTCAATTTCACTGAACCCAATTAACCTACAAACCTGTATGTCTTTGGATTGTGAAAGGAAACTGGAGTACCCCGAGAAAACCCACGCGGTCACAGGGAGAATATTCAAACTATACAGACAGCACCCATAGTCAGGATTGAACAAGGGTCTCTGGTGCTTTAAGGCAGCATCTCTACCGCCTCACCCCTGTGCCACCCCTCATGCTCTTTAATTTGAAGGTATGAGGCAAGGCACCACTGAGTGTTTAAAGCACATCATCCAGGCACAGTAAGGACATTAGGATGTCTTAGAGAGATCGCAGATCATTGTAAGGAGCCCAGTAAAAGAATCACTGAGGCAGTGCTTTGTTCTATGACAAATATGCACACGAATATGGTGCATCAGCATCTTTGGAGTGTTAAAAACCAGATTGGTGCACGGCAGGCACAGCGTTGCGAGAACTGACACAAGCGACTGGCACCTTTTTGTTCACAAAGCAAAACACTGCACAGAGGCACACAATGAAAAATGTGCTTCTTTTTAATTTTGTTATCAGTAAACATTTTGGTGATTTTCAAAATTAATGATCACCTGATGTATGACGATCTATGAGGCATAGAGTTATGCAGCACGGAAAAACACCCTTCGGCCCAACTGGTCCATACCGGCTAACGGGCTAAGACGTCTAAGCTGGTTCCTTTTGCCTGCATTCAGCCCATATTCTTCTACACACCACCTGACCACTCAGTCCCTTAGAGTTTAGTTTCAGTTTAGTTTAGTTTCGAGATATAGCGTGAAAACAGGCCCCACGGCCCACTAAGTCTGATCAACAATCGCGCCCTGCTGTGGAGTGTTTTTGTACACTATTTCTAGCCTACACACTAGGGACAATTTACAGAAACCAATTAATCTACAAACCCGCACATCTTTGGAGTGTGGAGGAAAGCGGAGTCGGCACCCAAACAAAACCCATGCAGGTCGTGGGGAGAACGCACAAACTCCGCACAAACCGCAACCGTAGTCAGGATTGTTCCCATAACTCTGGCGCTGTAAGGCAGCAACTCTACCACTGTGCCACCGTGCCATCCCACAGTAATTGTTCCCCATTTAATGGGATCGTGGATGAGCTGTCATATAGCATCTCAATATTTTAGCCAGCTAAAATCTCTGATTTGAAACAATTGAGTAATGGTTAACTGCTACTTGTGGTGCAAAGTTCCAAACCTTCACCACCTTCAGATGAAAGAATCCATAATTCTTGAAGAAGCAGATGAGTTAGTGCACCAATCCATTTTTCCCAGTGCATTTCAAAGGCATATATAATAATAGTTTAAAACATATAGTTATATTTGGCGCAACCAACCCATGCAACTGACCCAGAAGAACAGCGCTGCATTCAGCAGATAGAACGCATGGTATTGAGTAAGACTGGCAGACCTGTGTTCCTCGCTGTCACCAAAGTTGATCCCTGCACCCACCCCTCCATAGTCTGTACGATTGCTTGCTTGCTTGCCTGCAGTGACAATTGAGCAATATTGTCAATATCCCCTTCCAAGCTCTCCCTCAGCCCTCTGGTTCCTCTTCCTTTCTTCTTCCCGCCCCCTACCCCCCCCCCCCCCCCCTCCCCCCACCCTGCATCAGTCCGAAGAAGGGTTTCGGCCCGAAACGTTGCCTATTTCCTTCGCTCCATAGATTCTGCCGCACCCGCTGAGTTTCTCCAGCACCTTTGTCTCCCTTTGATTTTCCAGCATCTGCAGTTCCTTCTTGAACATTGAGCAATATTTGCTCGCAAGGGAGAAACAATTGGTCCAAACATCCCCAAAAACGTGTCATGACTTTATCTTGAAACAGCTACTTTTATATTTGACCCTACTGGAACTGCACGAGAGAAATCTCACAGTACTGGCTCCCTGCATTTACATCATTAAGAACGGCTTCATTATCCCAACAGCTCCTTTGAATGAATGGCACCATGAAAACAGTTCACAGCAGCTGTTAACCAGCCTTCTCTCATTCAAAGACTGAAGGACACCTGAAATGCTTTGTTGAATCAAAAATATGGGCTATTTCAATTTTATTCAAAAGGCATCTTTCAGACAAAAAGAGCAAGAATGCTCTTTAAGTTCCAATTATTGAAACGTCGATCGCAGGAAGACATGGCACGGGTGGAGGCCAATTGGCCCGTCGCATCAATACTGGTTAAAACAAACAAAAGGTTAATTCCATTTCTTGGCTTTTCCAGGCAATTTATAAGTGCGCAGACCTCGTTGCAATGTTATCAAAAAACACTTAACAAGCTACATAGAAAGAATATAGGTTACTGGGAGATGTTGCAGAACTTGGCAAAATAATTTTAAAAAGGTTTTAAGGAGAGTACACAAAAAGCTGGAGAAACTCAGCGGGTGCAGCAGCATCTAAGGAGCAAAGGAGATAGGTGACGTTTCGGGTCGAGACCGGTTTTAAGGAGGTTATGCTAATATCCAGTAGCCAAGGCTGATCCAAGTACGAGCCCGAATTTAAAATTAATTAATTAATACATTTGAAACTGAAAGCTGGTATCAGTAAAGATATATACAGACAATGGCAGAGAAACCATTGAACCAACTGAACCATCCAACCATAACTAGAGAGCAGTCCTGAACTACTATCTACAGTAACTCATTGGTGACCCTTGGTCTATCTTTGATCAGACTTTACTGGCTTCATCTTGCACTAAACGTTATTCCCTTATCATTTATCTGGTCACTGTGAATGGATCGATTATAATCATGTATTGCCTTTCCGCTGACTGGTGAGCATGTAACAAAAAGCTTTCACTGTACCTCGGTACACGTGACAATAAACTAAACTGAACTGATCTATTGGGAGAGAATGCTTCGAGATAGGATTTACTCCTATTTGGAAGAGAATGGGCTAATTCGGGATGGCCAGCACGACTCTGTCTGTGTAGGAAGGCAATGCAGATGCTGGTTTAAACCGGAGATAGACACAAAAAGCTGGAGTAACTCAGCGGGGCAGGCAGCATCTCTGGAGTGAAGAAGGCTCTCGACCCGAAACGTCACATGTTCCTTTTCTCCAGAAATGCTGCCTTACTCCAACTTTTTGTGTCTATCATAGCTTTGTACGTGTCTCACTAACTTGATTGAGTTTTTTTGAGGAGGTGACGAAGGAGATTATTGAAGGTAAGGCACTGGATGTTGTATACATGGAGTTTAGTAATGCTTTTTATAAGACCCCTCATGGTAGGCTGATCCAGAAGATTAAGATGCACAGGATTCAAGATGACTTGGTCGTATGAATTTGGACTGGCTTATACATAGAAAGCGGGCGGCAAGGCGGCGCAGCGGCAGAGTTGCTGCCTTACAGCGCTTTCAGTGCCGGAGACCCGGGTGCGATCCCGACTACGGGTGCTGTCTGTACGGAGTTTGCACGTTCTCCCCATGACCACGTGGGTTTTCTTTGAGATCTTCGGTTTTCTCCCACTCTCCAAAGACGTACAGGTTTGTAGGTTAATTGGCTTGGTGAATGTGTAAATTGTCCCTAGTAGTAGGATAATGTTAATGTGTGGGGATCGCTGGTCGGTGCGGGCCCGGTGGGCCAAAGGGCCTGTTTCCGCGCTGTATCTCTAAACTAAACTAAACTAAACTAAAGAAAACAGAAGGTTGTGGTGGAGGTCTGTGACCAGTGGAGTTCTACAGGGTACACAAAAGGCTGGAGAAACTCAGCGGGTGCAGCAGCATCTAAGGAGCGAAGGAGATAGGCGACGTTTCGGGTCGAGACCCTTCTACAGGTATCTGTTCTGGGCCTCTGCTGTTTGTGATAGATATAAATGACCTAGCCATTAATGTTGATGGGTTGGTGAGTAAGTTCACCGATGACACCAAAACCGGAGGAGTTTCTGGCACTGGGGAGTGTTGTCAGGCAATGTTTCAGGCACTGAGGAATGAGGAACTAACAAGGCAATACGGGGAGAAAAGATGAGGTATGAAGGTAAACAAGCCAAGAATATAAAGGAGGATAGTAAAAGCTTCTTTAGGTATGTGAAGAGGAAATTATTAGTTAAGACCAAAGTTGGACCCTTGAAGACTGAAAAAGGTAAATTTATTATGCGGAACAAGGAAATGGTAGATGAGTTGAAAAGGTACTTTGGATCCGTCTTCACTAAGGAGGACACAAACAATCTTCCTGACGTACTAGTGGCCAGAGGATCTGGGGTGACGGAGGAACTGAAGGAAATCCACATTAGGCAGGAAATGGTGTTGGATAGACTGATGGGACTGAAGGCTGATAAATCCCCAGGGACTGATGGTCTGCATCCCAAGGGACTTAAGGAAGTGGCTCTAGAAATCGTGGACGCATTGGTGATCATTTTCCAATGTTCTATAGATTCAGGATCAGTTCTTGTGGATTGGAGGGTAGCTAATGTTATCCCACATTTTAAGAAAGGCGGGATAACAGAGAGCTAACAGGGAATTATAGACCAGTTACCCTGACATCGGTGGTGGGGAAGATGCTGGAGTCAATCATAAAAGATGAAATAGGGGCACATTTGGATAGCAGTAACAGGATCGGTCCAAGTCAGCATGGATTTACGAAGGGGAAATCATGCTTGACTAATATTTTGGAATTTTTTGAGGATGTAACTAGGAAAATGGACAAGGGAGAGCCAGTGGATGTAGTGTACCTGGACTTTCAGAAAGCATTTGATAAGGTCTCACATAGGAGATTAGTAGGCAAAATTAGGGCACATGGTATTAGAGGTAGAGTGCTGACATGGATTGAAAATTGGTTGGCAGACAGGAAACAAAGAGTACGGATTAACGGGTCCCTTTGAGAATGGCAGGCAGTGATTGGTGGAGTACCGCAAGGCTCAGTGCTGGGACCGCAGCTATTTACAATATACATCAATGATTTAGATGAAGGGATTCAAAGAGTCATGAGCAAATTTGCAGATGACACAAAGCTGGGTGGCAGTGTGAACTGTGAGGAGGATGCTATGAGAATGCAGGATGACTTGGACAGGTTGGTTGAGTGGGCAGATGCATGGCAGATGCAGTATAATGTGGATAAATGTGAGGTTATCCACTTTGGTAGCAAAAACCGGAAGGTAGATTATTATCTAAATGGTGTCAAGTTGGGAAAAGGGGAAGTACAATGGGATCTGGGGTCCTTGTTCATCAGTCAATGAAAGTAAACATGCAGGTACAGCAGGCAGTGAAGAAAGCGAATGGCATGTTGGCCTTCATAACAAGAGGAGTTGAGTATAGGAGCAAAGAGGTCCTTCTGCAGTTGTATAGGGCCCTAGTGAGACCACACCTGGAGTATTGTGTGCAGTTTTGGTCCCCTAATTTGAGGAAGGACATTCTTGCTATTGAGGGAGTGCAGCATAGGTTCATAAGGTTAATTCCCAGGATGGCAGGGCTGTCATATGCTGAGAGAATGGAGTGGCTGGGCTTGTATGCTCTGGAATTTCGAAGGATGAGAGTGAATCTTATTGAAACATATAAGATTATTAAGGGTTTGGACATGCTAGAGGCAGGAAACATGTTACCGGTGTTGGGGGAGTCCAGAACCAGGGGCCACAGTTTAAGAATAAGGGGTAAGACATTTACAACGGAGATGAGGAAACACTTTTTCACACAGAGAGTTGTGAGTCTGTGGAATTCTCTGCCTCAGAGGGTGGTGGAGACCGGTTCTCTGGATACTTTCAAGAGAGAGTTTGAAAGGGCTCTTAAAGATAGCGGAGTCAGGGGATATGGGGAGAACGCAAGAACGGGGTACTGATTGGGGATGATCAGCCATGATCACATTGAATGGCGGTGCTGGCTCAAAGGGCCGAATGGCCTACTCCTGCACCTATTGTCTATTGTCTAATGTCTGTCAGAAGATACAGCGAGATATAGATCAGCTGCAGAAATGGGCGGAGAAATGGCAGATGGAGTTTAACTCGTGCAAGTCTGAGGTGTTGCACTTTGGGAGTTTGAATGTAAGGAAACAGTATAATAGTTAATCCTTAACAGCATTGATGTGCAGAGGGATCTTGAAGTCCAAGTTCATAGGTTATGAAAGACGGCAACACAAGTAGCTAGGGTGGTAAAGAATGCATATGGTATGCTTGCTTGGGGCATTGAGTATAAGAGTCAGGAAGACGTGATGCAGCTTTAGTTAGGCTGCATTTGGAATATTGCATGCAGCTCTGGTCGCCCCATCTGCCTGTACATGTTCCGTATCCTTCTTTTCCTTACATTTTCATGTGCCTATCTGAAAGCGTCTTAAACAACTTAAATGGCCTACTCCTTGTTCTGAGATTGTGCTCTCTGCTCATGGATTCTGCAGACAGGGAAAGCATTCTTCCCGCATCCAGTTTGTCAAATTTCCTTGAAATCTCCTCATCCTTCTAAACATTAAGGAATAGTGAAGATAGAGACAAAATGCAGGAGTAACTCAGCGGGACCGGCAGCATCTCTGGAGAGAAGCAATGGGTGATGTTTCGGGTAGAGACTCTTCTTCAGTCTGTAAGAAGGTCTTGACCCGAAACGTCACCCATTGCTTCTCTCCAGAGATGCTGCCGGTCCCGCTGAGTTACTCCTGCATTTTGTGTCTATCTTCAATTTTCTTGGCCCTGCTCTGGGAGTAGAAGTGGGGGCGGATCCGGAACCGCAACGGCCGTGAGCCCCAGGCCGAGCTCGGCGATCGTTTGCCTGCTTCTGCTGCTGTTGGAGGTGAGACGTTGCGTTGCGCCAGGGTCTGGCGCCTGTTCCACTTTGGCCGTCGGTTACGCAACAGGCCGGTGGCGCGCAAATATTTTGTTTGCTACAAAATGTTGGAGCCCCGCACGATACCGCGCACAACCACATACCCCACCGCGTTTCTCAGTGGGACCGGCCCCACGCAACCACACGATGCCCGTGCGCCTCAATGCGACGACGAGGTTGCGTAATTTGCGTGCCAAGGACGCGTAAGTGGGACAGGGCCTTAAGTCTCTCCTCATACAGCAAAGTCTTCATCCTTGGTACGTGCCGCAGTATATACTCTATACCAATGTTTATGTTTTCTTTAGAAGACCAAAACGATTTTATCATACTTCATTCTAGTGCAGCATCAACTTTCAGTCTGCAAAAAAGTATCACCAATTTGAAACTAGTCATAGTAACTGTCGCAGGCTGGTATAGATTTTAGCATTATTATTTCTTCAAGAAAATCCTCACTCCTTCCTTGTAATTGTGAGCAGCCTTCATGTTTGGACCATGACACACCTTTAATTTAGACTTTAGAGATGCAGCGTGGAAACAGACCCTTCAGCCCACCTAGTCCATGCCGACCAGCGATCACCCCATACGCTAGCACTATCCCACACACTAGGGACAATTTACAATTTGCGGAAGCCAATTAATCTACAAACCTGTGCATCTTTCGAGCGTGGGAGGAAACCGGAGCACCCGGAGAAAACCCACGCCGTCACGGGGAGAGCGTACAAACTCCGTTCAGACCCGTAGTCAGAATTAAACCGGGGTCTCTGGCGCAGTAAGGCAGCAACTCTAACGTTGCGCTACCATACCAAACCTAATTCTTTATCCATTCACACGTCTGATCAGTGTGTTCAACAAACCATGGGATTGCACAGCAGTCAATTCAAGATTTAATTTTGAAATCTATGCACATTTTGAAAGCAAAATGTATGAAAACGTAAATTCAGCAAAGCTGACTGCGTAAGTGTTATAGGTTAAAAAATAAAACCTGAAAGACGGTTCTCAGCTAGGACTCCAGGGAATTTTGTTTTCCTATTTGTACAATTTAAAATTGAAAAATTCAAGCCTCCCATATAGTAGCTTGCCCAAGTAATCATCACCAGTGAGCCTGCCAAGGTTTGCCATCAATTTGCAGCAGCAGCTTCATTGCTGAATACAGATAATGTCCTAGCGGACCCATTAGAGAGAGACGGTGTATGTCATACCAGGAGCAATTTCAAAGCCATCAGGTATTTCTCAATGAGGTATAATTTTGTTGATTAACCCCATTATGCTTGAACTGCTTTTATGCTGGGAGCAGATATCTGTATGAGCATTGTGCCGATCCTATGTTGCATGCATAACATCTACCTTGTTCCATCAATGAAGGTAGCAACCATTGGATTATTAAGGTACTATTTGTAGTCCATTCTTCTCTCGTGGCACTGAACCTAATAAAATATATTCTGACAAGCATACAGTATATCGAGCAAGGCCTCCAGCTCCATGATGTTAGGCCGCAGGAGATACAACCGGAGATACGAACCGGAAAACAATCACATCTCCGGCAAGGTAAGGGATTGAGAAAAAAAGTTTCCCCCGACCCCCACCCCGCCCACCCCCCACATAAAACAAACCAGAGAATATTAACACATACTTTTTAAAACACACTAAAAATAACAAAAAAGACGAAAAGACAGACAGACCGTTGGCGAGGCTGCCATCGTTGGCGAGGCTGCCATAGCTCACAGCGCCATCGGTCAATATTTAATGACGATATTTAAAAGATATTGAATAGATAGGTTTAGTTTCAGTTTAGTTTCAGTTGAGTTTATTGTCACGTGTACCGAGGTACGGTGAAAAGCTTTTGTTGCGTGCCATCCAGTCAGCAGAAAGACAATACATGATAGTACAAGACAGTACATTAAAAATGAAAGGTTTAAATGGATATGGGCCAATTACAGGAAAATAAGAGTAGTTCAGCTATAAGGTAGACACAAAATGCTGGAGTAGCTCAGCGGGCCAGACAGCATCTCTGGAGAAAAGGAATGGTGTAGCAACACTTTTAGGGGTGTATTATAGACCGCCAAATGGGGAGCGTGAATTGGAAGAGCAAATATGTAAGGAGATAGCAGATATTAGTGGTAAGCACAAGGTAGTGATTGTGGGAGATTTCAATTTTTCAAAAATAGACTGGGAAACACATTCTGTAAATGGGCTGGATGGTTTGGAGTTTGTAAAATGTGTGCAGGATAGTTTTTTGCAGCAGTACATAGAGGTATCAACCAGAGAAGGGGCAGTGCTGGACCTCCTGTTAGGAAATGAGGCAGGTCAGGTGACGGAGGTATGCGTTGGTGAGCACTTCGGGACCAGTGATCACAATACCATTAGTTTCAATATAATTATGGAGAGAGTCAGAACTGGACCTAGGGTGGAGATTTTTGATTGGAGAAAGGCTAACTTTGAGGGAATGCGTAAGGATTTTAAAGGAGTGAATTGGGACACTTTGTTTCATGGGAAGGATGTAGAAGAGAAATGGAGGACATTTAAAGGGGAAATTGTAAGAGTACAGAATCTTTATGTCCCTGTTAGGTTGAAAGGAAATAGTAAAAATTGGAGCCATGGTTTTCAAGGGAAATTGGACACTTGTTTCGAAAAAAGAGAGATATCTACAATAATTATAGGAGGCATGGAGTAAATGAGGTGCTAGAGGAGTATAAAGAATGTAAAAAGAATCTTAAGAAAGAAATTAGGAAGGCTAAAAGAAGATATGAGGTTGCTTTGGCAAGAAAGGTGAAAGTAAACCCAAAGGGTTTCTACAGCTATATTAATAGTAAAAGGATAACGAGGGATAAAATTGGACCATTAGAGAACCAGAATGGACAGCTATCTGCAGAGCCAAAAGAGATGGGGGAGATATTGAACAATTTCTTTTCTTCGGTATTCACCAAGGAGAAGGATATTGAACTCGGTGAGTTAAGGGGAAAGAGTAGAGTAGCTATGGAAACTATGAGATTCAAAGAGGAGGAAGTACTGACACTTTTGAAAAATATAAAAGTGGATAAGTCTCCAGGTCCTGACAGGATATTCCCTAGGACATTGAGGGAAGTTAGTGTAGAAATAGCAGGAGCTATGACAGAAATATTTCAAATGTCATTAGAAACGGGAATAGTGCCGGAGGATTGGCGTACTGCGCATGTTGTTCCATTGTCTAAAAAGGGTTCAAAGAATAAACCTAGCAATTATAGACCTATTAGTTTGACGTCAGTGGTGGGCAAATTAATGGAAAGGATACTTAGAGATAATATATATAAGCATCTGGATGAACAGGGTCTGATCAGGAACAGTCAACATGCATTTGTGCCTGGAAGGTCATGTTTGACAAACCTTCTTGAATTTTTTGAAGCGGTAACTAGGGAAATTGATGAGGGTAAAGCAGTGGATGTTGTCTATATGGATTTTAGTAAGGCCTTTGACAAGGTTCCCCATGGAAGGTTGGTTAAGAAGGTTCAATCTTTGGGTGTTAATGGCGGAGTAGCAAGATGGATTCAACAGTGGCTGAATGGGAGATGTCAGAGAGTAATGGTGGATGGCTGTTTGTCAGGTTGGAAGCCGGTGACCAGTGGGGTGCCTCAGGGATCTGTGTTGGGTCCACTGTTGTTTGTCATGTACATCAATGATTGGATGATGGGGTGGAAAATTGGATAAGTAAGTATGCAGATGATACTAAGATAGGTGGTGTTGTGGATAATGAAGTAGATTTTCAAAATCTACAGAGAGATTTGGGCCATTTGGAAAAGTGGGCTGAAAGATGGCAGATGGAGTTTAATGCTGATAAGTGTGAAGTGCTACATCTTGGCAGGACAAATCAAAATAGGACGTACATGGTAAATGGTAGGGAATTGAGGAATGCTGTGGAACAGAGGGATCTAGGAATAACTGTGCATAGTTCCCTGAAGGTGGAATCGCATGTAGATAGGGTGGTAAAGAAAGCCTTTGGTGTGCTGGCCTTTATAAATCAGAGCATTGAATATAGGAGTAGGGAAGTAATGTTAAAATTGTACAAGGCATTGGTAAGACCAATTCTGGAGTATGGTGTACAATTTTGGTCGCCTAGTTATAGGAAGGATGTCAACAAAATAGAGAGAGTACAGAGGAGATTTACTAGAATGTTGCCAGGGTTCCAGCAACTATGTTACAGAGAAAGGTTGAACAAGTTAGGTCTTTATTCTTTGGAGCGCAGAAGGTTAAGGGGGGACTTGATTGAGGTCTTTAAAATGATGAAAGGGATAGACAGAGTTGACGTGGATACGTTTTTCCCATTGAGGGTAGGGAAGATTCAAACAAGAGGGCATGACATGAGAATTAAGGGACAGAGGTTTCGGGGTAACGTGAGGGGAACTTCTTTACTCAGAGGGTGGTGGCTGTGTGGAATCAGCTTCCAGCAGAAGTGGTGGAGGCAGGATCGATTTTAACATTTAAGAGTAAAGTGGATAGGTATATGGACGTGAAGGGAATGGAGGGGTATGGTCTGAGTGCAGGTAGATGGGACTAGGGGAAAACAAATGGTCGGCACGACTGGAAGGGCCGAGATGTTTCCGTGTGTAATTGTTATATGGTTATATGGTTATATGGTTATATGGTTATATGGGTGACGTTTCGTGTCGACTCATTAAGTCATTTCTGAGTTACTCTAGCATTTTTTGTTTACCTTTGATTTAAACAAGCAGCTGCAGTTCTTTCCCACACAGCCGAGATATAAGAACTGGACGAGTTGGACCAAAGGACCTGTTTCTCTGCTGTATGACTCTGCGACACTGATCGTGGGCCTCATTGTAACAATGCAGGAGTGAAAACGGCACCAATTGGTGACCCTGTATGCCGTCTCACTGTACTACTGCTATACACTTGTACTGCATCTGAGATGCTTATCTAAGATGTATCTAAATATGTATAGTGATACTTAACTGCGTACAAAAATGAATTTCACTGCACCTCGGTACACGTGACAAATAAAGTACCACACCATACCTCCAGACCATGGACTGGTCAAACCCACCTGACAATGTCAACTATATTGTTAAATTCAAGGAGACAGTGATGATTTTTTAATTTTAATTCCACCAAAATGATGGGCCAAATAGCCTCTTGTAGTGCTGCGTAGAAACGTAAAGATGGTTCTTTTACAAGGCATAGGCATTGTTACAAATGGTGGAACTGTGCATGTGTGTGTGTGTATATTGCTCATATATATATATGCACATATCACATGCATACAAATCTATATACATATAAATGAGTATGTATCTATACGATCTGAATATAGATGTGTGTGTGTGTATATATATATATTTATATATGATCTATGTATATCTACATACACGCACATATTTTTATACATTGACATATATACAGATAATATATATATATATACAAGATCTATATATACATATGAGTATGTGTGTGTATATATATATATATATATATATATATATATATATGTATATATATATATATATATATATGTGTGTGTGTGTGTGTATATACATATATATATATATATATATGTATATGTATATATATATATGACCTGTATATATGCGTATATGTGAGTACGTGTATATATAATCGGAAATGGCGGAGCTGCCTTGCAGCTGCGGCTCGCCTGCAGTCCGTTTGTCTTTTCTTTTTTGTTTTATTTTGTCCCGCTGTCACAGTTTATTTCGGTTTATTTTAGTTGTGTATGTTTGAGGGGGGTGGGTGAAACATGTTTTTGACTCTTCCTTCGGGGCGATGCGACCTTTCTTGCCGTATCCCCCGTCTCCGTCAGTGCTGAGGCCTATCACGGAGCTGACGGCCTCCAACAGGGTCGAGCTAGGCAGAGCCAGGACTTACCAACGCGAGGCTGGCCGACTGTTTTTCCGGAGCTCCCGCAACAACAGCTGCATTGTTTGCACCGGCCATGGTCATAACATTGGATCGCCTCAGCGCAGAGGGAGAGCAAGGAGGGAAGAGACATGGACTTTGGGACTTTGCCTTCCATCACAGTGAGGAGGTGCCTGGTGGACTCACTGAGGTGGATGTGAAACTGTGTCTAGTGTGTGTTTTGTTATTTATTCTATGTATGACTGCAGGCTAAACCATTTTGTTGTATTGAAAAGTGCAATGACAATAAATTGAATCTGAATCTGCTGTATATATATATATATATATATATATATTTATATATATATACACACTGAATTTTTTTATTCTCAATCATTATATTGTTTACAGTGTACTATGTTTACATGTTCTGTTGTGCTGCAGCAAGTAAGAATTCCATTGTTCTATCTGGAACATATGACAATAAAACACTCTTGACACTTGAAGCCTATTCCACTCCGGACCTTGCTGCACAGCCAGGGAACATTTACGCTGAGTTACGCTTTCAAATAGTTGGGGAAGCTGGACTGATAAACATGATTAATGCAGTTATTTTGAGAAGAAAGCTTTCACATCTGAATGGTTCGGTAAGAAACAGATGTTAAATACAGACTGCTGGAGGCGGAATTCATTGCAAATGTTAATAAACTGATAATCAAAGCCGCTTTATTTTGAGAAAATGTTAATTTATCAAATAATATGATTGCATACATGGCTGAGTACAAACTTCTTCCACAGATTTAGTCAGATACAGGGCCATAATCTGCATGAGTGTGCAGCTATTTTGAGGCATTGAATGTCCTATTCCTGTCCGCACAAGTTCTTATCAACTGAAGTATTGAAGTTGGGAGGTTATGTTACAGTTGTATAAGATGTTGGCGAGACCGCATTAAATGTATTGTGTTCAGTTCTGGGCACCATGTTATAGGAAAGGTGTTGTTGAGCTGGAAAGGGTTCAGAGAAGATTTACGAGGATGTTGCCAGGACGAGAGGGTGTGAGTTATAGGAGGAAATTGAGCAGGCTGGGACTCTATTTCCTGGAGCGCAGGAAGATGAGAGGTGATCTTATAGATGCGTATAAAATCATGAGATGAATAGATCGGGTAGATGCACAGAGTCTCATGCCCGCAGGTCAATCGAGGACATAGGTTTAAGGTGAAGGGGAAAACATTTAAGAGGCAGCTGAGGGATAACGTTTACACACAAAGGGTGGTGGGTGTATGGAACAAGTTGCCAGAGGAGGTAATTGTGGCTGGGACTATGCCAACTTTTAAGAAGCAGTTAGACAGGTACATGGATAGGACAAGTTTGCAGGGATATGGACCAAAAGCAGGCAGGTGCGACTAGTGTAGCTGGGACATGTTGGCCGGTGTGGCAAGTTGGGCCTGTTTCCACACTGTATCAGTCTATGACTCTATCAATGTGGATTAACCTACAATTTCACAGCCGTTTAGATCATGAAAGTGGTGACCATGTCAAGACTGGTTGATAGACACAAAAAGCTGGAGTAACTCAGCGGGACAGGCAGCATCTCTGGAGAGAAGGAATGGGTGATTTTTTGGGTCGAGACCCTTCTTCAGACTGGTTGTGTGCCATTTGTGCATGAGGCCCACGTGACCTGAGGATGTGTGTGTTTCCTGGCTCATCACGAGAAGACTTAAGACCACAGACTCCAACTCACGTCAGTGAAACAACTGGCTGCCAATACACTGACAAAGTCATCTTTATCTGACAGAAACTATAACAGCAGTCGCAATGTACTTTCAAATGTGAGTGTTAGAGACAGTTTATAGCTCAAAGTAAAAGTGTCTGGAAGTGTCAGTGTGTCTGGAAGTAAATTTCTAAATAACTCCCTTTTCCTTTCATAATTCCTGATTAAAGTAGGATTCTGTGGGATTGAAAGTATTGCTAAGGATTATTTCTGTATTGGAATGTTACTCCAACTAACAATCTGCTTCTTCAGATAACGACTAGCTTGGGCACTACCTAGATAGACACAAAATGCTGACGTAGCTCAGCGGGACAGGCAGCATCTCTGGAGAAAAGGAATTGGTGATGTTATGGGTCGAGACAGAGTCTGAAGAGCGGTCTCGACCCGAAACGTCACCTAATCCTTTTCTCCAATGATGCTGCCTGACCTGCTGAGTTACTCCGGCAGTTTGTGTCTATCTTCGGTGTAAACCAGCATCTGTGGTTCCTTCCTACACATTAGGAACTACCCAAGTAGGATAAGACTCTCAGAGTTCAATGCAGTGTAACAGTTTATTCCAAGGCTTAACAAAACTCCACAGGTCATTGCTGCAATCACAAGTGCAGTCACTCACACCATCCTGTCTTTAACTGAATAGTAGCCTTAAAGTCTCATGCACTCTTTTACAGCTGATATTACATACAATTTATTTCACTTTTCTGTCTCTCCAAAGGGCTTTTCAGAATGACTTTCATCTGCCAAGCCAGGTATTTCCTCTAATGTTGCAATAACAGCACTGCTCAGTAACCATTCCATTCTGGCTTATTATTATTGCGTGCACCGATATACAATAAAAAATGTTGCTTTATGTGCTATTCAGATCGATCATACTCATACCAGACAGGTGCAAAAAGAGAAAAGAAACGGAGTGCAGAATATAATGTTACAGCTGTAGAGAAAGTGCATATTTTAAAAAAGTGCAAGGGCCGCAACATGGTACGTAGGAAGAACTTATAGAAACATATAAAATTATAAAAGGACTGGACAAGCTAGATGCAGGAAAAATGTTCCCCATGTTAGGGGAGTCCAGAACCAGGGGCCACAGCCCAAGAATAAAGGGGAGGCCATTTGAAACTGAGATGAAAAAACACTTTTTCACCATGAGAGTTGTGAATTTATGGAATTCCCTGCCACAGAAGGCAGTGGAGACCAATTCACTGGATGGATTTAAAAGAGAGTCAGGTAGAGCTCTTGGGGCGAGCGGAATCAAGGGATATGGGGTGAAGGCAGGCACGGGTTACTTCTTCTTTCGTGTGGCGTGCACAGCCTAAAGTTGTAGGACAACTTGTTCTATTTGATCTTCCGTTTGTGCACGTCGAGTTGATTGCATTAGTCGAAACAGGGCGGACCACGTGAAGGTTGCAATCTCCCACCCCGCACGGGTTACTGATTGTGGATGATCAGCCATGATCACAATGAATGGCGGTTCTAGCTCGAAGAGCCAAATGGCCCCCCTCCTGCACCTATTGTCTATGTTTTATTACATTCAGTTGAGGGGTCTGTTCAAGAGTCAGATGCTGACAGTGGGGAAGAAGCTGCTCTTGAATCTGGTTAAATGTGGTCTTCAAACTTTTGTATCATCCTTGCGCCGATGGAAGAGGGGAGAAGAGAGAATCCCAGTCTTTCATAGGATCATAAGTGATAGAGTAGAGTTAGGCCATTCGGCCCATCAAGTCTGACATTCAGTCATGGCTGATCTACCTCTCCCTCCTAACCCCATTCTCCTGCCTTCTCCCCATAACCTCTGACACCCGTACTAATCTATCTCTGCCTTAAATATATCCACTGACTAGGCCTCCACAGCATTCTGTGGAAAATAATTTCACAGATTCACCACCCTCTGACTAAAGACATTTCTCCTCATCTCCTTCCTAAAAGAACGTCCTTTAATTCTGAAGCTGACCTCTAATCCTAGACTCTCCTACTCCTGGAAGCATCCTCTCCACATCCACTCTATCCAAGCCTTGATTATGTTTGCTGCTTTCCTGGAGTGTAGATGGAGTCAAGGGGGGCAGGTTGGTTTGCAGGATGGACTGGGCTGCATCCACAACTCTGCAGGTTTTTGCTGTCTTGGGCAAAGCAGTTGCCATACCCAGCTCTGATGTGTTCTGATAGAATGCTTTCTTTGGTGCCTCTGTAGAAATGAGTAAACGTCACTGGAGACAGGACAAATTTCCTCAGTCTTTGGAGGAAGTAGTGGTGTCAGTGTACTTTTTTGGCTGTTGTATCAGTGTGGTCGGACCAGGTCAAGTTTACAAGGAACTTGAAGCTCGTGACCACATTGATGCAGGCAGGGTGGTGTGTTCCACCCTGCTTCGTGACATAGGTGATCAACAACTTCTTTTTGCTGACATTGAGGATGCTTTTACTGTCTTGACACCATGTTACTGAGCTGTCTATCTCCTCCCTGTACTCCGTCTCCACATTGGCCAAGATCTGGCCCACTACAAGCTTGTTAATGGAGTTAGATTCAGTGTGTGCTTTCTTACTGTACACACACACACACACACACACACACACACACACACACACACACACACACACACACACACACACACACACACACATATATATATATATATTTATATGCACACATACACGCACAAACGCATACGTACACATAATAACAAACAAACATGAAATGTGTAGGAAAGAACTGCAGATGCTGGTTTAAATCGAAGGTAGACACAGAAGGCTGGAGTAACTCAACGGGACAGGCAGTATCTCTGGAGAGAAGGAATGGGTGACGTTTCGGGTCCAGACCCTTCTTCAGACTGGAAGAAAACATGCAACTTCTGTTGAAGGATAGTCAAGATTCTTGCTTATTCTGGGGAGAGCAGAATGTTTCTCGTGGGAAGGAATACTATTACTTGCCACCAACATTTTATTTCCTCCTTAGATTTTTAATTGGGGCTTAAATTATTGCAAAATGACATTAACCGCAGCAATATGCTGTTAGGTACGACAGATATCAGGACTACATACGCATACTTCATTGAAATGGCAGGATAAAGCAGGAAAGTGGTTAAGAAGAAAGAATGTTGGATCCTGGCCATCATAAATTGTGTACAGGACGCAATGACATGGCTTTATAAAAAACTGGTTTGGCCACAACTGGGAGACCGTGTTGGCACAGGGCGGCACAGTGATGCGGCGGCAGAGTTGCTGCCTCACAGCTCCAGACACTCGGGTTTGATCCTGACTACGGGTGCTGTCTGTATGGAGTTTGCACGTTCTCCCTGTGACCACATGGGTTATCTCCGGATGCTCCGGTATCCTCCCACACTCCAAAGACGTGCATGTTTGTAGATTAATTGACCGGTAAAAATTGTAAATTGGCCCTAGTGTGTAGGATAGTGTTACTGTACTGGGAGATCGCCGGCCGGCACGGACTAGTTGGGCCAAAGGGCCTGTTTCCACACAGTATCTCTGACATAAAGTCTAGAGTCTAGGAAATGTTGTTTGGGATGTCGTACATCAGAAAAGGCTTCAGATAGAGCTCAGAGGATTTTTCCCAATGTGGGAAGAGGGCATGACGAGAATTAAGGGACAGAGGTTTAGGGGTAACGTGAGGGGGAACTTCTTTACTCAGAGGGTGGTGGCTGTGTGGAATGAGCTTCCAGCAGAAGTGGTGGAGGCAGGATCGATCTTAACATTTAAAAGTAAAGTGGATAGGTATATGGACGTGAAGGGAATGGAGGGGTATGGAGGGAATGGAGCAGGTAGATGGGACTAGAGGAAAACAAATGGTCGGCACGGACTGGAAGGGCCTAGAGGGCCTGTTTCCGTGCTGTTATTATTATATGGTTATATGGTTTCTCGGGAGGAGGACTTTAGTTCTGTGGTTTGTTCTCGTTGGTAGAGAATGGGTTGCAAGGCAATCGGAAAGAGTTATCGATTCAACAGTTGAGAAAAACTATTGCCATTCATGAAGGGTTTAAGATCGAGGGGAGACAGAAATATGGTGATTGGCAAAATAATGACAAAGGATTATTCCTGCAGTAAGACATTAAGGTTTGGAGTGAACTGCAGAGACAGCAGTGGAGGCAGATCCAATTGTACTAGGCAAAAGGGAGACAGAAAGATATCTAAAATAAATGCAGCACTAAAGGAAGAGAGTGGACGAATGGGACTAGATGATTTTTTTTAATATAGAGCCAATTATGCAAGATGGCACCCAAGCCAGGTGTAACGGCAATTTCTTGCACAAATGGCTCCTACACCAGGTAAAGCTCTCTGCGTTCCGGTCCCAGACGTGGACCTGCAATCTTTCAATACGATCGATCCACTCTTTTAAACCTCGTCTCTCACAGCAGCATTTCCTACTCTAACTATGCTTGCTAAGCACAATTCCCTATATTCTGCATTTAAACACTGTAGAAGGGCTCGATTGCAATCATGTATTGTCTTTCTGCTGACTGGATAGCACACAATAAAGCGCCTTTCACTGCTCCTTGGTCTGCATGACAATAAACTAAACTAAACGATTTGAATTTCTTACAGCCTTAGCTTTGGTGACGGTGCACTGATCTCAGAGTTCAGGCTCCTGACAAATAACCAAGGCTGACTCCCCACTGCTGAGGGTAAACTGCACTGTCAGAGGAGCCAGGTTTTGGTCCAGACGCTGAACAAATGCTGGATGGCTAATTGTGGCGCAGCGGTAGAGTTGCTGCCTCGCAGCGGCAGAGATCCGGCTTCGATCCTGACTATGGGTGCTGTCTGTATGGAGTTTGTACGTTTTCCCCAATGTCCCACATGGTTTTTCTCTGGATGCTCCAGTTTCCTACCACACTCCAGACATACAGGTTTGTAGGCTAATTCAGTTTAGTTTATTGTCACGTGTACCGAGGCACAGTGAAAAGATTTTATTTCGTGCAAACCAGCCAACGGAAAGACAATACACGATTACAATCGAGCCATTCACAACGTAAAGATACATGATAAGGGAATAACCTTGCTGGCTTCACCTTTGTGCAAGGTAAAGCCAGCAAAGTCCGACCAAGGGTAGTCCGAGGGTCCCCGATGAGATGGACAGTAGATCTCGACTGCTCTCTGGTTGCAGTAGGATGGTTTGGTATAATTGGTACAGTGCTCTCCATAATGTTTAGGACAAAGATCCATCATTTATTTCTTTACCTCTATACTCCATAATTTGACATTTATAATAGAAAAAAAATCACATGTGGTTAAAGTGCACCTTGTCAGATTTTATTAAAGGGTATTTTTATACATTTTGGTTTCACCGTGTAGAAATTACAGCTGTCACTCCATTTCAGGGCACCATAATGTTTTGGACACATGGTTTCACAGGTGCTTATAATGGCTCAAGTATGTTTAATTGCCTCCTTAATACAGGTATAAGAGAGCTCTCAGCACCTAGTCTTTCCTCCGGTCATTCCATCACCTTTGGAAACTTTCATTGCTGTTTATCAACATGAGGATCAAAGTTGTGCCAATGAAAGTCAAAGAAGCCATTATGAAACTGATAAACAAGAATAAAACTGTTAGAGACATCAGCCAAACCTTCAGCTTACCAAAATCAACTGTTTGGAACATCATTATGAAGAAAGAGAGCACTGGTGAGTTTACTAATCGCAAAGGGACTGGCAGGCCAGGATGTCCTCCACAGCTGACGACAGAATTCTCTCTATAATAAAGAAAAATCCCCAAACACCTGTCCGACAGATCAGAAACACTCTTCAGGAGTGGATTTCTCAATGACCACTGTCCACAGAAGACTTCATGAACATAAATACAGAGGCTACACACTGCAAGATGCAAACCACTGGTTAGCCGCAAAAATAGGATGGCCGGGTTACAGTTTGCCAAGAAGTACTTAAAATAGCAACCACAGTTCTGGAAAAACAGTCTTGTGGACAGATGAGACGAAGATTAACTTATATCAGTGTGATGGCAACAGCAAAGTATGGTGGAGAGAAGGAACTGCCCAAGATCCAAAGCATACCACCTCATCTGTGAAACACGGTGGTGGGGGTGTTATGGCCTGGGTGTTATTGGCTGCTGAAGGTACTGACTCACTTATCCTCATTGATGATACAACCTCTGATGGTGGTAGCATAATGAATTCTGAAGTGTATCTGAACCCATCTAAACCCAATTGAGCATGCCTTTTATATGTTGAGGAGAAAACTGAAGGGGACTAGCTCCCAAAACAAGCATAAGCTATAGATGCTGTCTCCAGCATTTTTGTCTACCTTCGATTTTCCAGCATCTGCAGTTCCTTCTTAAACATAAGCTAAAGATGGCTGCAATACAGGCCTGGCAGAGAAGACACCCAGCAACTGGTGATGTCCATGAATCGCAGGCTTCAAGCAGTCATTGCATGCAAAGGATAAGCTACAAAATACTAAACATGACTACTTTCATTTACATGACATTGCTGTGTCCCAAACATTATGGGTGGGTTTGGGGTGGGGGGGGGGGGGGGGGGGGGGGGAACTATGTATAAACATTGCTGTCATTTCTACATGGTGAAAACAAAAAGTAAAAAAATGGCCTTTATTAAAATCTGACAATGTGAACTTCAACCACATGTGAATTTTTCTAAATCTCAAATTGTGGAGTAACAGGGGCAAATAAATGATGGGTCTTCGCCCCAAGCATTATGGAGGGCTCTGTATAAGTGGCTTGTGGCCCTAGTGTGTGTAGGATAGTGTAAGTGCGCAGGGATCGCTGGTCAGCGCGGAATCGGTGGACCAAGGAACCTGTTTCGGGTCTGTATCTCTGAACTAAACTAAAAGCCCCATCTTCCTCTGAGGTCTCCGTTTGCACTGTTGCAATCTTGCAAAATATTACGTTCCTATTATGTTGATGTATATTTTGGTGTCTTTATGCAGTTGGCACTTACTCCTCTTCTGCTGCCGTGGAAAGACAGTAAACAAATTATGCATTTAGTAAGGTTGCAATTTATTTTTGCAGCTACACCTGTCTTCAATTAACCCACATCCCTGTCCCCAGGATCTTTCTGTGAATATATTTACATAAACAGGTTGGAACTCCCTTGCAAGATGTTCCTGCTTATTCTCCCGTGCGCATAATGACTGACACATTTCCCTACATTGCAGAAGTTTCTACACGTCAGAAGCTCTTCAATGACTGGGAAGCACTCTGGACCAGGTGCCATAGAAATGTACACCTATTGGTGTATTGTTTTAGATTCCCTTTGTTAGCTTGCAGGCAGAACACTGAGTCTACAATTGTATTTGTACAAGCCTCTTCCCTCAATTTGTTAATCTCTCCTCGTTGTTGACTCTGGTGGACAAAGTGGATCTTCGGCCCTTTAAGGTTTTGGTTTTGAATCGTACCCGGCTCTTCTTAGAATCCTTTCCATTGTTTCTAGGTTAATCCAATATCAATTGAGTTCTATTTACTGTTTAGATCACAATCCTCGCGTTACCTCAGTTACTTTATGTTACTTTTCTTAAATGTAAATTCTTGGTTGCTCAATTTCCTTCCCTCTCATTTAGTTTAGTTTAGAGATATAGACAGATTTAGAGATATAAACAGGCCCTTCGGCCCACTGAGTCCATGCCGACCAGCGATCCCCGCACACTAACGCTATCCTACACATACTAGGGGCAATTTACAATTATACTAAACCAAATAGGCTACGTCTTTGGAGTGTGGGAGGTAACTGGAGATCCTGGAGAAAACCCACGCAGGTCACGGGGAGAACGTACAAATTCCGTACAGACCAGCACCCGCAGTCATGGATTTATCAATGACCACTGTCCACAGAAGACTTCATGAACATAAATACAGAGGATACAATCCATAAATCCTTCCAGGTGAGACAGACCTTCATGCGCACCTCCTCTAAAGTCATCCGGTGTTCCCGATGTGACATCCTGCACATCAGCAAGACCAACTGTGAATTAGGCAATTGTTCCATTCCAGTCCACCAAATCCCTGCTGGATCTCCCAGCTGCTATCCATTTAAACTCCCCTTCCCATACTGTCCTTTCTGCCCTGGGCCCCCATTTGTCTCTTTCCTCTCCCTCCTCCTCAACTCCTTCCACCTATTTTCCTTCCTCTGGCTTCACATTGCATGCCTCTTCTATCCTTGCCTATTCTATCTCACACCTTTTGTCTTTTCATCTCCGCACATTTGTGCAACTATCTGCCAAACAAACCCACCCGCTCTCCCCCTCACCTGTATCAACCTATCACTCGCCAGATGAATTGTGTAGGTGGGAACTGCAGATGCTGGTTTACACCGAAGATAGACACAAAATGCTGGAGTAACTCAGTGGGACAGGCAGCATCTCTGGAGAGAAGGGATGGGCGATGTTTCGTGTCAAGACCCATCTTCAGACAGCCTATCACTTGTTAGACTTTGTCCCACCCCTCCCCACCTCTCTTCCAGCTTTGTCTGCCCTACCACAATTAGTCTGAAGAGGTGTCCCAACCTGAAACGTCACTGATCCACATCTTACCTAAATCGCTGAGTTACGTCATACAATGACCAACTGTAACGTAACATCCCACCTTCTCTACTCAGTACGGTGAATGATGAAGGCCAATGTACCAAAAGCCATCTTGACCACCCTATCTGCCTGTGATGCCACTTTCAGGGAACTGTGCCACCTACTTCGAGGTCCCTCTGCTCTACAACGGTTCCCAAAGCCATTCAATGTGAACATCTTTCCTGGATGGACTTACATAATGCAACACCACACATGTATCAGCATTGAACTCCATTCGCCATTCCTCAGCCCACTTGCCCAACTGATCAGGATGCTCCTGTAATTTTTGATAACCTGCTTCCTGGTCTAATGCTTGTTTTGTAACCTTTTGAAGGCTGTGCCCCATCATCTCTCTATAACCTCCGCCTGGTCTACATGTGTTAGAAATCTCCAAGTATTCTTTTTACACATTGTTAGAGAAACAGGTCCTTTGACCCACCGAGTCCGCACCGACCAGCAATCAACTCGTACACCAGCATTATCCTACACACACTAGGGAACATTTACAAATTTTCAGAAGCCAATTAACCCTCAAACCTGTACATCTTTGAAGTGTGGGAGGAAACCAGAGCACCCGGTGAAAACCCACGCAGTCACAGGGAGTACATACAGACAGCACCGTAGCCAGAATTAAACCCGCCCTAAGTCCTCCAAATTTTGCCCTCTTATTTTGTTTTCTAACTCCATTGGCCATGCATCATCATAGATCTGTTGGGGATCATATCTAGATCTACTATCAGTACTTCATGATGTGGTCTTCCTGGTTAAATGTGCAATAATTACAACAGAGAAACTTGAGCCCCCACCAGTTCAGGTAAAGGTTTCTGATAACTCTCTTTGAAATTCTGGGCAAATACTCGACACCAACTAAACCAACACACAATTATACTCCAGATTTGTTCATATGTTATAGGAGCAGAATTAGGCCATTCGGCCCATCAAATCTACTCCAGCCATTCAATCATGGCTGATCAATCTCTCCCTCTCAACCCCATTTTCCGGCCTTCTCCCCATAACCCCTGAAGTAATCAAGAATCTATCAATCACCACCTTAAAATATCCACTTACTTGGCCTCCACAGCTGTCTGTGGCAATGAATTCCACAGATTCACCACCCCCTAACTAAATACATTTTTCTCCTCATCTCCTTCCTAATAAACAATCATTTTATTCTGAGGCGTTGGCCTCTGGTCCTAAGCCATCGCCTCAGATCCTCCCACTAGTGGAAAGTGTGAGGGATAAAGTGATTAAACCCCACTATTGTAAGGGGCTTTAAAGAGGATTCAAACCGATAGGGGCCAGGGAGAGGGTTCTGACACAGCTGTGTATAAAAGTTACCAGACCCATCCTTGAGTAAGAGGTAATACCATTGTATAGCGGTAGAAGGGAGTGATGTAGATAGATCCCTATCAGTAGAATGGAGTGATGGATGGGACCCTTGTCACTATAGCTTAGCTTTAGTGCTGATATAGGAGGACTGAGAGAGTTCACTTGGAGGTGAGTAAAACTAGGGTAGGTCATGAGCAACTGAGCATGCTTAATAAAATAAATGAATATTACAACACACCCCTGGTCAAGAAACTGCTCATTACCATGCACATGTCTGGACATGCGATGTATGATGTGGGAGGTTAGATTAATGGTTGATTGTAAAATGCAGCATAAAAACAGACCCTTCTGCCCACCGAGCCCGTGCTGACCATCAATCACCCTTTCACTCTAGTTCTATGTTATCTTACTTTCGCACCCACTCTCTACATAGGGGCAATTTTACTGAGACCAATTAACCTGCAAACCCGCACGTCTTTTGGATATGGGAGGAAACTGGAGCATCCAGAGGAAACCCATGCGGTCACAGTGAGAACTAATTCCACACACAGCCAGCATCCGGTCAGCAACAAACCTTGATCTCTGGTACTGTGGGGCAGCAGCTTTATCCTACTGCAACACTGTGCTGCCCATATCTCCTCACGGTACGCCTACTTTGAAGACATTCTCCTCCTCTCTCCGACAGGAGTTCCCTCTGCAATTCCTTCCTGCACAGATTTAGGTTTCGGCTCAGTTTTCTTCACACTTCCATTGCTTTTGAGAAGCCTCCTGTTCCGTCATGGAAAGTACTAAGTGCCATCTGGTCTCCAAATGGCCGCACAAAATCAGACAGATCGTCCTTGTCCAATTCCATGACTGAATTCAATTGATACATTTTCTTTAACATCATTTACGTAAAACCAAATTAAATTTTTTTTTTTTTTAATTGCTTTTGGTAGCCCTGTGAAATGTGAAATGATAGAAAATATTTAAATCTTTAATCCGCTCACTGATAATATCGAGATTATTAGGTTAATCATCGTCAGAGCTAAGAAAATATCAAGTAAAGACTATTTTGTACACAACTAATTCTAATCTCCTCCACTAGAATTACCAATTATAGCCTATGAAGGCATAATTACATTTCACCAATTCTGCCTTAATAGACCTTTAATTAAATCTGCACAAGTAAATGATCTGGCTCTTTAGGGAAAATAAGCAACCTTTTTTGCTCTGAAAATAGGAGGATTTTTCTCATTTGTGAGTCATTGGGCAATTGTCTGGATTAAAGGTTATCCCTCAAGTGCTTCCTTTAAGAATTTAAATAAGTGGCCTTTTGGTTAGTTAACTTGGAAGGATGAAGAATTGCATTAGAGAGTCCTACTGCATGGAAACCAGTTCATCAGCCCAACTTGCCCCATTTACATTAGTCCCACCTGCCTGCGTTTGGCCCATATCCCGCTCAACCTGTCCTATCTCTGTACCTGTCTAATTGTTTCTTAAACATTGCGGTAGTCCCTGCCTCAACTATGTCCTCCGGCAGCTTGTTCCATCCACCCAACACCCATAGTGTGGAAAAAGTTACCCCTCAGATGCATGTTACATCTCCCCACCCCCCCTCACCTTAAACATATATCCTCTGGTTCTTGATTCCCCCACTCTGGGCAAGAGACTATGTGCGTATTCTCAATTATCTGATGTTAACTTTTCTTTGCACATTAATTGACTGTGGCTTTGCTCCATGTGTACATTCAGTTCCCTCCCAGCTGCAGGGTTGGCCTGAAGCCGGCTGAAGCAAAGAATGCACAATAAAATGTTATCAACTGCAAGATTGTTTTATAGGTTTAGTCAGGCACTTTGCAAGTCAAACGTGGACACAAACAGCCACTTTGTTCTCCTTATCCTTTGCTTCCTTGTCTTCAGGCAGCTCAGTTAATGATTGCACAAAGTACAATTTGCTTCTGTGCTCATGGCAGCGCACCTAATATGCAAAGAAATATTGTCGCTCTCTCCCTCTCTATATTTCAATGGGCCCTTAAATGACTTGCTGACTGCACAGATTGCCTTTCATTCAAAGCTAAAAATTCTCTTGTGTGGCACAATGTCTTTGTGAGTTCTGTGAGGATATTATTGTGTAAAATTCCATCGCTGGAGTGATTGAGTCCCTTATGGTCATGAAGGGCACTTTCATCAATTCATCATGTCTGGTAATCTACATGGCATAGATTGGCACACTGGCGGAGCGGAAGAGTTGCTGCCTTGCAGCGCCAGAGACCCGGGTTTGATCCTGATTACGGGTGCTGTCCGTGTGGAGTTTGTACGTTCTCCCTGTGACCTGCTTGGGTTTTCTCCGGGTGCTCCGGTTTCCTCCCACAATCCAAAGACGTACAGGTTTGTAAGTTAGTTGGCATCGGTAAATTGTAAATTGTCGCTAGTGTGTAGGATCGTGCTAGTGTACGGGAATCGCTGGTCGGAACGGGCATATGACAAATATGACAATAAATGTAACTTTAACTTGAACTTACACTTGAACTAAACGTGCAGAGGCATCGTGTGGCATACAACATGAGCTTGATGTCACAAGCACACTTATGAATACCATTGAGGTTCATGAGAGACATTCCCCTCAAGCCAGGGCTCTGCTGAATGACCAAGTCTTCTTCTGTGTTAGTGAGAGGGAAGGTTTTCACTCGGCTACCTGGCCTGGAACCTGAAGCATCTGCAATGGGTGTCTTCCCTTAAGAAGATTTCTTGGCCTTTCGTGCATCGCGAAGGACCTGCTCAAAGATCTGGCCAAACACACAACTCTCCAATGTCGACTTAAATTAGGTTTAAGATGAGAGGGAAAATATTTACTAAGAACCCGATGGGGCAATGTTTTCACACGGAGGGTGGTACGTGCATGGAACGAGCTGCTAGAAGAAGTGGTTGAGGCAGATAGTATAGTGTGTCAAAGGCCAATGACTAATCAAACCGCTGCAGATAGTTCATGTTCATAGGTTCTAGCAGAATAAGGCCATTCGGCCCATCAAGTCTACTCTGCCATTCAACCATGGCTGATCTATCTTTCCCTCTCAACCCCATTCTCTTGCCTTCTCCACATAACCCTTGGCACCCTTACTAATCAAAAAACTGTCAATCTTCGCCTTAAAAACATCCATTGACTTGACTTCCACAGCCTTCTGTGGCAATGAATTCCACAGATTCACCACCCTCTGACTAAAGAAATTCCTCTCCTTTCTAAAGGGACGTCCTGTTATTCTGAGTATGACCTCTGGTCCTTGACTCTCCCACCAGTGGAAACATCCTCTCCACATCCACTCTATCCAAGCCTTTCATTATTGAGAAGTTTCAATGAGGTCCGCCCTCATTCTTCTAAACTCCAGCGAGTACAGGCTCAGTGCCTTCATATGCTCATCATAGAGTCAGCACAACATTCCTCACACATGCTGTCCAAAACTGCTCACAATACCACAAATGCCGTCTGACCAGCGCCTTATAAAGCTTTAGCATGACATCCCTATTTTAGTATTCTAGCCCTCTCAAAATAAATGCTAGCATTGCATTTGCCTTCCTTACTGCAGATTTAACTTGCAAATTCACTTTTTGGGAATCCTGCACCAAAGCTCCAAGTCCCTTTGTACCTCCGATTTCTGAATTTTCTCCCCATTTATAAAAAATAGACTTCCCATTGGGCATGCAGAGAGTTGTGAATCATGAGGAATCATATGGCTTGGATCATTTTGGCTTGAATGACCTGATTGTTCAGTTAATATTATGTAATATGTTATTAGGTAAAGCAAAATCTTAATTTTTATTACGGAGCTTTTTCTCCCTCAAGTTTTGTACCTCTGGTGCATTTGTTTCCACTTGACTTTTATTATCTTTGAGTGTTGAACATTTTCCTGAAGTTTCATCATGTTTATAGCCACCTGTCCAATCTGCATTACTTTAGTTGCAATTCACTCCAGTCCAGCGAGACCCTATAAATGCTTTACTATATTACATGCGGCAGGCATGTAAGTTTCAGGTGCTGAAATTGTGGTTTCAGTTGAAGCATGTCGTTGGGTGACCACCAACAGCGGTAGAGGGTTAGGTACAGAGTGTTGGATTCCCTCCCCTGTGGCCATTCTCCTCAATAACACATGTATCATATTGGATACTGTTGGCGGATGGGTGTTCTTTCAGTGCTAGCCAGGTCTGTGTCATAATGGATGGCTCTGAGGTAGAGTCGTTTAGTTTGGTTTAGAGATACAGCACGGAAACAGGCCCTTCGGCCCACCGAGACCGCACCCACCAGCGATCCCTGCACATTAACTGCTCACAATACCACAAATGCCACAAATCATCTCTGACCCCTCTCACCCTGGCCATAAACTCTTTGAATCACTTCCCTCTGGAAGGCGACTCCGGACTGTCAAAGCTGCCTCAGCCAGACATAAAAACAGTTTTTATTCATGAGTAGTTGCTCTACTCAACAGCCAAAAATCTGTAGCCCCCCTTTGATCTGGTATTTTGTTGGTTCACATGCTTGATCAATGGTGTTTTATCATTAATGTTTTATTATTATTAATGTTTAGTGTTTTCTGAGGCATTCGCAACTGCAACTGTATGTCATGTTGTTATTTGTGGGCGGAGCACCAAGGCAAATTCCTTGTATGTGAATACTTGGCCAATAAACTTACTTACTTACTTACTTAACACTATCCTAAACCAGAGACAATATTTATATTATACCAAGCCAATTAACCTACAAACCTGCACGTGTTTTGAGTGTGGGAGGCAACCGAAGTTCTCGGAGAAAACCCACGGAGAAAACGGGGAGAACGTTCAAACTCCGCACAGACAGCACCCGTTGCCAGGATCGCACCTGGCTCTCTGGCTCTGTCAGCGCTGTCAGGCAGCAACTCGACCGCTGCTCCATCGTGCCGCCTAAGCAGCAAAAGGTAGAGACAAAGAGAGCTACAATGATCAGAGACTCGATAGCTAGAGGGACAGACAAGAGGTTCTCTGGCTGTAAATGGAACACCAAGATAGTGTATTACCTCCCGTGTGCCAGTGGGCCAAGGAGATGCAGATGGAGTTTAATTCAAATATATTTGAGATGATGATAATAATAATAATAATAATAATAATAATAATAATAATAATAATAATAATAATAATATATTTTATTGTCATTACACATAAGTGCAACGAGATTTGGTTTGCAACTTCCATCCGATGTCATAACTTAATCGACAAATAAAATTTAGGTTTAGTCACCCCGAGAACAAGGTTTGTAAAAACGAACATTAGACTAGTAAAGTCAAAACAGACTAAAGTGCAGATGTGTCTGTGCGACGTGACGATCCGAGGGAGACAGTCCATGGGGGTGGGGGGCACTCAGCAGGGCCGGTTCAGAGCCGCTATAGCTCTGGGAATGAAGCTGTTCCTGAGTCTGGAGGTGTGGGCGTAGAAGGCCTTGTAACGTCTGCCGGAAGGGAGTAGTTCGAACAATCCATTACAAGGGTGAGAGGAGTCTTTACGGATGCTGGCGGCCTTCCTGAGGCACCGTGTGTGGTAGGTGCCCTCCAAGGCTGGTAGCGGTGTCCCAATAATCTTTTGCGCTCTGTGGATGACGCGCTGAAGAGCTCTCCTCTCCTCTCAGCCTCCGTGCAGCTGAGATACCACACAGAGATGCCATACGTTAGTATGCTCTCCGTGGTGCAGCGGTAGAAGGTCGTCAGCAGCTGTTGGGGCAGACCAGTCCGTTTCAATGTTCTTAGGAAGAACAGTCGTTGCTGTGCCTTTTTGACCAGCGCGGCGGTGTTGGTGGACCATGTGAGGTCCTCTGAGATGCTGCATTTTGAGAAGGCAAACCAGGTTGGAATAGGGCTAGGGCCCTGGGGAGCATTGTGGAACTTCACTGGTCAGAGAATAACTAGCCAGCCAGAATAATACCCTTCGACCACAATTCTCTGTCTTCTATGAGTAAGCCAGTTCTGAATTCAAATGACCAAGTCATTGTGGTTCCCATGCATCTTAATCGTCTGGATCAGCCCTGTCCTCATCGAACAACATCCTCGAGAGCAGGAGGATGAGGGGTGATCTTATAGAGGTGTATAAAATCATGAGAGGAATAGATCGGGTAGATGCACAGAGTTTCTTGCCCAGAGCAGGTGAATCGAGGACCAGAGGGCATAGGTTCAAGGGAAGGGGAAAAGAGTGAATAGGAATCTGAGGGGTAACTCTTTCACACAAAGGGTGGTGGGGGTATGGAATGAGCTGCCAGAGGAGGGAGTTGAGGCTGGGACTATCCCAACGTTTAAGAAACTGTTAGACAGGTACATGGATAGGATATGGACCTAGCGCAGGCAGGTGGGACTAGTGTAGCTGGGACATTGTTGGCCGGTGTGGGAAAGATGGGCTGAAGGGCCTGTTTCCATACTCTATCATTCTATGACTATAATTACGTCACCTGCTTAAAAAACTTAATCAAGAAACGACCTCTCATGGACAAAGACACGCTGACTGTCCTGAAGTAGCCCATTCTCATCCAAATGCAAGTGAATCCAATCCCAAAGAGTAATCTCCAATAGTTTCCCAAACACTGACAGGAGTCCCAGTGGCCTATAATTTCATGGATTATCTCGACTTCACTTTCCACGTTGGGTTTGCTTTAAGAGCTGGCATGGCCCTATGGTCCACTTTAGCACCAGGACAAACAGAAATGAACATGAATCTCATCTTCAAAGTACTTGAATGTTTATACGTTCATAAGTTCATATGTGAAAGGAGCAGAATTAGGCCATGAGGTCATCAGTCTACTCCGCCATTCAATCATGACTGATCTATCTCTCCCTCCTAACCCCATTCTCCTGACATCCTCATAACCCCTGACACCCGTATTAATCAAGAATCTATGTATCTCTGCCTTAAAAATATCCATTGACTTGGTCTCCACAGCTTTCTGCGTCTGCAGCGCAGGTTGGAAGCGGGAATCTGTTAGTAATTCTTGACTGTTACAGATACAATGGGTGAATAGCTTTCTTCCCTGTTGTAAATAGAGCCAAAGAGCCAAAGAGTTATACAGCATGGAAACAGGCCCTTCAGCCCAACTCCTCCATGTTGACCAAGATACCCCGTCTTACTCATCTCACTTGCCTACATTTGGCTCATATCCCTGTGAACCTTTTCTATCAATGCACCTGCCCAAGTGTCTTTCAAATGTTCTTATTGTTCCTGCCACCACTACCGACTCTGGCAGCATGTTCCATATACCTATCACCCTCTGAGTGAAACAGTGGCCCTCAGGTTCCTATTAAAGCTTTCCCCTCTCACCTTAAACCCCCACCTTCTGGTTCTTGATTCCCCTACTCTGTATAAAAAGACTGTGCATTCACTCTATCTATTCCCTCCATTTAATACACCTCCATAAAGGTGCAAAGGGCACAATCCGTACGGATAGCACCATTAGTTGAACTGCACAGTTTTTCAATGTAAAAAACCATTAGTAGCTTCACTATGTTTCCACAATGTCGCAATGCTTTGTTTTAAGAATCTCACTCAATCCTTAGCCTCCTATGTTCCAAGGAATAAAGATTCAGCTTGCGCTATCTCTCCCTTTAGCTTAGACCCTCGAGTCCTGGAAACACCTTTGTCAATCTTCTTTGCACTTTTTCGAGCATAATGACATCCTTCATATAGCAGGGAGACCAAACGTTCTACGTTTACAGTATTCTTAGTTTAGTTTGGTTTGAGATACAGCAAAGAAACAAGCCCTTCGGCCCACCGAGTCACCGACCAGCGTCCCCACACTCGAATACTATCCTACACACACTAAGAACAATTAACAATTTTAGCAAAAGCCAATTAACCTACATACCTGCACGTCTTTGGAGTGTTGGACGTAACCAGAGCACCCAGAGGAAACCGCGCAGTCATAGTAAGAACGTAGGAAATCCGTACGGACGGCACCCGTAGTCAGGATCAAACCCGGATCTCTAGTGCTGTGAGGCAGCAACTCTACTGCTACACCACTCTGCCACCCCAAATCTGCTACGAGTCCAAATTATGATCTTCTTCTTGCGTGTGGCGTGCACAGCCTAAAGTTGTTGGACAACTTGTTCTATTTGATCTTCCGTCAAGTTGACTGCATTAGTCGAAACAGGGCGGACCACGTGAAGGTTGCAATCTTCCACCTCCCAAATTATGATGAAGAGTTGAAATATCAGGGCACGAAAGTTCAAGGACAGATATTTTAGAATTAAGGCAGGTGGTTAAACAGACATTTTTGTTGTATACAAAAGTTGATAGACACAAGGGAAGGTCATTTGAGTGAGTGATTTAAAGGGCTTTACATAGCTGAGTTTGACCTCTATTAAGGTGGATCAATTATTGCAAGCTGCCCTTTCAAATTTTGTTTTTCTGGAATAAACTTAAATGATTTGGATGAGATTAGCAAGGTTGCTGATGATACAAAAGTTAGTTGTTCTGCAGATAGTGAAGATGGTTGTGAACGATTGCAGCAGGATCTGGATCGATTGGCCAGGTGGGCGGAGGAATGGTTGATGGAATTTAATACAGAGAAGTGTAAGGTGTTGCATTTTGGGTCGTCGAACAAGGGCAGGACCTACACAGTAAACGGTAGGCCTGTGGGGAGTGTTGTAGAGCAGAGGGATCTAGGAGTACAGGTGCATGGTTTCCTTGAAGGTCGAGCCGCAGGTAGATAAGGTGGTCAAAAAGGCTTTTGGCACTTTGGTCTTCATCAGTCAGAGTATTGAGTATAAAAGTTGGGAGGTCATGTTTCAGTTGTATAAGACGTTGGTGAGACCGCATTTCGAATATTGTGTCAGTTCTGGGCACCATGTTATAGGAAAGATATTGTCAAGATTGAAAGGGTTCAGAAAAGTTTTACAAGGATATTGCCAAGACTAGAGGGTGTGAGGGTTGAGCTGTAGGGTTGAGTAGGCTGGATCTCTATTCCATGGAGAGCAGGAGGTTGAAGGGAGATCTTATATACTCCCAACTTCTATACTCAATACTCTGAGGTATACACAATCATGAGAGGAATAGATCAGGTAGATGCACAGTCTCTTGCCCAGAGTAGGGAAATCAAGGACCAGAGGACATAGGTTCAAGGTGAAGGGGAAAAGATTTAATAGGAATCCGAGGGGTAACATTTTCACACAAAGGGTGGTGGGTGAATGGAACAAGCTGCCAGAGGAGGTAGTTGAGGCTGGGACTAACCCATCGTTTACAAAGCAGTTGGACAGGTACATGGATAGGACAGGTTTGGAGGGATATGGACCAAGCGCAGGCAGGTGGGACTAGTGTAGCTGGGACATTGTTGGCCGGTGTGGGCGAGTTGGGCCGAAGGGCCTGTTTCCACACTGTATCACTCTATGACTCCATGACGCTAACAGTAATCCTTGCAGCAGTTTCTTTACTCTTTTCTAAGGGTAGTTGAAGGATTTTATGATGCACAATGACATTGAATTCCACAGGGAATCTCTCATGACAAGGTGTCAAGTGATTAAAATATAACAAACTCAGCGGCAGACACACTTAACCGGCAAGCACAATTATCATACAACAATTCTGAGAGACCCATAATTAAACTGCACAGTTTTTTTTCAATGTAAAAAATCATTGGTAGCTTGCAGATGGTTCCACATTATACAGGAATTGGTAGCAATGCTTTATTTTAAGGATCCCTCTCAAAACTGAGCAATTATCTGTGTATGAGAGTGATGTGTGTATGGGTGAGGATGAAACTAGGAAGGCATACTTGTAAAAATAGTAGTTGGAGGACAGGCCTGTTGAGGAACCACAATAACCTTCAATGAAATGCAAATAACTCTGAAAGGACAAGTTAACCAGGTGTTTGATTGTGAGAATATGGCCTCAATATGTTGCTGTCTGATTAATAGGATTACGCTGTACACAGTATCTATGAAAGTAAATATGAAACCCACAGTTATGATCTGACTGATAAACAATAGTTCACCTATTAAAAACACGTTTTTCCCAAAGTTCTTAAAGGGATACTGTCTTAAAAAAAGAAATGTTTGTTAGACTCTGACACTACCTGGAGAGTAAAGGGCCTGTCCCACCAGCATGCGATTGCATGCGTCTAGCGCGACCAAACGTGGTCGCTTGAGGCGTATGGCCACGCGGGGCCGGTTCCACTTCAAACCGCGGAGGCGTATGGAGTTGTGCGAGGCTGGTCCCGACATCATACTCACCAATCAGCTGGGCAGGAGGCGGGCTGACTGAATTTGGACGTCACACGGCATCGGGCGGTGACGTCATCATGCAACGGCACACCGGGCGGTGACGTCATCGCGCAACGCCACGCGCTAGGCGTACGCCGTCAAGGCGCTGCATACGACGTCAAGTCACTGCGTACGCCCGTCGAGACGCTGCGGCTGCGGCTGCGGGCCGACAGGCCGTTGCCGCGCGGAATTTCGGAGCCCCGCGCGATGTCGGGACCAGCCCCGCACAACTCCATACGCCTCCGCCGATCGAAGTGGGACCGGCCCCGCGAGGCCGTACGGCTCAAGCGACCACGTTAGGTTGCGCTAGCTGCATGCAGTCGCATGCTGGTGGGACAAGCCCTTAAGGAAAAAGCTTTTCACCTTCCTTTGCTATTTTACGGATTGTTAATGCATGTTTTAGAGTTTACTTAATATGAGCAAATGGGGCTATGCAGATGTGGCAGACACAGAATGTGAATGTGGAACATCTGTACAATCCATGCTACACCTACTAAGATGCCCACTTCTTGGTGAACAAGGCTGCCTGGAAGATCCAGCAGTGGCAAACAAGAAGGTTGTCCACTGTGCAAGATCCTGGCTGAACATTTGAAACACAGATCATGGACACGAAAGAAGAAGAGTTTAGTTTAGTTTAGTTTAGAGATACAGCGTAGAAACAGGCCCTTCGACCCACCGAGACTGCGCCGACCAGCGATCCCCGCACACCAACACTATCCAACACACTAGTGACAATTTGTAATATTAGCAAAGCCAATTAACCTACAAACCTGTATGTCTATGGAGGTGTTAAAAACCACCTTTTTGTGGCTGCTGCTTCGCTTTGAGACCTATAACCGTTCAGTGTTACAAATGTAGAAGCAAAGAACTGGTTTATACCAAGAATAGACACAAAGTGCTGGATCCGGTCAGGCAGCATCTCTGGAGATGCTCAGGTCTCAGGTCGAGACCCTTCTTCAGGCTGGTTGGGGATATGCGAAATGAGAGATATAGTGGAGATGGTGTGGAGAGATAAAGAATAATTAATTATTCTTTAATTATAAATTAAATAATTAATTTAATTATATGCAAAATAGTAATGATGATAACGGAAACAGGTCATTGTTGTGGGCCTGTCCCACAGGCGATTTTTCAGCGGACTGTCGGCAACTTGACAGTAGCCGGTGGTCACCTGAGAAACTAGCAACTGGAACGGCAGCTGTCGCTTCCTTCACCTGCTCGTTATGCAGGCGGGGGACAGGGCAAGCGGGGGGAGCGCTGTCTTAAAAATTAACACGGTGCAAAGCCAAGGTTATACAGGAAGGTTGGCGCTGTAATTCAGACGGCTAAAGCACAGTGTACGGTAAGTCCTTTAAAAGTGGGGTGGAGAGAGGGGGGAGAAGGAGGGAGAAGGAATGGAGACAACTTTTAAGAAGCAAAGAGATACACGGTTATGAAGTTCGGTGGACATTTAACATTACCGGTCGGTTATCCTTGGTTCTGAAAACTACTGCTTACCTTTTCCCCCTCCAATTAGTCAATTAAATTCACTGGTCACCACCGGCTACATCACACAAGAACCTCCGAGAACCTTCGACCTCCTGGCAACCCATTAGGACCTCCTGGCAACCCATGAGGACCTCCTGGCGACCCATCTATGGCTCGAGAATTCTTGCTACTCTCCATGGCGGCTTCATTCTAGTCGCTGCTAATTTTTCAACAAGTTGAAAAATTCGCGACGACCATAATGAGGCCGCGACTAGTTCCCAGAATGCAGGAACTCCTCACGACCATGAAGGCGACTCCCCGGCAACCACCCGCACACATGTGGCGACCATGTGGCGACCGCATAGTCTCCTGCAGTCGCCTAAAAAGTCGCCTGAGTAGGACGGGCCTATTAGCTGTTTATAGGGTGAAGAGGAGAAGCTAGGGTGAGGTAGGGATAGAGAGAGGGAATGGCGGGGGCTACCGGGTTAGAGAAATCTATATTCATACGACTGGGCTGTAAGCTGCACAAGCGAAATATTATCTGCTGTTCGTACGATTTGCGTTTTGCCTCACTCTGACAATGAAGGAGACGAAGGACAGATGGCTCTGTGTGGGAATGGGAAGGAGAATTAAAGTGTTTAGCAACCGGGAGATCAGGTAGGTTCTGGCGGACTGAGCAAAGTTGTCAGCGAATCGATCGCCCAGTCTATGTTTGGTCTCACGGATATATAAGAGACCACATCTTGATCCACTTTTGGATGTGCAACTTCAGATTTCTCTGTGAAAATCTCACTTGTCCCTGACTCCATCCCCCTCCGATATCACCTATTCCTTTATCTCCAGAGATGCTGCCTGACCCGCAGAATGACTCCAGCATTTTGTGTCTATCTGTGGATTTCATGCACCAGCTACATACCGTACCCCATTAATCACTTACAGTTTTTATTTGTCAGAAATTTGTGCGGACACTGGAACATCCTCTCGGTGTTCGCTGTTTGACAATCTTTAACCTTTGATGCATTCCTGCTATGGAACATTAACCAGCAGGGCTGAGGGAACCTTGGGCCATACGCGAGCAGATCTCTCATCATTCACAACTCAGTCACTCTTCTACAATTAACACATAAATAGCTCAGAGGTTTTTGAGTACGTGCCATTGCTGCTGACTGGTTGACGTGCATTCACTCTTTGCTTTAGATGGAAAACGAACTGTTTGTGCGACAGCGTGACTGCCCTATTGTCGGGCCATTACTGATGGTGCAGTTCCCCATTGTGTTTGCTGTCTGAAGTGTCATTAGGTGACTGCCTCACAGAAATGGCTTATTACTTTCTGAGGAAGGTGCCAGGAAAAGGTCAATCTTCAAACACCATTGACTGCTGAAACATCACCTGGATTCACCTCTTCCATCCCGACAATAGACAATAGGTGCCGGAGTAGGCCATTCAGTCCTTCAAGCCAGCACCATCATTCAATGTGATCATGGCTGATCATCCCCCATCATTACCCCATTCCTGCCTTCTCCCCATATCCCCTAACTCCGCTATCTTGAAGGGGGCGATGGGTTAGATGGATCTGAACGCCCTCTTTTATATTGTCCGTACACTTGAGTTGTGTAAACTGCGGCCCTGAATCCTGCCTGTGCCAGCTCACACTCACCCAAATCAACCAGTGCTTGCTGTCTTACGCTGGCCAATCTTTTAGCAATGTCCCAGAAGGACAGAGGGGATCCCAGCAGTTCAGTTTAGTTTATTGTCATGTGTACCGAGGTACAGTGAAAAGCTTCTGTTGCGTGCTAACCAGTCAGCGGAAAGACAATACATGATTACAATCGAGCCATTTACAGTGTATAGATATATGATAAGGGAATGACGTTTAGTGCAAGGTCAAGCCAGTAAAGTCCGATCAAAGATAGTCTGAGGGTCACCGATGAGGTGGATAGTAGGTCAAGAATGCTGACTAGTTGTTGGTAGGACAATAACGTTTCAATCATCATAAGTGACAATAACGTTTCATCATCATAAGTTAAAATTTGTATCAAAGATAGGCACAATTGCCCCCTATATTTCCATTAAACATCCCCCCTCTCACCTTATAAGTTACTCAGTGGGTCCTGGCAACGTTTCAATCTGAAACGTCACCTATCCATTTTCTCCGGAGATTCTGCCTGAGTTACTCCAGCACTTTGTTTTTTATCTATGGTATAAACCAGCATCTGCAGTTCTTTGTTTCTAAAAATTGCATCTTTCTTTTCAAATCACCACAGATTCTCACCACTTTATCTCTGTCATCACCTTTAGACCTGTAAGGGACCTCTGCTCCTCCAACTTTGGATGCCTGAGTATTCCTGGGCTTAGTCACTTCACCATTGGTAGCCATGCCTTCGGCTGGCAAGCCCCTGAGAATAAGCTTCCTCACTTTTCTCCGTTAAAGATTCACCTTAAAATCCACCAACTTAACCCAACTTTTCTGGAAACAAAGAACTGCAGATGCTGGCTTAGAAAAAAGGACAAGGTGCTGGAGTAACTCAGCAGGATCAGGCAGCATCTCTGTTGAACATGGATAGGTGATATTTTGGGTTGAGACCCTTAGTTATTTACTTTTATTTTTAGAGAAACGGCGTTGGAACAGGCACCTCGGCCACCCGGGTCCTTGCCGACCAGCGATCATCCTGTATGCTAGCACTATCCTATACACTAGGGATAATTTACTATTTTACTGGCCAATTAACCTGCAAACCTGTACATCTTAAGAGTGTGGGAGCGCAGCGCTGGAGCACCATTGTGGAGGGGAGCGGGCGATGCCTTGCCCGGGTCGCTGCGCTGGAGCTCCGGACTGCTGAGACCGCAGGTGAACATCACCGAGCTGCGGGACTGTGGAGGGCGGCCAGCTGCGGGCGGCGGCGCTGAACTTTTGCATCGGGAGCCTGGGATCGCTCGGCGAGATCGCCAGGGGTGGAGCTCCATCCGGCGCGGCCTTGTCGGCTTCGGAAGCCGCGGTCTCCGGTAAGGAAGCGGCCGTTCCAGGTGTCCCAAGCCGTGTGAGGATTCTCCCGACGCTGGAGCACCATCACCCGGCGAGTGAAGGCCTAAAACATCGGGCCTCTGTAGCGCCGACTGCGGAGGCCTCAATAGGCCCGACTATGGGTGGAGAAGGGGATGGGACTGGACATTGTGCCTTCCCCCACAGTGGGAACCATTGTGGGGGGATGTTTTTATGTTTATTGTTAATTCTTTAATGTTGTGTCTTATCTTTATCTGTGTGCTGCATGGCAAGACAAATTTCACTACACCAACTGGTGTATGTGACAATAATTGTCTTTTGTCCTTTGAAACCAAAGCACCCGGGGTGAACTGACATGATCACTGGGGGAATGTACAAACTCCATACAGATAGCACCCATAGTCAGAATCGAACACGGGTTTCTGGCGCCATAAGGCAGCAACTCTACCGCTGAACCACCGTGCCTCAGAAGGGGGTATGGAGAGAAGGCAGGTACAGGATACTGAGTTGGATGATCAGCCATGATCATATTGAATGGCGGTGCAGGCTCGAAGGGCCGAATGGCCTACTCCTGCACCTAATTTCTATGTTTCTATGTTAAGCAGCACAGTGGGGTAGCATGGTGGCGCAGCGATAGAGAAGCTGCCTGAGAGTTCTCCCTGTGAGCTGCGTGGGTTTTTTTCCGGGCTCTCCGGTTTCCTCCCACACTCCAAAGACGTACAACTTTGCAGGTTAATAGGCTTGGTAAAAAATGTAAATTGACCCAAGTGTGTGTGGGATAGTGTTAGTGTGCGCGGATCGCTGGTCGGCGCGGACTCGGTGGGCCGAAGGGCCTGTTTCCGCGCTGTATCTCTAAACTAAACTAAACTAAACTAAAGAAGCGTTACCTATCCATGTTTTCCAACGATGCTGCTCAACTCGCTGAGTTACTTCAACAATTTGCGTCTTAGACACTAGACAATAGGTGCAGCAGTAGGCCATTCGGCCCTTCGAGCCAGTACCGCCATTCAATGTGATCATGGCTGATCTCCACAATCAGTACCCCGTTCTCTCCATATCCGTTAAATCCGCTATCCATAAGAGCTCTATCTAACTCTCTCTTGAAAGTATCCCAAGAACCAGCCTCCACCGCCCTCTGAGGCAGAGAATTCCACAGATTCACAACTCTCTGTGTGAAAAGGTTTTTCCTCATCTCCGTTCTAAATGGCTTACCACTTATTCTTAAACAATGGCCCCTGGTTCTGTACTCCCCCAACAATGGGAACATGTTTCCTGCCTCTAGCGTGTCCAAACCCTTAATAATCTTATATGTTTCAATAAGATCCCCTCTGATCCTTCTAAATTCCAGAGCATATAAGCCCAGCCGCTCCAATATATCAAGATATGACAGTCCCGCCATCCTAGTCTTCTTTTTGTAAACCAGCCTTTGGTTGTCTGCACTAATAGCATTTTGTTTGGCTCAGCAGCACCGATGGATATTGCTTCTGAGATGCACCTTGGAATACATTAGCTGCAGTAACCCTGCTAAGTAAATGGAAAGCGTTGTCAAATATTTAAACAGTAGCTAAAATGACATGAAAGGACAAGAGTAAGAGGAAGCTCTAACAATGGCACAGCCAGCAAACGTGTTGCTGCCTTACAGCCCCTCAGGCTGGATGACATCCTGATCTCGCTTGCAGTGTGGGTTTCCCCTGTGTGTTAGAATCAACATGGGAAGGGGTGAGGGGGAGGGGGGGGGATAGGGGTGGAAGGGGACAGGTGAAGGGGAATGAGGGGAATAAGAGGGAAACAGGGGAGTTAGGGATGACAGATGAGTGTATGAAGGAGGGGGAAAAGAACAGGGTGACGGTGTTCCAGGATTAGATCCAGTGAATGTGAAGGAGTGTCATTGTTGCTCCAAGTCAGAAGACAGACACAAAAAGCTGGAGTAACTCATTGGGTCAGGCAGCATCTCTGGAGGAAAAGAACAGGTGACATTTCGGGCTGAGACACTTCTTCAGACTGAGAGTCAGGGGAAATGGGAACGAGAGGTCTAGAAGGTAACTAGAACAAATCCAAGTCAGGATGGCGTGAACCCAGGAGAGGAACCTGTGAGTGTGGAATTTCCTCGTGCCTGTGGAATTTAAGTTTCGCGTGGAAGAAGTTGCTAGTTTGTGACTTGCTGCATAAGAAGGATTATCGAGCTGCTTTTAAACACAAAAAAAAATCTATTATTTCTACCTGTCAAACTATTTATTTTGAATAAAGTGCAACAGAAAGTGAGTGGTGGGCGAGTAATGGGAGCATACGACCAGTGATCCTCCAGTTCAGTTCAGTTTAGTTTATTGCCACGTGTACCGAGATACAGAGAAACGTTTTTGTTGCGTGCTAACCAGTCAGCGGAAAGACAATACATGATTACAATCGATTCATGCACAGGGTACAGGTACACGATAAGGGAATATGGTAGTTAAGAAGGTAAATAGCCTATTGTCTATTAAATGTTGCTGTAGGAGTAGAGATTTAAAAGTGTGCAGTGATTATACTGTGGGATTGCGGCTCTGCTGCTGTGACTAGCACACAAATAGTTGCCTGGGTCGGTCACCATCTTGGAAGCACAGGTCATTGTAATCGTTTTAATTTCTCAGGTGGTACGGATTGCAGATTGTTGTCGGGGAAAGAATATTGAGGGCTAATAACTACGGGTGCCAGGAGTTATGGGGAGAAGGCAGGAGAATGGGGTTAGGAGGGAGAGATAGATCAGCCATGATTGAATGGTGGAGTAAACTTGGTGGACCGAATGGCTAATTCTGCTCCTATCACTTATGGAGGGAGACACAAAATGCTGGAGTAACTCAGCGGGGCAGGCAGCATCTCTGGAGGGAAGGAATGGGCGACGTTTCGGGTTGAGACGCTTCTTCAGGCTGATGTCAGGAGAGTGGGCGGGACAGAGATGGAATGTAGTCGGAGATAGTAAGACTGGTGGGAGAACTGGGAAAGAGGAGGGGATGGAGGGAGAGGGAAAGCAAGGGCTATTTGAAGTTAGAAAGGTCAATGTTCATACCGCTGGGGTGTAAGCGCGAAGGGCCGAATGGCCTATTCCTGCACCTGTTTTCTACGTTTCTATGTTTCTAAGCTGCCCACGCGAAATATGAGGTGCTGTTCCTCCAATTTGCACTGGGCCTCACTCTGACAATGGAGGTGGCCCAGGACAGAAAAGTCAGATTGGGAATGGGAGGGGGAGTTAAAGTGCTGAGCAACTGGGAGATCAGGTAGGTTAAGGCGGACTGAGTGGAGGTGTTCAGCGAAATGATTGCCGAGCCTGCGCTGGGTCTCGTCGATGTACAGGAGTTGACACCTGGTACAGCGGATACAGTAGATGAGGTTGGAGGAGGTGCAAGTGAACCTTTGCCTCAACTGAAAAGACTGTCGGGGTCCTTGGATGGAGTCGAGGGGGGAGATAAAGGGACAGGTGTTGCATCTCCTGCGGTTGCTGGGGAAAGTACCTGGGGAGGGGTGGTTTGGGTGGGAAGGGATGTTGACCTGGGAGTTGCGGAGGGAACGGTCTCTGCGGACAGCAGAAAGGGGTGGAGATGGGAAGATGTGGCCGTAGTGGGATCCCGTTACAGAGGGATATGGATCGCGTTAATGTAGTGACAGGCAACCACAGACAAAGCCTAAAAGTAGAGACATAGAATGCAGCAGTGACGACATCCAAGTTTCAGGAACTTAATTGATTATGTTATAGTGTGCACCCATCGTCGTAACAGAAACTTTGATCTACTGTTAATGAATTAGGCTTGTGAATAATAATTTTAATCTGCTTGTTACGAATTAAGTCTTTATGAGTTCAATTCTGAAATCAAGACCTCGTTTTACTGTTAGTCAAGTTTCCGTGTAATTTTGTTATCTGAGAATGTAAAAGCTGTACCAAAGTCACACTTGGCAGATCAGCTGGTCTCCTGGTGTGCACCTGTTTTAATAAACCACCCATTACTTCGAATACCAACTTCACGTGGTATTCATTAAAACTTTCCATTGTGTTCCAGCACAGATTGAATGGCAAAATGCCACAAATGCCATACACACGAAGGTGCAGTGAAATGAATTTGCCAGCAGCAATACACATAAAAAGAACACGCAAAACACAATAAAATTTAACACAAACATCCACCTCAGCATTCTTCACTGTGGTGGAAGGCAACAAAGTTCAGCCAGTCCCCCTCCTTTGTTCACCCCTGGTGCTACAAAATGCCACAAATGGAAAAGTGTCAACGTTAGCTTATTAGCCAAGGAACCAGTCGCTGAATAAATCCTGAATAAAGGAAAATCGAAAAAGAATTTGGGGATGCTGGATACCTGAAATAAAAACAGAAAATACCGAAAGATTTGGCATCCTTGGAGAGAGAACCAGAGTTAACATTTCAGATCTGAGGTCCCTCGTTAAAACCAGGAAAGAGATAAACAAGTTAATTTTAAAGTACAGAGAAGGTTGGGTAGAACAAAGATAAAATCTCCGATAGGACAAGATCGAATGAATTAATGGCTGTTCGAGGCACATTATGCTCCTTTGCCTGCGTTATATGTTGGTAAGAACTATGGGACATGTCTAGCAAGTTAGGTTGTACGGTCCAATAAACCTACCCATGATGTCACTCAGTCATCAGGTCTGGAATGAAACACAAAGTGTCTCCTCTAAGAAGGGTTACTTAGTTGGCTTTGATTGTCAGTGGGGCTGTAGTAGTTATTAATGAATAATTTATCTATTGAGATAGAGAAAGAGAGACCAAGAAAGGGGAGAGAGGTGCAGGAAAAGGGTGAAGAGCATTAGAGGTAAAGGTGGAGGTTACTGGCACAGCTAATGAAATTGACAAGTTCTGCATGAGTGCAGCTGGCAGCACCAATGCTCCACTTAGCCAATAAAGAGTGGCAGGCGTAGCTGGGGTCCACTCTTTGTTTGGCCACACGGAGCAGTTTGTTCCACATTTAACATAGAAACATAGAAACATAGAAAATAAATGCAGGAGTAGGCCATTCGGCCCTTCCAGCCTGCACCGCCATTCAGTATTATCATGGCTGATCATCCAACTCAGTAACCTGTACCTGCCTTCTCTCCATACCCCCTGAGCCCTTTAGCCACCAGGGCCACATCTCTCTACAGGCCCAGAGATAGGCCCAACTTGCCCACGCCGGCCAACATGCCCCATCTGTACCACTCTCACCTGCCTGCCTTTGGCCCACATCCCTCTAAACCTGTCCTATCCATGTACCTGTCTAAATGTTTCTTAAACGTTGCAGTTGTGACTACAAAAGGACAGTCACTGTGTTATTATATCAAATATCAAATATTTAGTAGACAGCACCAAGTTACAGAGTACGAGAAGCAGAATTTATAACTGAAAGTATCAAATAAAAGTTATATAATTTGTCAATAGAACTTAGACAATAGACATTAGGTGCAGGAGTAGGCCATCCGGATCTTCGAGCCAGCACCGCCATTCAATGTGATCATGGCTGATCATCCCCAACCAGTACCCTGTTCCTGCCTTCTCCCCATATCCCTTGACTGCTATTTTTAAGAGCCCTATCTAGCTCTCTCTTGAAAGCATCCAGAGAACCTGCCTCCACTGCCCTCTGAGGCAGAGAATTTCACAGACTCACCACTCCCTGTGAGAACAAGTGTTTCCTCGTCTCCGTTCTAAATGGCTTACTCCTTATTCTAAAACTGTGGCCCCTGGTTCTGGACTCCCCCAACATCGGGAGCATGTTTCCTGCCTCTAGTGTGTCCAAACCCTTAACAATCTTATATGTTTCAATGAGATCCCCTCTCATCCTTCTAAACTCCAGAGCGTACAAGCCGAGCTGCTCCATTCTCTCAGCATATGACAGTCCCGCCATCCCAGGAATTAACCTTGTCCAGAAAAAATGCAGCAAAAATGTAGAGGATGTCGCCAGGACTGGAGGTGTCTTTATTCCTTGGAGCGCAGGAGGCTGAGGGGTTATCTTATAGAGGTGTACAAAACCATGAGAGGAATAGGGTGAATGCACAGAGCTTTTCCTTCCCCAACGTTGGGAAATCAAGAACGAGGGGGCATAGTTTTAAGGTAAGAAGGGAAAGTTTTAATAGGAACCTGCGGGGCAACTTTTTCACGTTATATGGAACGAGCTGCCAGACGGTGTAGCTGAGGTAGATACAAAAACAACATTTAAAATACATTTGGACAAGCATATGGAAAGGAAAGGTTTAGTGGGATATGCGCCAAATATAGGTAAATGGAACTAACTTAGATGGGCCATATTAGTTGGCATGGACACATTTGGACAAAGCTCCTGTTCCTGTGCTGTATGACTCTAAATGGAGCATGGTTACTTTTTTTAAACAGGCAATATTTGTTATGGTTAGTATTTAGCAACTTTGCCTCTCTCTCAGTCTCATGCATGGTCATATAAATCAAATTGCAGTGCCATCATGTCACCAAACGCAGAGTGGATCCCCTCGCACGTCATTCCCAAGACATTGTTTCTTGAATAAATTCCTGCTGCAGCCACAGTGTATTTGGAGACCAGGTTGCATCAGCTGCATTAACCAGCAGGTGGAAAAACATTTGATCAATAACATGCAATTGACCAATTCCTGAAGCGGTTTGCTTTCCTCGCCATTGTCTGAGTGGTCTCACACGGTTATCATTGTTATTCTCCTGAGGCGGCACGGGGCTCACAGAAACCTGCATAAACGATATTCGTGAAAGGCCACCTTCCTATCTCCCTCCGCTTCCCTGTCAACAAACCCTTTGTTTTACCAACCCTGATCTAGAAGCAGAAGACCATAGAACGTCGAACAATCCAGCACAGGAACCGTCCCTTCAAGGTCCACTCTATGAACCTTCGGCCCACAATTTCTGTGCCGAACATGATGCCATGATCAACTCTTATCTACCTTCACATAATCTATATCCCACCACTCCTTGCATATCCATGTGCCTATCTACAAGACTTAAATGCCACTGTCATATCTGCTTCAACAACCACCCTTGGCAGCAAGTTCCAGGCACTCATCACCCTCTGAGTAAAAAAACGTCTTCGCACATCTCCTTTAAATTTTGTCCCTCTCACCTCAAAGCTGTGCCCTCTAGTATTTGATATTTCTATCCTGAGAAATAGGATCTGACTTTCTACCCCATCTATTTTCAGAGAGGCATAACCTCAAACTCTGGCGTTCTAGAGAAACAATCCATGTCTGTCCAACCCGTGTAGCTAATACCCCTTTACCCAGGCATCATTCTCGTAAACCTCCTCTGCACTCTTTCCAAAGCCTTTGTGTAATGGGACGACCAGAATTGCGGCCTAGTAATGAGTAATGAGTTGGCCCGGGTGCTAGACTGCACACAAAGCCCAGCCGGTGGGCCAGCTGGGCCGTGCGACGTCGCGCGCAAAGTCCGGCACCCCATCGAAGTCATGAACCGATGAGCGGCCATGAGAAGGAAGGGTGGTGGTGTCGGCGGTAAATGAAGGTCCAAAGGTCGGAAAGCTGGCCGTGCTGCCGACCGACGGGGCCACGGGCCAGGCGCTGCTGCTGCACTCCATGGGCTGCACTACGCCGCACTATGACCCAACAGTTCCCTCGACCCGAGTAGTAGCAGTCAAATACGGGACAAGGGCAGTCCCATAAGGGACAAACCAATATATGGGATATCCTGGCTAATACGGGACAGTTGGCAACCCTAGCTGAAGGGCCTGTACTGTTCTAAGTTCTATGTTATACTTCCTGACCTGCTGAGTGCCACCAACAGTTTGTTTTTTGCTGGCTATTAATAGCAATTGATTTGGGTGACTTCATATCTTGTGATTTCTAAAGGAGCTGTTTAAATAGTTTCAATTCTGAAAATGTTAATGCCTGTCAAAAATGGGAGAACACAAATTTGAATCTCTTACATGTTTCAGGATACGAAAACATTGTAGATGTAATTATCAGTGAAAGAATAAACCAATTACTGTGACTGACAATGGAAGCAAATGTGATGTCTGGAGAATTATTAATGGCTTAGCTGGTGGGGAATTTGCAATAAATTGCTTTATTTGCTGGAATTAATGTTTATAGATTGCGTTGTGCCTTTTTTTTCCATTCTCATTTGACAAGTCTATTGACCAGATTAAAAATTAAACATTTTACTTATTAGTTTTATCACAGAAACAGCCCAGTTGCTTTCAAAACAAAATTCCAGTATTCAAATGAGTGTTGGAGAGGTGAAGATCTTTTATATATGAAACATTATTGGATTCGTAATTCTCCCCTGAAATTGTAATTTAAAAGCATTTTCACAAGAAAATACCACTTAAGTAAATAAATCTAAAAATAAATTAATGGAAGTTACCACATGGAAATATATTATTATGAAGAATATAACCAACTTAAGAGAAAGATTTCTTTCTACAAGGAGAGGTTGGATAGACTTGGATTGTTTACTCTGGAACGTCGGAGGTTGAGGGGGGACTTAATTCTATCCTCTTTGTTCTATGATAATAGAAAGATGAAAGAGGACTGGAGAATGTACAGAGAAGGGCAGGAATATTACAATCATGAAGGGAGAATGTTTGGAATAAAGGAAAATGAGGGAAGATCTCTGCTTGTTGGTAGGATGGTTCAGTTGCCTGATAACAGCTGGGAAGAAACCATCCCTGAATCTTGAGGTGTGCATTTTCAAACTTCTGTACCTCTTGCCTGATGGGAGAGGGAGATACAGAAGAGGGTGAGACTCGTCCTTGATTATGCAGTGAATGACTGAAGGAGCTGAGGAGGTTAATTGTGCAGGGAGATGTGAATCAGAGACCAATATCTGAGTGGAGCAAGTGACCTTGTGTAGAATCAAAAGAAAATACAAAAAGGAAAGGTTGAATTAAACAGAGACTAACCACCAAACTTCCTTATTCATTTCTGTCAATATAATTTCATAGATGATGAGGTGGGCATTGTAATTGCTTCCAGTGGGAACTGTAATTATTGTGATCTGCACTGAGGTGTAATATTTAGAGTGACCTTTTTTTTGAGAAGTTAATGATAAAATTAATTGGTTTCTAAAATATACCAACACTTGAGAGTTGAAGGAATGAATTTACCCCAGTGACGAATGATCTTCAGATTGTCATTGTGTGCAGGGTCAGTAAAAATAACGTAACTGTTCTTCTTACATTCCCACAAAGCTGCTGAGAATTATTATTTTAACTATGGCTACAGTTTTTCGGATCTCAGAAGAAAACTGTTCTCAAGGAAACATTTAGGACAAACTTATCTTTTTATAAATGTAAATTCTTGGCTGCCCAGGTGTACACACACGCACATGCAGCACACACAAACACAGATGCAGCACACACATGCGCACAAACACATGCGCACACACACACGCATGCGCACACACACACACACGCACACACACACGCACACACACGCACACACAAACACACATGCACACACACACAAACACGGACACACACGCACATGCACACACTCACACACACACACACACACACACACACACACGCACACACACACACACACACACACACACACACACGCACACACACACACGCACACACACGCACACACACACACACACACACACACACACACACACACACAGTCAACGTATGTCATGATACGTGTCTATTAACAGAAGCCACCACTCCCACAGCCCCTCTCAATAGAGCCACATCCTATATATAGTGGGGATTACTTTGTTTTCAGTATATTTTCAGTGGGATACTGGCAGGCTAGCCATGTGGAAAATGTGTTCTAGCCATAGAAGCGGCCGAATTAAAAGTGGCTCATTTTCTCTTTATCATGAATATGCTGCCGACTGATTCAGAAGCATTGTTCTGTCAGTATGGCCCATCGCTGTTGATTAATGGACCGTGGAATGTGACAAAAGGAATTAAGGTCACACAAGAACTTTGCAATGTATTACTGTTGATGTTAATACACTCATATAGTCTCAGGGAATCACAGTGGCTGAGCGGCAGAGACCTGTGTTCCATCCTGACTACGGGTGCTGTCTGTACGGGGCTTGTATCTTCTCCCTGTGACCGCGTGGGCTTTCTCTGGGAGCTCTCATTTCCTCCCACACTCCGAAGATGTACAGGTTTGCAGATTAATTAACTTCTGTAAAATAGCTAAATTGTCCCTAGTGTCTAGAATAGTGCTAGTGTACGGGGCGATTGCTGGTAGGACATGATGGTCTGAAGGGCTCGTTCCTCCACAGTATCTCAAAAGTCTAAAGTAAAGTCTTTATAAGTCTATTTATTCCTGACATTAAGACTGATCCTCAATTCTTTATGTGTAGGAAGGAACTGCAGATGCTGGTTTAAATCGAAGGTAGACACAAGATTCTGGAGTAACTCAGCGGGACAGGCAGCATCTCTGGAGAGAAGGAATGGGTGACATTTTGGGTTGAGACCCTTCAGTCTGAAGGAGGGTCTCATCTCTCCAGAGGTGCTGCCTGTCCCGCTGAGCTACTCCAGCGTTGTGTGTCTACCTTCGATTCTTAATGGTGAGCAATGGCCAACCAATTCAATGGCTGGCAGCTCAGTATAGTTTCGGAGATTAGTTTAGAGATACAGTGTGGAAACAGGACCTATGGCCCACCGAGTCCGCAACGACCAGCTGTGTCCGTACACTAACACTATACCTACATACTAGGGACAATTTACAGTTTTACCAAAGCCAATGAACCTACAAACTTGTAAATCTTTGGAGTGTGGGAGGACTCAGGAGCACCCGGAGAAAACCCATGCAGTTACGGGGAGAACGTACAAACTCAGTACAGACAGCGCCCGTAGTCAGGATGGAACTTGAGATTTTGGCGCCTTGAGGCAGCAACTCTACCGCTGTGCACCAGGCCACACTGTGGGATGAAATGTCATATTTGGGCACGTGCATCTTGGAAAGCATCTCCAGTTAATCAAACTGGAGAGATCAACAAAGAAAACCCCAAAAAGTAATGGAAATGTGCTGTGTCCCGTCAGAAACTTGAAAAGGAACAAAAGATTTCCTAAAAGCTCTGCCATTCTTTCTAATGTTGTAAGTTATCTACATATTGACGCACTTCTGAGCTTTTTATCCTTGCTTCACAAAGGTAAAGGGCCTGTCCCACTTGGGTGACCTAATCTGCGAGTTCTGGCGAGTTTCCCCTTGACTCATACTCGCAGCATGGTCGACACAAGGTCGTAGGAGGTCTTTGTAATTCTCCTTCATGTTCGAGACTAATCCCCGCGTACTCGAGGTCTCAGGTAGGTAGCAGATTTTTTTTCAACATGTTGAAAAATGCCCACGAGTAAAAAATGGTTGCCATGGAAAATATCGATACTTTTTTTACTCGTAGGTTTAGTCAAAGTAGGTCGTAGTAGGTCGGCATGTTAGTCGTAGGTAATCGAGGGTAGTCAAAGGTAGTCGTAGATAGTCTTCATCATAGTTGAAGGGAGGTCAAAGGAGATCGAAGGAGGTCGTCTTCACTCTCCACTATTCGGTGTCCAATTTTCCCGGTTAGCCATAGCTAGTCGTAGCTAGTCTTCAACATAGGTGAAGGTGATCGAAGGAGGTCTTCTACATAGTCGATGGAGGTCTTCAACATGTCATTTTTACAAACAATCCTAAACTCTTCTAAACTCGCCAATTAGGTCGCCCAAGTGAGACAACCCCTTAACCTTCTAATCTCGATAGCCTTCCAATCCTATTTACAGAAATAGGATTTGTTTCTACTGTTTTAATTTTGCTCAAGTTTATAGTATTTTCAGTTTTGCTAGTGTTTGGCTGAATCTGATATTTTCATTTAAAGAGTCATTGAGTCATGCAGTGTGTAAATAGGCCCTTCGGCCCAAAGTGCCCATGGCGACCAACAAGCCCCATCTACACTAGTCCCATCTGCCTGTGTTTGGCCCATATCCCTCTAAACCTGTCCTATCCTTGTACCTGTCTAATTGTTTCTTAAATATTGCAATAGTACTGCCTCAACAACCTCCTCCATTAGCTCGTTCCATACACCCACCACCCTTTGTGTAAAAAAGTTACTCCTCAGCTTCCTATTAAATCTTTCCCCCCTCACCTTAAACCTATGTCCTCTGGTTCTCAATTTCCCTACTCTGAGCAAGAGACTCAGTGTGTCCACCCGATCTATTCCTCTCATGATTTTATATACCTCTATAAGATCACCTCTCATTCTCATGCGCTCCAGGGAATAGAGTCACATCCTGCTCAACCTCTCCCTATAACTCAGACCTTCAAGTCCTGGTAATATCCTTGGAAAACGTCTCTGTACCCTTTCCAGCTTGACGAATATATTCCCTATAACATGATGCCCAGAACTGGACACAATATTCCAAATACGGCCTCACCAATGTCTTGGACAACTGCTACATGACCTCCCAACTTCTATACTCAATACTTTGACTGATGAAGGCCAATGTGACAAAAGTTCTTTTGACCACCTTATCTATCTGTGACGCCACTTTCAAGGAACTTATCATGTTCTTATCATAAAAATCTTCACTCAAGATAAGCATCTACTTTCATATCGCTAGAAAGTGAAAATCAATTGAAATCGGTAACAATAACAACCTTTTCAGACTTCAATTATTTCTTCAACAAAGTCTTCTTTTCATTTCATGTGATCACAAAGTCCCATTGCATTTCACCCCTTTTTTTGCCCCTTCATTTCTTGATCCTTTTTCCCAGTGACCAATGTATCCCAAGGATAAATGCAATTAGTCAGTACTTAGCATGAGCATCCATGAAAGCACATGTGACATTCTTAGAGCAAAATGAAAATTCTGCATGGCATCACATTTCTCGGGAAAGCATGGAATTTTATCACCAAAAGAAAATTAATTTTGCAGACAAGCCTTCAGAGTGTTTTTGTCTTTCATTGCTTGAAAGAGTAGGAAAAAGGTTGTAAGATCATAGGTGATTGGTGCAGAATTAGGCCATTCGGCCCATCATCTATTCCGCACTTCAATCGTGGCTGATCTACAGTATCTCTCCTGCCTTCTCCCCAAAACCTCTGACACCGTACTAATCGAGAATGAACTGCCGTAAAAATATCCATTAAAGGCCTCCACAGCCTTCCGCGACAAAGAATTTGACAGATTCACCACCCTCCCTGTGTTTATTGTTTCCCATGTGTTTATTTGAGTTCTATCGCCATGTCTCTCTCAACCAACAGAATCGCTTTTTAACAGTTCGGTTCAATGTTACTTCCCCTTTCATCCAGATGCTGACAGGTTGCTGCGTATAGTCAGCAACTTCTGTTTCCATTCCAGAGATACAGTATTTTGTTTTTAAAGATTTCACCGTGCAGGGATTGTTTATCCTTCTTTCCTCTTAAAATATTGCCCCGAGAAGCGGTATGAAACCCACAGCACAGCTGACGGCCTTCTCCAGGAGTTTCCACATTGCTGTCACTGTGCCCACTCACATCTCCAAGGTATCCAGTAAAGTGAGCTTACTGACAATTGCAACTCCCACTTTGAAGCTTCTGAGCCAGTGATGAATGAGCAGAATTAGAATTAGACTTCATTTGTCCCATGTTTGAAGTGTTTGGGAATATCAAACCTTCTGCTCTCAACGCGAAACATCACCCATTCCTTCTATCCAGAGATGCAGCCTGCCCTGCTGAGTTACTCCGGCATTTTGTGTCTATCTTCTGCTCTCATCTTCATTGCAAACCTTGCAAACCTCATTGCAAATCTGCTCCCATATTCAAACTGTTAGTCTGCATCAAAGTTAGGTTTATGAACACAACATGGTGCCCAGTTGTGCACACCTAGCCCATGCACAACATGGGGACATGGATAAACACAAAATGCTGGAGTAACTTAGCGGGATAGGCAGCATCTCTGGAGAGAAGGAATGGGTGACGTTTCGGGACCAGACCCTTCTTCAGACTGGGGACATGGAAACAGTCTCAGGCTATGTATTAGAGGTACAATCTCAGAGTAAGTATGTAGACGAGGTTCAGTCTCAGGGTGTGCAACTAGCGTAGGAATCCAAACGTCAACAACACAGTAGTGGGCTGGATATTAAATAATGACGAGACGTATAGGAGGCAGATTGAGAACTGGATTGAGATTGAGGAGATCATGATCTGGTGTCAAGACAACAAACAACCTTTCGCTCAAAGTCAGCAAGACAAAGGAGAAAGGGGTTGAGTTCAGGAAGTGAAGCGGTTAACATACCCCAGTTGCATTGACGGTGGCGAAGTAGAGATGGTTGAAAACTTCAAATTCCAAGGAGTAAATATCACCAGCAACTTCTCCTGGTCCACCCATATTGAAACAACGACCAAGAAAACACGGCAACGCCTCTACTTCCTTAGAAAGCTAAGGAAGTTCGGCATGTCCCCTACAACTCTACAGATGCGCCGTAGAAAGCATTTTATCGGGATGCATCACAGCACGGTTTGGGAACAGCTCCATCCAAGAGAAGAAATTGAAGGGAATTGTGGACACAGCCCTGACGATGACACAAACCAACCCCCCTTCCATTGACTCCATGCACACTTCACACTGCCTCAGCAAGGCCAGCAGCCTCATCAAGGACCCTGGCCACTCCCTCTTCTCCCCTCTCCCAACAGGCAAAAGGTACAGAAGTGAGAAAAAACAGACCTCCAGATTCAGGTACAGTTTCCTGCCCGCTGTTATCAGGCAACTGAGCCATCGATCAACAACTAGAGAGTGGTCCTGAGCTATATCTACCTCTTTGGTGACCCTCGGACTATCTTTAATCGGACGTTACTGGGCTTTTATCTTGCATTAAACATTATTCATTTTAGCATGTATCGATACTCTGTAGATGGCTTGTTTGTAATCATATGTAGTCTTTCTGCCGACAGTTAGCACGCAACAAAAGCATTTCACTGTACCTTGGTACACGTGAAAATAAACTAAGCTAAACTAATGTAGATGGGAAATCTTGATTGGTTTAGTATAGTTTAGAGATAAAAGCATGGAAACATGCCCTTCGGCCCGCCAATTCCGTGCCGACTAATGATCACCCATATACAGTTTTATCCTACACACTAGGAACAATTTACAGAAGCCAATTAGCTTGCACGTCTTTGGGATGTGGGAGGAAACCGAAGCACCCGGAGAAAACTGACAGACTCACAGGGAGAACGTACAAACCCCGTACAGACGACACCCGAAGTCAGGATTGAACCTGGGTCTCTGCGCTGTGAGGCAGCAACTCCACTGCTGGAAAAGTTGGACTGAGAGGCCTGCCTCCGTGTTCTATGACTCTATAACTCTATGATATACTCTGCAGGTCAGGAAGCATTTGTGGAGAGAGAAACAAGGTTGCAACGAAAGCCAATGACTGGAGCGGGTTAACAGTGTTTCCTTCCCTAGATGATGCCTAATCCACATTGATTTGAAACCATTTATGGTTCCATGAGGTGCCAAGGGTGTTACAGCCAGTGAGGCACTCCCACACACAGCACAGTGGCAACCACTGCCCTCTGCAACCAACAATGCATCAAGTAGGTCGGGGCGTTTTTTCAACATGATGCAAAATGTCCACGAGTAAAAAAGGTCGTGAATTAGGTCGTGAGAGTGGGACAGGACCTTTATTCCTCTGCCATGTCATCTTTTACATCCACCTGAGAGAAAGCAAAATTGACGCAGAAGATCAGAGGCGCCAAGAATTTGGAAAGATTTTTGTAAGCAATTAGGTCAGGAAAAGCAAAATAATTCTTAACAAATGTTCCGGTGAAAAGTGAAAGCACAGAGGATGTTTCAAGCTGCCAGAGGCTGGTACAATAATAAAATGTAAAGGACATTTAGACAGGTGTATGGATAGGAATGGTTTACATGGATATAGGCCAAACGTGGGCAAATGGAACTAGGTTTGATGGATGTCATGGATATGTTATGCAGCAGGGCCTGTTTCCATGCTGTATGACTCTATGACTAGACATGTGTTAAAATATAGCAGGGAGCACAAGCAAGATGTTTCCAATATCAGTAGCAGAATTCTTCTGGCATTTCTGATTATACGTCAGATTGTTCAGTATTTTATAATAATCAGCCATCAAATGCACAATATATTATCCTGCTGTCTCAGTGAAACTGTTTTGTGCGAGCCGTTTTAAAAAGACATTCACTAAGGTTAAGTGACAGTTTCCTATTTCAATTGTCAAGCTTGAAATTATTTGAAAAGTAAATGTGCACTTATAGGGCAGCAGGGAGGCGCAGTGGTAGAGTTGCTGCCTTAAAGCGCCAGAGGCCCGGGTTCAATCCTGAACGAAGATACGGGGTTTGTACGTTTTCTCCCTGACTGCGTGGGTTTTCTCCGGGTGCTCTGATCTCCTCCCACATTACAAAGAAGTACAGGTTTGTAGGCTAATTGGCTTTGTATAAATTTAAATTGTCCCTAGTGTGTGAGTAGGATAGTGTTGATGTGCGGGGATCGCTGGTCGTTGCAGGCCCGGTGGGCCGAAAAGCCTGTTTCCACACTGTATCTCTAAACTAAACTAAACTGAAAAAGCACTTACAGAATTGTGAATGATATATGATACTGCTGATGATAATTTTTATGCCAAATCGATCAAGAATCTTGTATTGCACTTTTCAGAACATTACTATCAACAAAATACTTCTGAAGTGGAGGGAAGGAAACAACCCATTAAGGCAAAAGTTTCCATGAACATCAAGCTGCTGAAGCTTAAATACTTTGTTTTAGTTGCATTTTACTTAGGAGTAAATATCACCAGCAATTTGTCCGTGACCAGCCACATCGAGGCGATGGCCATGAAAGCGCACCAACGCCTCTGGGTGCTCTACTTCCGTAGAGGGCTTAGGAAGTTCGGCTTGTCCCCAACAACTCTCATCAATTTCTGCAGATGCTCTGTAGAAAGCATTTAATCGGGCTGCATCACACAATGGTTTGGAAACAGCTCCATACAAGACCAAAATAAACTATAGGGAGTTGGGGACGCAGCCCAGACCATCACACAAACCAACCTGCCTTCCGGGGTCAAGGAAAGAGCGTTCACGTCGCGGCCTGCTTCCACCAATCTTCCCACCACCACACACAAGAAGCGACAAGACAGACACCACTGTATGCAAATGCCGAGAAGCGTGTTCAGCTCTGACTGAACAACTTCTAATCTTGTGTGTGGACTCGATAAGAAGAAGAGTCCTTCCAAGGACTCCATTTACACTTCACGCTGCCATGGCAAGGTCACCAGCATAATCAAAGACTAGTCTCACCCCGGTCACGCCCTCTTCTCCCCTCTCCCACCAGGCAAGAAGTACAGAAATTTGTAAATGGTCGAATTAAATATTGTTTGCAGGTAACAAGGAGCAGGTGGAACTAGCACAAAATACAATTGGAAGCTAAACCAGATTATTTAAACAAGTCAGTATCCCCAGTGAAAAGCAAGTAAGGTTTATAAAGGACTGAGCACTGATGGGTTGAGTAGAAGCTGGTCTTCTCAATCATAACCATGTCGGAATATTGCTAACATTAAAATCACAATACAAAACCAGGAGCCAAAATACCACAAAGCCATATGCTTCCAAACAGACACGCTGGAAGATAAATAAGCACTCAGCTCAAATGGATGGGATCTAGCTGATGGTAAATGTGCTCAATCTACGAAACCTTCTAAAGATCAGCAAGCACTTCTCCAGGGGTCCACTTTGTCCATATATCACACCCGTTCTGAAGCCAGACACACACCATACATCAAAAATAATTGCATCCAATCGAACAAGTAGTAAACACACCTGTGGGTGAGAACTGGAGTTAGAGCAAAACTAGGGTCAAGTATGCATTTTTCTCCCAAAACCAATTGAAGCCATGTTAAAGTGGTACCCGGGGAATGGATTCTGGCACAACAGCTGCCAATGAGGTATTAGTGGCATTATATAGGAACTTGAGATAGTTTCCAGAGGAGGCTTCTGAAGGTATTTGAAAGAAGCAGTATCATTTTCATGGAATCACATTGGAGGGATTTGAAGCCATTAGAAGGGATATAGCCACATTGAAGGGATTTGAAGCTTTAGACTTTGGAGATACAATGGGGAAACAGGCCCTTTGGACCTATGAGTCCGTGCCGACCAGCGATCACCCTGTACTAACACTATCCTATACACATGTAGGACAATTTTTACAATTAACCTACAAACCTGCACGTCTTTGGAATATGGGAAGAATCCAGAGTACCCGGAGGAAACCCACATGGTCACAGGAAGAACATACAAACTCCGTACAGACTGCACCCGCAGGCAGGATTCAACCTGGGCCTCTTGTGTTGTAAGGCAGCAACTCTGCCACTGCATCATTGTGTCACCCTTGGTGCAGTGCCTTAATGAGGCAAATTATATTTCAGGATGCACAACCCTGTTCACACACTTGAAGCAAGAGACAATGCGAAAATGGAGAAGCAAGGAACTGCAGATGGTGGTCTACAAAAAAAAGACACAATGTTCTGGAGTAAATCAATGGGTAAGACAGCCATTCCATCTCTCCAGAGATGCTGCCTATCCTGCTGAGTTGTCCCAGCTTTCTATGTCTATCTTTGGTTTAAATCAGCATCTGCAGTTCCTAATCTAATGCCTTCTTTACTGCCCTGCCCACTTGTGTTTCCACATTCGGGGAGCAATGGATATGCATTCCAAGATCCATCAACACATCATTTTAAGAAAGGAAAACCCTGCAGGTGGTGAAGACACAAAAGGCTACAGATGCTGGAATCTTGAGCAAAAAAGTCTTTAAGATGAAAGGGGAAAGATTTAATAGGAATCTGAGGGGTAACATTTTCATGCAAAAGGTGGTGTGTATATAGAATGAGCTGCAGAGGAGGCAGCTGAGGCAGGGACTATTGCAATATTTAAGAAACAATTAAATAGGTACATGGATGGGCCAGGTTGAGAGGGATATGGGCTAAACGCAGGCAGGTGGGACTAGTGTAGATGGGACATGTTGACTGTTGTGGGCAGGTTGGACTGAAGGGCTGATTTCCATAGAGTCCATAGAATCACTCTATGACTCTAACCACAGCAGGGGGAGGTCCCGGCCAGCGCCGCGCAGCCACGTTGGACTGGCCCCAGCTGCTGGCGCAAAGCCGATCTGGACCAGGCTGGGCCACTGACAGAGTGAGGAGAGATCTTGGTGAGTGAGAGGGCTATTGGTGAGTTTGAAGGGCCGTCGCAGAACCTATGCCCGCATGAGTGCCGGCAGTTGCTCGAGGACGGGCCCAGGACAGTGAGTCCCAGCGGTCGGTGGGGAACCCGCTTCCGGAAACAAAGAGGGACCCGGTGTGCGGGGGCCACTGACAACAAAGAGGGACGGGGGGGGGGGGGGGGGGGGAGGGAAGAAGGACTATATTGAATACTTTTATCACCTTGTTGACTCTTGCCTACTTGTGTATTATATGCAGCATAATCAAAGACGAGTCGCACTACGGCCACTCCCTCTTCCCCCCTCTCCCATCATGCAAAAGGTATAGAATGCTGGAAAAATGTTCCTGACGTTGGGGGAGACCAGAACCAGAGGTCACAGTTTAAGGACTGAGATGAGGGGAAGCCTTTTCACCAAGAGAGTTGTGAATCTGTGGAATTCTCTGCCACAGAAGGCAGTGGAGGCCAATTCACTGGATGTTTTCAAGGGAGTTGGATTTAGCTCTTCGAGCTAAAGGAATCAAGGGATATGGGGAAAAAGCAGGAAATGGGTAATGATTTTAGATGACCAGCCATGATCATATTGGATGGCGGCGCTGGCTTGAAGAGCCGAATGGCCTACTCCTGCTTCTATCTGTTTCTATCTTTCTAGAAGTGTGAAAATGCACACCTCCAGATTCAAGGACATTTTCTTTCCAGCTTTTATCAAACAACTGAATCATCCTGCCACAACCAGAGAGCAGTGCTGAACTACTATCTACCTCATTGGTGACCCTCGGACTATCCTTGATCAGACTTTGCTGGTTTTACCTTGCACTCAACCTTACGCCCTTATCATGTAACTCATATACTGTAATGGCTTGTTTGTAATCATATATTATCTTACTGCTGACTGGATAGCATGCGACAGAAAGCTTGTCACTGTACACGTGACAATAAACTAAACTGAAACTGAAGACATGGACAGGCACATGTACAACAAGGCTTTGGAAGGACATGGGTCCAGTGCTGGCAATTGGGACCAGCCCGGGTGGGCAACTTGATCACCCTGGACAAGTTGGGCCAACGAGCTTGTTTCCATGCTATACCACTCTAAGATACCAAAAAATGGAACAGGGGTTGATCGGAGAAATTATAGACAATATTAGAAAAAGAAAGAATATACCACCAAGAAACTGACTTATCAGGTCAGGTCGGGGGGAGTTCCCCCCGCCAGGGGTACCATGTAATCCCGTGCGACCTGCTCCATGGTCAGACAGTCGACGACTAAACCGTCTCCCCCACCTGGTTTGCCAGGTGAGGAGGGGGCTGTGGACCTCCAGCAGGACCAAAAGCAAGACCTGTCAAAGGGCGGATGTGCTCCTAGTGAGTCAACGGCCATCCACACTTCAGTAGAAGTTGCGATCACTGTCGTACATAGCATTGTAAGGCACCGTGCCCGTTGATGTTTTCAACGATGATGATGATGATGATGATGATGATGATGATGATGATGATGATCAAGGAACTGCAGATGCTGGTTAATATACAAAAGGACTTGTGCCGGAGAATCTGAACAGATCAGTTACTCTGTGGAGTTACTCTCAGGCAGCATCTCTGGAGAACATGGATAGGCCTTTGGTCAGAGGGTGGTGATCTGTGGAATTCATTGCTACAGACGGCTGTGGAGCTAAGTCATTGGTATTTTCAAAGTGTAGATTGATAGATTCTTGATTAGTACGGGTGTCAGGGTTATGGGGAGAAGGCAGGAGAATGGGGTTGCGAGGGAAAGATAGATCAGCCATGATTGAATGGCAGAGCAGTCTCGTTAGACTCATTCGCCCAGCAGTCTCATTAGCCCAGAGTGGCCTAATTCAGCTTCAATTACCAATGAACATGAGAGAAGCTAATGGCAAACCTGCAGGATAACTGCAGCCCAGAAAGCTCATCAGACTATCCTGAACCGAGGAACAAATATACGCAGCAAGAAATTCATTTCAGTTCATCTTCAATTTTAGCTACATGTAAATTAAATAATTGAGACCCTGAGAACTTAAATGGCGTCAAGTTGGGAAAAGGGGAAGTACAATGGGATCTGGGTGTCCTTGTACATCAGTCTATGAAAGTAAGCATGCAGGTACAGCAGGCAGTGAAGAAAGCAAATGGCATGTTCTCCTTTATAACAAGAGGAATTGAATAGAGGGGCAAAGAGGTCCTTCTGCAGGTGTACAGAGCCCTAGTGAGACCACACCTGGAGTATTGTGTGCAGTTTTGGTCCCCTAATTTGTGGAAGGACATTCTTGTTATTGAGGGAGTGCAACGTAGGTTTACATGGTTAATTCCCGGGATGGCGGGACTGTCATATGCTGAGAGAACGGAGCAGCTGGGCTTGGACACTCTGGAGTTTAGAAGGATGAGAGGGCATCACAATGAAACATATAAGATTGTTAAGGGCTTGGACACGCTAGAGGCAGGAAACATGTTCCCGATGTTGGGGGAGTCCATAACCAGGGGCCACAGTTTAAGAATAAGGAGTAAGCCATTTAGAACGGAGACAAGGAAACACTTTTTCTCACAGAGAGCGGTGAGTCTGTTGAATTCTCTGCCTCAGAGGGCGGTGGAGGCAGGTTGTCTTGGTGCTTTCCAGAGAGAGCTAGATAGGGCTCTTAAAGATAGCGGAGTCAGGGGATATGAAGGCAGGAATGGGGTACTGATTGGGGATGATCAGCCATGATCACATTGAATGGCGGTGCTGGCTCGAAGGGCCGAATGGCCTACTCCTGCACCTATTGTCTATTGTCTATTGTCTAACCCAATATGGAAGATAGTACAGAATTGGAATGGGCCCTTCGGCCCACAATGTTTGTGTCAAACATCGTAAATTAAACTAATTTCATCTGCCTGAATATGATCCATATCCCTCCATTCCCCACACTGCAATGTGCCTATCTTAAAGCTTTTGTTTCCACCACCACTCCTGGCAATGCATTCCAGGCATCTGCCCTCTCTGTGTAAAAGACTTACCCCACATATCTCCATTAAACTTTCTCCCTCTCACCATATAGCTATGCCCTCTAGTAGATAGACACAAAATGCTGGAGTAAATCAACGGGTCAGGCTCAAGGGGTCAAGGAATAGATGAGGTTTCGGGTCGAGACCCTTCTTCAGACTCTATGCCCTCTAGTGCCCTCTCTCATGCCCTCTAGTGTTAGACATTTCCACCCTGACATCTATCGTCTCCCCTCAACCTCTGATGTTCCAGAGAAAACAATCCAAGTTTATCCAATCTCTCCCTTTAGCTGAAACCCTCTAGTCCCTGCAGGATTCCGATAAAAATCCAGGCATTCTGATAAATTCCAGGCAGCATTCTGGTAAGTTGTGTTTTCTTAAATGTTAACAGAGGTAGTTGATGGCAGGGACTATCTTAACATATAAGAAATATTTGTCAGGAATATGGACAGGCCAGGTTTTGAGGGATATGAGCCAAATGCAGGCAGGCGGGACAAGTGTAGATGGGACATGTTGGCCGGTGTGAACAAGTTGGGCGGAAGGGCCAGTTTCCACACTGTAAGACTCTATGACTCTAACAGGGGTTCCAATAATTCCTAGCTGTGTTGTATTTTCGGGAAGTTAAGTGGGGGTTAAGTGGGGGTACGCTTTCATGACTTGTGTGGCAGAGATTTGCAATGGTTGCCCATGTGCTGCAGTATAACTGCATTTCAGTGCCCACACAACAAGTGGCCCACAGTATGCTCACACACTCATTTAACATATTATACTCTAAATAGATTTACGAGGCCTGCAGAAAAGTCATTCAGTGAGCAGAATAAAGGAGAAGCTTTATAGCAAGGAACTGTAGAGACCTAAATGTCCCTTTACGAGTGACAGTATGATGACAGTGAATGGGTGGGTAACCTTAAGTGACATTAACTAATACAGTGGTGCTGGCTGGCATACCAGTCTCATACAGCTTCTTGGCACTAATATTTATTCCATTTGAATTTGTTTTTGAAATTTTTCTTTAAATTTTCAAAGAATCTGCTTTCATACAAAACACCACTTGTTTTATCAATTACTTTCAAGCAGCATAGATTTCAAAACTAATTAACTGACGAGTCTCCGTGCATGGTTGAGGGTGGACGGGGAGGTGGACGGCAGTTTTTTTTTTGTTTATTTCACTGCAGGAGATCGCACTGCGTAATCGCCAATTATAATAATGAAAAGAAAACAGAAATTGCTGGAATTATGCCGCTGGCTTTGCCGAGGCAGCGTGAGGTATAAATAAAGTTAATAAAAGGGAGGTCGGTTTGTGGGATGGTCGGCTGCGTCCACAATTCGCTGAAATTTCTTGCGGTTGTTCCCAAACCATGCTGTGTTGCGTCCTGCTAAATGCTTTCTATGGTGCATCTGTAGAAGTTGGTGAGAGTTGTAGGGGACATGTCGTAAATGTCATCATTGGATCTACTTAAAGGGATGGATGTTCAGTTTAATTGACATATTATTTCGTGTTTAAGAAGGAACTGCAGATGCTGGAAAATCGAAGGTAGACAAAAGTGCTGGAGAAACTCAGCGGGTGCGGCAGCATCTATGGAGCGAAGGAAATAGGCAACGTTTTGGGCCAAAAACCTTCTTCAGACTGGTGAGCCATTTCCTCTCCACTGTCATATCCTTTGATATTGATTCTCAATCTACTCCAGGCAACCCGCCACTCCTACCTTCATAGTCTCTATGTCCACAGACGACTCGGAATGAATGATATTTTACTTCCTATTGTACTGAGTCAACCTACTGGTTTAGTTACCCCGTTTCTCCAGTGGGACAGGGAACCCGCCCGCAGGTTCGTGGTCGGCAGGACCTCGAGGTTGGCGGGACCTCGCCCAAGGGCTCGGCGTAACCGGGGGGAGCTGGAAACGTTGGACACAAGGAACAAGGACGGATACGATGGTGAACCAGGGTAATGCCTCTAGCGCCTTCATGGTCAGCTGCAGGAGGCTCCCTTGGGACGCACAGATGGCTGGGCGAGGAGAGGAGACGAGAGGCACGTCGGTTCGCGGGAACTGCTCCAGTACATTGAACGCGTGGGCCAACTAGACATTCGACTTTGAAGAATGTGTTATATATTGAAAAATAATTTCACTGTGCAGTAGCGTCCTGTATGTGACTAAGAAACACTATTGGCAATCGACTACTGAGAGCTGAATGTAATCCCTGCTGATGGCTTAATCAATGTTTTATAAATGTCCAACAAACTGTTCCTGATCGTGTCTTGAGTTGTTCCTGCTCTTTTTCGTTGGTCCAGGGCCAACTTCACTCACTGTGCTCTCTCTCTGCTCCGATACTTCAAATGTCGCTGCACATGAATTTCTTCCTGCACCTCCACAAACACACACACACATCAAATGTTTTGTCATTTAGTTCATATTAATGCTCTTCATTCTTTTTGACAACATGTATCCAAACTGGAATTAGATAGCCTATTGAAAATGAAAAAAAGAGAATTTAAGGGTTATTGAAGAGTGAGATTAAACTAGACAGGTCATGAATAAAAAATAGATCCATTTCTAAAGCAACTTTTACGCAACCCAAGGACAACACTGGGAGAAGGCAGGAGAATGGGGTTGAGAGGGAAACATAGATCAGCCACGATGGAATGGCGGAGAAGACTCAAGGGGCCAAATGGCCTAATTCTGCTTCCATGTCTTATTGTCTTATGGAAATCCTATAATCGACGTATTGTTTCACAAAATGCAGAAGCATCGAATTAATCCACTAAATTGGATTGAGTTGAATGAATATTTCTGCTTTGCTTCAGACCTCTGGTGCAACAGAGGTATTTGTTGATCACAGGCTGCCTTAGCTCAGAGTCACTGGATACTGCAGACCCAGTATCACACTGCTGCAATGCAGAGACTGTTCTCCAGGGGAGGTCAAAGATAAATTCTCTTCTTTTATTTCTGAGCTTTTGAGTCATGCCCAGGAATATTTTTGCCTACGGTTTTGCATATATTTGTAGTCATTATAATTTGCAGATAGATTTTGGCCTTGTTTTTAAATCTTTTGGGGGTAAAATCTCCAAACACTACTAAATTGATTTTGCCTTTCATTCCATGAAAGCAACCATACGGGGGAAATTAAAATCAGCAATCTTTTGTTAATTTCTTTTCCAAAAATAGAGCTTGATTTTTTATGTAAAATGAAGATTCAAATGACAATAGACATTAGACAATGGGTGCAGGAGTAGGCCATTCAGCCCTTCGAGCCAGCACCGCCATTCAATGTGGTCATGTCTGATCATCCCCAATCAGTATCCCATTCCTGCCTTCTCCCCATATCCCCTGACTCCGCTATCTTTAAGAGCCCTAACTAGCTCACTCTTGAAAGTATCCAGAGAGCCTGCCTCCACCGCCCTCTGAGGCAGAGAATTCCACAGACTCACAACTCTCTGTGTGAAAAAGTATTTCCTCATCTCCGTTCTAAATGGCTTACTCCTTATTCTTAAACTGTGGCCCTGGTTCTGGACTCCCCCAACATCGGGAACATGTTTCCTGCCTCTGGCGTGTCCAAACCCATAATAATATTATATGTTTCAATGAGATATCCTCTCATCCTTCCAAACTCCAGAGTATACAAGCCCAGCCCAAATGTGCACATTATTCTCACTGTGTTCCCAGAAGTGGAGAGTTAAGCACTGTGGCGGCATGGTGTCGCAGCAGTAGAGTTGCTGCCTTACAGCGCCAGAGACCCGGGTTTGATCCTGACTATGGGTCCTGTCTGTACGGAGTTTGTACATTCTCCCGTGTGAGATTTCTTTGAGTGCTTTGGTTTCCTCCCACACGCCAAAGAAGTACATGTGTGTAGGTTAATTAGCCTCTGTAAATTGAAAATTGTCCCTAGTGTGTAAGATGGTACTGGTGTACGGGGTGATCGCTGGTGGGCCAAATGGCCTGTTTCCATACTCTGTCTCTGAATTTATTCCTGCTCGGCACGTTGTAGGATGAAGTTGTAGCCTGATTGTCAGAACCAATGTAAAGTTGAGTTTATTGTCACGTGCACCGAGGTACAGTGAAAAGCTTTTGTTGCGTGCTAACCAGTCAGCAGAAAGACAATACATCATTACAATCGATCCATTTACAGCGTATAGATACATGATAACATTTAGTGCACGGTTACAAACATAGAAAATAGGTGCAGGAGGAGGCCATTTGGCCCTTCGAGCCAGCACCGCCATTCATTGTGATCATGGCTGATCGTCCGCTATCAATAACCCGTGCCTGCCTTCCCCCCATATCCCTTGCCTCCACTAGCCCCAAGAGCTCTATCTAGCTCTCTCTTAAATCCATCCAGTGATTTGGCCTCCACTGCCCTCTGTGGCAGGGAATTCCATAAAAAGATTTTCCTCACCTCAGTCTTAAATGACCTCCCCTTTATTCTAAGACTGTGGCCCCTGGTTCTGGACTCACCCAACATTGCACCAGGTTAAGCAGCAAAGTCCGATCAAGGATAGGAGGGTCACCAAAGAGGTAGATGGTACTTCAATGTGACCGAGGGAATGGGGTTAGGAACATCCTATATTGGGAGTTTCACTTTCCTGGCGTGTAGAGTCTAGTAGAAGGCTGGAGTCTGTCACTGGGAGACATTCTGGAAAGGCCACTGGCCATAAGGAGAGAGGTCCAAATCTAGGCAGCCGTCTAGGATTGGAACCCTCTACCACCCTACCCCAATAATTTCACCGCTCGCTCTCTTATATCACTGTTTTAAGTGAGTCAAGAGTAGGACCAGTTCTGGGCAGCTGGGCCGCTGTTGCTCATCATCAGGACATTCAGATCATAGTAATTGAGTCATAGAGCTATACAGCATGGAAACAGGCCCTTCAGCCCACCTTGAACTCCAAGATGTGTATGCTCGCCCTCTCTGTTCAGAGTAGGGTGCCTTCCCACTGCCCCCACAAGGTGGGCACCAAAGAAGCAATGGTCGCAATTCTCATCAATCTGCTGGCTTTGTGTCAGAGTTCCTCGCCAAAAATCTTTCTGCAAAAGTAAATTACCGCTTAATTGATGGTTTAGAATCTCAGAAAAAAACACACGTGAATAAACTGTGGCCCAATGCTTCCATTCTATCTCCTGATGTGTGAATTTGTTGCAAATTGCAAAGAGTGTTTAAAAAAAGGGAAATGGTAATTTAAAAAAAACACAAACAGCTGCTCTGGAGATCGGTGCAAGTTTAAACTGTTAGTTGGTGCACACTCCTTTTCAATTACAGGGTTATCAAGCCTGAATTACAAACCTGCCACTATTTGCGTAACAGGAAGAGTGTGAATATAGTTAGGAGGATGATCTCCAAGTGCTCAACATGTGATTGCCTAGTGGGGGAGGGGAGAGGGGAAAGGGGGGTGGAGGGGCCGAGAACAATGGGGGGACTGGGCTGGGGGGGGCCGTCGAGAATGAAAGCGAGCCGGTCGGATGAGGGGTGGGGGGAGGGGAGCGGTAGCAGGCAGAAGATCTTGCAACTTTTGTAACTTTGTTAGATACGATACGATACGATAGAACTTTATTTATCCCAGGAGGGAAATTAGTCATAAAAACATAAAAACATAAAAATACATTAGCGGCAGAAACATGACGACACGTGTGCTGCTGAGGTGAGGTCTGCTGTACGAGCTTTACCGGGTTGTAGGCAAAACAAAGCATTTCACTGCACCTAGTTACATGTGACAATAAAGTGTCACTGGATCATTTAATTGAATCGTGTAATGGAAAATTTCAGGCAACATATACGGGATATTCCCGTGGGCACTGGAGCTTGGAAAGTCCACGGGGAATAGGCATCCTCTTGTGCTCGCAGCAAGGATGGGTAAATGGAGGAGGGATCACGGAATGAGAGTATGCACAGCATGAGTATGTGAGGAAGCCTACAGACCACAGTCCAACCGTACAACACCAGGCTGGATGGGCTCTGTGTTTTATGTTCCCTTGGGAGCAGAAGGCTGAGGGCTATCTTTACAATACAATACAATACAATTTATTTGTTGTCATTTGAACCTCATTGAGTTTCAAACCAAATTTGGTTTCTGCAGTCATACAAACAATAAAAAGAACCAAGACACAAGACAATTGACACAAACATCCATCACAGTGAATCTCCTCCTCACTGTGATGGAAGGTAAAGTCTTATCTCTCCCCTGCACTCCCCATTCTCCTCCCAATGACAAAGTCAAAGCCCCCCGGCGGGTGATGGTAAATAAGTCCCGCGGCCATTCAGGCTGCGCCGGGCGATGCAAGGCCGCGCTCCGGGTCTTGATGTTGGAGGCCCCGGCGGGCGCTAGCAAGTCCCGCGGCCATTAAAGCCGCGCCGGGCGATGTAAGGCCCCGCTCCAGGTCATTTTCAACCCCGCAACTTGGGCGGGAGAAGTTGCCGTAGTAGGAGCTCCGAAAAGCGGTCTCCCACCAGGGACCCGCGCGCTCCCGGTGTCACCGTCCACTGGGCCGGCGGCTGGAGCTTCCGAATCTCCGGGGTCGGGCAGCAGCACCGCGCCACCGCAGCTCTCCACGCTCCGAACTCGGCCAGCTCCGCGATGGTGAGTAGTCCGCAGGCTCCGCGTCTGGAGCCCCAGGTCGTTCCGGTTGGAGGCCACTCCACGGTGCTAGGCCCCAACGACAACGGAGACCTGACAAAGAAAAGGTCGGGTCCTCCGTACAGGGAAAAGATTTTAAAAGTTGAAAAATACAGCATCGAAAGAGGCCTTTCAACCCATCAGCTCCATGCCGACCATTGATCATCCTGTCACACTAATCCTGTGTTATTCCCACTTTCACATCCACTCCCTCCATAAACACCAGAGGCAATTTACAGCGGCCAATTAACCTACAAACCCGCACGTCTTTGGGATGTGGGTGGAAATCGGAGCACCTGGAGGAAACCCACACGGTCACAGGGAGAACGTGTAAACTCCACAAAGACAATGCCCGAGGTCGGGATCGATCCCGGGTCTCTGGAACAGTGAGGCAGCAACTCCACCGACTGAAACACTTATTTCAAGTGTCCCAGTCCATCCAATGTTGGAAATAGAATCTACTTTTTGTTTTAATTAAGAATTAAAGTGGCGCCGTACATGGCAGCAGCACCAACAGCCTCGTTTTGTCTCGTCTTTTAGTGTACTGTTAGTTTTTGTATTATGTGGGAGTGGGTGTGGGGTTGGGGGAAACTTTTTAAATCTCTTCCCTCGAGGGAGATGCAACTTTTTCCGTATCGTATCTCCGTCTGCACAGCAGCCCTAACATGGTGGAGCTGGCGGTCCCTTTGTTTGGGATCGACTTCGGGAGCTCCAACCGCAGGAGCTTCGACCGCACCGATCGCGGGAGCTTTGATCGCCCCAATGCGGGAGCTTCGATCGCCCCAATGCGGGAGCTTCGATTGCCCTGACCACGGGGGAAAAGGAGGAAAGAAGGTATAAGTTATTTGCCTTCCGTCACAGTGGAGAATGTGAGGCTGCCGAAAAAACAAGATGGACGTGCTGCCTGCACTGGTGAGGACTCGGAGGGAGTGCCGCGAGTGCAGTGTCCCGGAGTCTAGTGCGAGTGTGGACGGCTTTCTGACTGTTCAGGCATCCAGGGACTACAGAGAGAGTGACAGTGGTCGGTATTGGACACACAAGGGATTGGACACGCTAGAGGCAGGAAACATGTTCCCGATGTTGGGGGTCCTGAACCAGGGGCCACAGTTTAAGAATAAGGGGTGGGCAATTTAGAACGGAGATGAGGAAAATCATTTTCACCCAGAGAGCTGTGAATCTGTGGAATTCTCTGCCTCAGAGAGCGGTGGAGGCAGATTCTCTGGATGCTTTCAAGAGAGAGCTAGATAAGGCTCTTAGAGGTAGCAGAGTCAGGGGATATGGGGAGAAGGCAGGAACGGGGTACTGATTGTGGATGATCAACCATGATCACAGTGAATGGCGCGAAGTGCTGGCTCGAAGGGCCGAATGGCCTACTCCTGCACCTATTGTCTATTGTCTACAACTCTGGCCACAACACGGTGAAGTGTGGCCTGGTGTGTGTGGCCCGGACATTGAACTGATGGATGCGGGTCTCCGCTTACGCTGTGTGCCCAGGAGGTTCTCACACGCTTTTGTGGTGGCTGTTTTAGTCTACGTTTAATTTTTACGTGGTTATGTATCTTGCTGCTTTTTTGCACGACTTGGCAAATTCAATTCCTTGTAAGTTTACATACTTGGCTAATAAATTAATTACAAATTAAGTGTACTGTAAATCAGACATGTGAGAAGAAAAGGTTGGCGCCATAAGGCATCAGAGCATTGACACATCCGGTGTCATGTCCAACAAAGCTAGCAACAATGATTTGGAACAAAATCTTACCTGTGGATAGAAACAAAATGCTGGCGTAAATCAGCGGGTCAGGCAGCAGCTCTGGAGAAAAGGCATAGGTGACGTTTTGGGTCGAAAAACGTTACCTACTACTTTTCTCCATAGATTGTTGATGAGATAATTAGACAGGCACGTGGAAAGGACAGGTTTAGAGAGATATGGACCAAACGCAGGCAGGTTGGACTAGTGTAGATGGGACATGTTGGTCGGTGTGGGCAGGTTGGGCCGAAGAGCCTGTTTCCACGTTGTATGACTCTATGGCTCTATGCTGCCTGACTCGCTAAGTTACTCTAACATTTTGTGTCTATCTTCGGTGTAAAGCAGCATCTGCCGTCCCTTCCTACACACAAGGTCTTACCTGTGACGTGACCGAGTTATGTGGGGGCGGAATGCAGCTGGTGGATCTGAGAATTGGCCATTTGACAGGGAAAACAATCTGCTCTCTGACTGCACCACCACTGCCTTGCATAATACCAGACCAGACGATAACATTCCTACAAGTTGCAGGGAACCAGTGTACACACCGTTGAGAATACTCTCAATGCCCTGAGCCTGCAGTCTCTGGCTGCCTTACAGTAGGAAAAAGGGGAAGACATTGGAAGCATTGAGGCGTGAATATAGTAATGCTTTAGGAACATTCAAACAGTCTGCCTTTTTATTGGCAATGATCTGTTTTCTCTGCAGAAAATGGAAATATCTGCTCTGCTACACAAGAGCAAGTTATTGCACCATAACAATAACAACAAATTTATGAAGCAATTTAACATTGCAAAGTGTCTCAAGATATTATATAAAGAAAGACATTGCATTTATACAGCATCTGAAGCACACTCAGGCTTTTCCCAAAGTGTAAAAGCATCCTGACTTCATTCCTGAAAAGCAGGAGTCTATTTTTAAAGGACTCTCTAACAATGAAAATATTTATCCACACTGGGTTTGAAAAAAAAAGGACACGGTGGCTCAGTGGTAGACCTGCTGCCTTACAGCGCCAGAGACTCGGGTTCGATCCTGACTACGGGAGCTGTCTGTACAGAATTTGTTCTCCAGTGACCACGTGGGTTTTCTCCAGGAGCTCTGGCTTCCTCTCATACTCCAAAGACATACATGTATGTAGGTTAATTGGCTTCAGTATAGTTATAAGATGTCCCGAGTGTGTAGGATAGTGCGAGTGTAAGGGGATCGCTGGTCAACGCGGACAGTTGCTGTGCTGTATCTCTAAACTAAACTAAACTAAACACACAGAATTATGGAGTCATACAGTGTGGAAGCAAACCCTTCAAACTGTGCCGTCCTTTGAGTGCCTATGTATATTAATCCCTTTTACCAGAACTTGGTCCACAGCGTTTAAACTTAAGCAATTCAAGTGTTTGTATAGAAGGTTCTTAAATGTTGTAGAGTCTGCTTCCACTCTCCAATCAGGCAGTGCATCCCAGATTCCAAGCACACTCTTGTTGAAAAAAAATGATCCTGAAGGTCTCATCTAAACCTTCTACCCCTTACCATGAATCTATGCCCTTTAGGTTTAGGCAACTGTTATGTTGAAATGTTTCCAACTCTCTCCTTTAAGGGATTGGACAGGCTAGATGCAGGAAAAATGTTCCCGATGTTGGGCGAGTCCAGAACTAGGGGTCACAGTTTAAGGATAAGGGGCCATTTAATCCCCCTTTTCCTCTCCCCCTCCTCCTTCCCCTTTCTCTCCCTCCCCATCTCTCTCTCTCTCCCCCTCCTCCCTCCCCTTCCCCTCTCTCTCCCCTCCCCCCCCCCCCTCTCCTCGCTCTCTCTCCCCTCGCTCTCTCTCCCCTCGCTCTCTCTCTCCTCGCTCTCTCTCCCCCCCCCTCTCCCCCTCTCACATCCCCCCCTCTCTCTCTCCCTCCCTCCCCCTCTCTCTCCCTCAAATCTTTTCCCCCAAAACTTCCAGCGGAAAGGTCTTGACCCAAAACGTCGGAGAAATAAGAGGTAGGCCATTTCGGACTGAGATGAGGAAAACCCTTTTCACCCAGAGAGTTGTGAATCTGTGAAATTCTCTGCAACAGAAGGCAGTGGAGGCCAATTCACTGGATGTATTCAAGAGAGAGTTAGATATAGTTCTCAGGGCTAATGGAATCAAGGAATCTGGGGAGAAAGCCGGAAAGAGGATTTTGGATGATCAGCCATGAATGGCGGTGCTGGCTCGAAGGGCCGAATGCCCTACTCCTGCACCATTTTCTATGTTTCTATGTTGCTATAAAATGTCATCTCTCATGTCATAATAATAAAACATTAATGATAAAACACCACTGATTAAGCATGTGAACCAACAAAATACCAGATCAAAGGGAGGCTACAGATTTTTGGCTGTTGAGTAGAGCAACTAGTGGATAAAATCAGGAATAGGACCTGTTATAGTACCCACTTGGTTTTAATTATGAGACGTAACCTCCATGAATGAGTTCGTAAGAGGCCGCAATATCACATAATGCAATATTTAGTAAAGGAACTTATTGGAACACTGGAAAGCTTTGACACCTGAGAGTTCACAATATAAATGTTGCATGATCTCGGCAAGACAGCACGATACACATTGAAAGCAGGAGACAGAAAAAGGCAGAGGGAGGGGAGTGGGGAGGACAAAGAGGGGTGGATCTGGAGTGAAACAAATACAGAGAGGGTCTGGAGCAAGAGGCGAACAGAAACAGTGTAATAAGCAGCAGCTTTTCACTGTACCTCGATACACGTGGCAACAAACTAAACTAGACGAACTGGACTAGACCAACAAGGGAAATTAAGGACAGAAGTGTGGGATGGGAGAGGCACAGGGGCAGAAAGGGTGACAGAAGGCAGGATAGTATGTGCTTGGCCTCACAAGGGCACTGCATCTGGTGTGGCTTCCTGCACATCAGTGAGACTCGGCAGCCATTTTGTTGAAGGCTCGCACTCGGTGCACCAAGGCCTACTGCACCTCCCGGTTGCTAACCATTTTAACCCCACCCCCTTATGTTACAACCCAGCAGTACGAACATTAAATTCTCCAAGTTTAGACACATCTTACAACCCTCTCCCCTCCCCTTTCTCCCCACCCCCCCCCCCCCCTCCCATGTGCCCCACCTGGACTCACATTTATTTCCTCCCTCCCCCCGTACATTCCGTCCTCTGGCTTCATAATTCGCAATTCGTCAATCATTTTGTCTCACACCTGTTTTTTGATCTCTGGCTTTGGCCAACCATCTGCCTATCAACTCTGTCCCCCCATCCCCCCCCCCCCCCCCCCCTCACCTGTATTCACCTATTGCATGCCACGCTTTGCTCTGCCCCTCCTCTCTTCCACTTTCCCCCCCTAACAATCAGTCTGAAGAAGGGTCCCGCCCCGAAACGCCACTTTGTTCATGTTCTCCAGGGATGCAGGCTGGCCCGTTGAGTTACTCCCGCACAGTGGCACAGCGGTAGAGTTGCGGGTGCTCTGGTTTCCTCCCACACTCCAAAGATGTACAGCTTTGTAGGTTAATTGCGTTCGGTAAAAATTGTAATTTGTCCCTAGTGTGTGTGGGATAGTAAGGACTCGGTGGGCTGAAAGGCCTTATCTCGAAAGTCTAAAATCTGAAGCCACTGTGTGTCTTTTTTATTATTGCAATTCCAATTCCTTTTACTCATCACCCTCCAAGCTCGACAATAGCAAGGGTATTTTTTATAGCTTTGCACTGAATCCAGTGCGCGTTATAAAAATAATGCATCAAGGTGATGAATGCCAAATGTCCTCAGACACAATCGGAGATATGCTTTCTTATCAGTCCGATCAAATGGCAGTACACCGGGTGAAATGTGTAATTCATGCAGTCTTGGCTTAAACTGGGTCAGTTTGAACATTATTCTCACAGCTTGTGCTCTCCTTCAAATGCCAGTCCTCACTTAATCCATGACTGTATTCAATCATACTGCAGAGAAGGTTTGAAAGGTCAGTCATTTATATTCAGATGGTTTACTTGAATTCTCCGAGTTCAGATTCAGTCACATTCTCAAGCAGAAGAAATTCCAGGGGAAAAGAAAACGATCTGATTTACGTTTTCACCCATAAAGCTCAGGAAACGCGGGACTGTCAAAACTGTGAATACACGCCGTTCCGGTGGGTTACAAAGATGGATGGAATGCCAAAGGTTCGATTGTCTTTTACAATCGGCGTCCTTCAATTCAAAAGAGGAGTTGCGTGGTGGGAGAAAGGAAATGAAAACACAGACCTTGGATGCAGGTGGGAAATATAACAAAAGGGAAATGAAAAGCAGGGCATGACAGGGAAGACAATAATTTTAACAACAATATTACACAAGGGAATACAGTCAACTCGGCAAGAAAATAATAAAATGTTAGATGTAAGCACACTGTATTTGATGTCACCAGAGTTTAAATAAGTTATTACACAAAAGAGATAAATGGGTTTTGATCCAGTTGTCATTATGAAACTATGGTTTATTCATGTTCACAAGTGACGGGAGCAGAAATAGGCCATTCGGCACATCTACTCCGCCATTTAATATGGGGATAAGGGGAGAAACGGGGTACTGATTTTGGATGATCAGCCATGATCATATTGAATGGCGGTGCTGGCTCAAAGGGTTGTATGGCCTACTCCTGCACCTATTTTCTATGTTTCTATCATGGCTGATTTATCTCTCCCTCCCAACCCCATTCTCCTGCCTTCTTCCCATCACCCCAGACACCCATACTAATCAAAAATCTATCTATCTCTGCCTTAATAATATCCATTGACTTGGCCTCCACAGCCTTCTGTGGACAGCCTTTGGGAAGTTTATGGAACATAGAACATAGGATTATACAGCACAGGAGCAGGCCGTCCGGCCCTCGCTGTCGGTTCCAAACAGGATGCCGAGATAATCTAATCTCCTCAGATGCACCATAGAATGCATACTGTAGGGTTATATCACAGCTTGGTTAGGGAACAGCTCTGCCCAAGATCGCAGGAAATTGCAGAGATACACGGATATAGCCCTGTCCTTCACACAGACCAGACATCCCACCATCGACTCCATCCACACTTCATGCTGTCTTGGAAAAGCGGCCAACATAATCAAACCACTCCAAGATGGTGCCCAACCCAGGTGACGCTTTGTGCGCTGGTCACAGAAGTGCATCTGCAATCACGCATTACAATCACTCCTCTCTTTGAAGTCTATTTGTACACTGTGGACGGCTCGATTGTAATCATGTATTGCCTTTCTGCTGACTGGTTAGCACTCAACAAAAGATTTTCACTGTACCTCGGTATACGTGACAATAAACTCAACTCAACTCAACTCAATGACTTGTCCCACTCCAGTCATTCCTTCTTTTCCCTGCTCCTGACCGGCAGAAGATACAGGAGCTTAAAAGCACGTACCATCAGACTCAGGAACAGCTTATTCCCCACCAGTAACAGGCTTCTGAATGGTCCTTCCATAAGCTAGGCACTATTCACTTCACCTCTACCCCAATGAGGACATTGGACTTTGTCTAATAACGGATGTGCTACAGTGCTGGGATCAATATTCTGCACTTTGGATTTTCCCCTTTGCTCATCAATTACACTTGAGTTTGAATTGATTATATTTATGTATGGTATATCTGATCTGTTTGGATAGCATGAAAAAAGCTTTTCACTGTACGTTCGTACACATGACAATAATAAACCTAAACCTAAACCTCTGCCTGCACATGATCTATATCCTCCGTTCCTTGCATATCCACGTGCCTATCTTAAAGCCTCTCAAACGCCACTGTCGTATCTGCCTCCATCACCACTCCTAGCAGTGCGTCCCAAACAGCCACCATCCTCTGTTTAAAATATTTGCCCTGCCAATTCTCTGGATACTTTCAAGAGAGAGCTAGATAGGACTCTTAAAGATAGCAGAGTCAGGGGATATGGGGAGAAGGCAGGAACGGGGTACTGATTGTGGATGATCAGCCATGATTACATTGAATGGCGGTGCTGGCTCGAAGGGCTGAATGGCCTACTCCTGCACCTATGGTCTATTATCTATTGTCTACTTTGTCCTTCACACCTTCAAATTTATGCCCTCTGGTATTGACATTTTCACCCTGAGAAAATGGTTCTGACTGTCTACTCTTATTTCAGTCTTTTTGGGAAGGATGGATAAGCAGAGAAGGGTGGGTGAGGGTTGGGACGTGAAGAGAGTAGAAAGATTCAGAGAGGGATTGGGTGTCTTTGTGTCAATCTGCAGTTCTTTGTTTCTACATTTGAGCTGCCAGAGGAGGTAGTTGAAGGAGGTAAGATTGCAGCCATTAAAGGATACTTGGACGGGTACATGAATGGGTGAGGTTCAGAGGGACGAGAGCCAAACATGGGCACACGGGACCAGTTTAGATGGGTAACCTTGGTCTGCATGGACGGTTTGGGACGAAGGCGCTGTTTCCGTGCGTGTGACTATGTGACTCTGACTCTATTTAGAACTTCAGCTCGCTGCAGGGTGAGTTAAATGCACCAATTCTCAAAGGACTCACAGGCCCTATTTGGATGTGGACTGTGGTAGAATCAGAAAGGAGGCAAATTGTTTGTGTTCCTAATTTCCACTGCCAGAAGTGCTTTTAATGGGGAAGCATCACTTTCCTCTCATTAGAGACAACCTTTTAATGCTGATAGCAACTATGTGCCTGCAGCTCCAGGGCGTTAATTGGAGCTTTTAATACCATGTGAGATAAACAGAAATTAAATTTATATTGATGCCCCAACTGTATAAAATATTACAAATTTAAGAGAAGCCTTTATTTATAAGAGTACAGTTTTATACAGAAAGCAATGGGCGGCAGAGCCATTGCCTTACAGCGCCAGAGACCCGGGTTCGATCCTGACGAAGATGCTTGCCTGTACGGAGTTTGTACATTCTCCCCGTGACCGGTGAGGATTTTCTCCGAGATCTTCGGTTTCCTCCCACACTCCAAAAGACGTGCAGATTTGTAGGTTAATTGGTTTGGTATGAATGTAAAATTATCCCTAGAGTGTGTAGACAATAGACATTAGACAATAGGTGCAGGAGTAGGCCATTCGGCCCTTCTAGCCAGCACCGCCATTTAATGTGATCGTGGCTGATCATCCCCAATCCGTACCCCGTTCCTGCCTTCTCCCCATATCCCCTGACTCCGCTATTTTTAAGAGCCCTATCTAGGTCTCTCTTGAAAGCATCCAGAGAACCTGTCTCCACCTGAGGCAGAGAATTCCACGCAGGAACAGGGTACTGATTGGGGATGATCAGCCATGATCACATTGAATGGCGGTGCTAGCTCGAAGGGCTGAATGGCCTACTCCTACACCTATTGTCTTATTGTCTATTGTCCAGCAGGTACAGGCCAAGTGCCGTCAAACGCGCATCATATGTTATTTTATCATCGTATGTCTCGAATTTAATTTGATCCCCCTTCTCTTAAGTCAGACAGCAGTCAGCTGAATGATGAACAGATCCTGTTTCAATTAACAAACCATCACACTGCCCAGGAAACCTAAACTAGGATAATGCTAAACAGAGCAACAAACGTAAATGCACTGTCGCCATTCAGTTATAACTCCACACCTCTCATTAGTCAGGTGGAAGCAGTTTAAAGGCAAGAAGAGAAAGCACCTTTCAACTGCAATTTATTCTGCGTTACTAGAGCAGGAAAGTGCTTAATTAAGATAGGTTATGTTTTCTCTGTTCTGTGATAATATAACGTCTTGAACATATCCTTCCAACTATATGGGAGCAAACTGAAACTTAGTGGGACATTTTGCAGAGCCTGGGGAATAGACATGGAATTATTTTTCAACAAAGAATCAAATCACATTTGTGCCTATCATTAATGAGAAGGAATAGGCTGCTTAGGATGTGGTCCAGTCCATCACAGACTCCCCACCATTGACTCCATCTATGCTTCATGCTGCCTCGGTAGAGCAGCCAATGGACCTTTCCCATCCTGGTCATCCCTTCTTCACTCCGCTCCCGTTGAGCAGAAGACACAGAAGCTTGAAAGCACGTACGCATCAGACTAAGGATCAGCTTCTTCCCCTCTTTACTCAGACTTCTGAATTGAGCTTACAAACGCTAGAGTACAACCTAGGTTTTCCAATCTAACTCATTGTGGGCATTGGGCTTTGTCCCTGGAACTGGAATGCTTCAGTGCTGTGAATTATATGTTGCAGTCTGGTACTTTTCCCTTCACTCTACCTTATGTTTGGTTTGATTGTATTCATGCATGGTTTAGTTTAGTTCAGTTTAGTTTAGCTTAGTTTAGTTTAGAGATACCAAGCAGAAACAGGTTCTTCGGCCTACCGGGTCCGCACCGACCAGCGATCCCCGCACATTAACACTATCCTACACACACCATGGACAATTTTTACATTTACCAAGCCAATTAACCTACAAACTTGTACGTATTTGGAGTGTGGGGGGAAACTGGAGATCCCGGAGAAAACCCACGCGGTCACGGGGAGATCGTACAAACTCCGTACAGACAGCACCCGCAGTCGGGATTGAACCCGGGTCTCTGGCGCTGCAAGCACTGTAAGGCAGCAACTCTATGCTGAGCCATCGTGCTGCCCTATGTATAGTATTATTGTATTTGATCAGATAGCATGCGAGAAAAGCTTTTCATTGTACCTCAGCACACATAGAAAATAGGTGCACGAGGAGGCCATTCGGCCCCTTGAGCCAGCACACGTGACAATAATAACCCTGAAACCTAACATTTCAGCCCTGTGCTGCCATTCAGACAGATCATGGCCGATTTGCTTGCAACCACAACTCTGCTATCCTTTCCATCCTTGCTCACCTTTCACTCCCTTGCTGCGGAACTGGTACCAAACGGGAGTGAGTCCAGCATAAATCAGCCATGATCACATTGAATGGTGGGGTATGAAAGTAAAATTATCCCTAGTGTGTGTAGGGTCGTGTTAATGTGCGCCGATCGCTGGTCGGCGCAGACTCGGTGGGCCGAAGAGCCTGTTTCCGCGCTGTATCTCTAAATTAAACTAAACAAGTAGGGGTCTGGTGGCCCAATTCTACTCCTATATTTTAGCTTAGAGACACAGCGTGGAAACCTGCCCTTTGGCCCACCAAGTCCACACCATCCATCGATCACTGCTCTGGTTTCCTCCCACATTCTAAAGACGTGCGGGTTTGCAGGTTAATTGGCCTCTGTAAAGTTGCCCATAGTGTATTGGGACTGGATAAGAAAATGGGTTCATAGAAGTAGTGTGACCGGGTGATTGATGGTTGGTATGGACTTAGTGGGCCGCAGGGCCTGTTTCCATGCTGTATCTCAAAAACTAAAGCAATCAAATCCTTTCTCATCAAATCTAATAAATGCCAGCTTAGCTTGGTCTCACAAGGCAACTTGCCGATTCCAATTATTAGAATGGCAAACCTTCCCTGTTTTTATGTGTAGGATGGAACTGCAGAAGCTGGTTTATACGGAAAATAGACACAAATTGCTGGGGTAACTCAGCGGGTCAGGTAGCGTCTCTGGAGAGAAAGAATAGGTGACGTTTCGGGTCGGAACCATTTTCAGACACAGTCTATCGTCCATGTTTTTAATCGGAATGACAATATTAACACTATTCTGATTACTGCAACACCAGTGGGTACAGTAGCATATTGTTTATGTTTTACCAAGCTGGTAAACCGAGGCCAAGTCTAATAACCAGAAGAGTCAAACCAGTGCAGCTGCAAACCTAAACATGGTTAATTAAAGAAACTGAATTAATAGTGCAGCGACCTTAGCAAAATTCATGGGTTGTCAGGAATGCCTATGAGGGAAAGAAAGGGAGTCTGGATCCTCAGCAACTCTTACTGCCCTCTGAAAAGCCACTCAGTTCATAGAACGAATGCTGACCTTGCTAATGTTATTCCCTGATCGAGACAAAGATACAGTGATCGTCTATCAGGCTGCTGAACGTGGCAGTCTTCAGTTCATTGAGCGGCTCGGAGGGTCGTGGCTGCCACAGTGTATGCACACAGGTCCCATGCTTCTCACCTCCGTCACTGACTCACTCGAACCTCTACGTGCCACGTACTGAATCAGCAGGGGTCCTGTCCATTCAGCCCTGCTCTGCATGTGAGCCCACGGCTAAAGCAGGCGATGCAGTACCACCCATATAGAAGCAACGACCAAGAAAGGCTTAGGAAGTTTGGCATGCGCACAACAACGCTGACCAACATCGACAGATGCGCCGCAGAAAGCATTTTATCGGGATGCATCACAGCTTGGTTGCACTAAAGTATCTTGCATTAAACGTTAATCCCTTATGATGGATCTATACACTGTGGATGGCTCGATTGTAATCATGTATTGTCTTTCCGCTGATTATTTAGCACGCAACAAATCCTTTTCACCTCACCTCGGTACACGTGACAATAAACTAAACTGAAAAGTGAACTGAGCTTCTCAGTGACACAAAGTTTGAGTTAAGCTTGAGTTTAGTTTATTGTCACGTGCACTCGACGGGCCAAATAGCCGACTCCTGCACCTATTTTCAATGAAAAGCTTTTGTTATATGCTAACCAGTCATCAGAAAGATAATATATGATTACAATCAAGCTATCCACAGCGGGCAGATACATGATAAGGGAATAACGTGAATAACATTTAGTGTAAGATAAAGACAGTAAAATCCAATCAGAGATAGTCTGAGGGTCTCCAGTGAGGTAGATAGTGGCTCAGGACTAGTTGTTGGTAGGGTGAGTCAGTTCTCCGTGGATTGTCACCTTGTCGTGGTGGAGGAGCTTGTGTGAACCCTGAGATCCTGAGAGCGTTGCCGTCTGGAGCTATGCTCCTGGTAGGGCCACCCATGGCGGGGAGATCGAGGGGAAGTTCTCTGACAAAGAGTAATCCAACCACGACCTCAACGGTGGAACAGGCGGAGGATGATGGCTGACCTTATGGGGCGTCACAACGGCTGGGAAGGCGGATGAAGGCTGCAGCAGAAAAGGGTCTCCAGTCGTTTTGGACTCCATGCCACTGGATCCTGACCCAGATCTGTCAAGGTGGCTGTCTGTGCACCAGTCTCCCCACATTAAGCAAAGTCACTCACTGGCGTTCTCCAGCCCTGGAGACACCCATGGTCAGCCATGACTGAAGAGGGCCAAAGAAAAAGATTCAGGTGCCTGATAACAGTTGGGAAGAAATTGTCCCTGAATCTGGAGATGTGCATTTTCATACTTCTATACCTTTTGCCCGATGGGAGAAGAGGAAGTGGTCGGGGTGTGACTCATCCTTGATTATGGTGAATTCAATGACTAACGAAGTACATAGCCGGTCACGTGACACTTTACATTAAGTCTCACATCCTGCGATTCACAGCAGCCGGCGATAAATGTTATTAACATATTTTACTACAAGAACTCAAGGGAGGTTGCGAACAGGTGGAGAAAAATTAATGAAGCATCAAATATCAATGGGAAGGGATTTTGCCGGTTCAGTTAATAAATTCATAATTAGTAGCCCCGTGTATGGGGTCAGCTGAGCATTCAGAGCTGTAAGTAGAGAAGGCCTTCTGTTTGTTACGTCGGTTGGGACGGGTTCACTGATCTCTGCTGGCTTGGCAACAGGGATCTCCCAGCTGAGCGAGATGCTCACCAGGGAATGTTGCCGACTGGCCCGCTCCAGCCTGCAGGAGTACGTGCTGAGGGACGCACTGAAGCTCGGTGCAGCCATTGCCAAGGCTCTGTGGGGGAGGACCACAATCTGCTGCGACACATTGAGGGGGGGCAGGGTGTGGTGGAGATGCCGCTCAAACAAGGCAAGGGATATTTTCAAGAGAGGGTTAGATTTAGCTCTTAGGGCTAACGGAATCAGTCTGATTTTGGTTGATCAGTCATGATTATATTGAATGGTGGATGTTGGTTCGTAGGGCCGAATGGCCTACTCTTGCATCTATTTTCTATGTTTGTGTATCACCCCAAGAGGCCACAAACGTGGCAAGGATTCTGGGTATAATGATATTTCCATGAACACCACCAAATACAACGCTAATTAATATATGTGTACGAAGGAACTGCACATGCTGGTTGAAACACAAAAAGCTGAAGTAATTCAGCGGGTCAGATAGCATCTCTAGAGAAAAGGAATAGGTGACGTTTCGGGTGGAGACCCTTCTTCAGACTAAAGAATGTACGTATGTCTAGCCGCTGAGAATGGCGGGACAATTTTTGCACAGTTCTTGTTTAGTTTATATATATTTTTTAATTCTGAATAAAGTATTTATTTTAAACATGGAACGTCACTCCCGGGAGCCACAAGAGTACTTGGTTTAATGATAGTTGGGAAGACTGCTGAGTATGTCACCAATGAATGTATCAAAGCTGAGAATGTCTGAAGAATTTTTGCACAGCTCTTGTTTTGTATATATATTTTTTATTCTGAATAAAGTTTATTTTTGGAAATTTAAAACAAAAACAGGGACGTCACGATCTGTGCCCCCAGGCAACGTGAGTAAGCAGATTGCCCATAGCAACAAGCGGCTCCAGGCTTGAGCCGTTTAACTAAGAGAGTGGCCACATACATATTAGCAAATTTTAAACTTCACAAGTTCATAAGTTACAGGAGCAGAATTAGGCCATTTGTTCCATCGTCTACTCTGGTCCATTGTAACTGTCACTGTATGTCATGTTGTTACTTGTGGGCGGAGCACCAAGGCAAATTCCTTGTATGTGAATACTTGGGCAATAAACTTACTTACTTACTCTGCCATTTAATCGTGGCTGATCTATCGTTCCCTCTCAACCCCATTCTCCTGCCGTCTCCCCATAACCCCTGACACCCGTACTATTCAAGAACCTATCACCCTGGTTTTACCCCATCCCCTCTACTGCTCTTTCCTTGACTCTCCTTGATCGGACTTTGCCGGCTTTACCTTGCACTAAACGTTATTCCCTTATCATGTAACTATAGACTGTAAATGGTTCGATTGCAATCATGTATTGTCTTTCTGCTGACTGGTTAGCACGCAACAAAAGCTTTTCACTGTACCTCGGTACATGTGACAATAAACTAAACTAAACTTCCGTCTCCTTTCTGTTCTGACGAAGGGTCTTTGTCCAGAAGCACTACCTCTGGTTCTCTCCCCACAGATGCTGCCTGAGCTGATGAGTATTTTCTGTACTGTCTGTTTTTACTTTAGACTTCCAGCGTTTGCATTTTATATTGATTTTCATTTACTGGAGGATTACTAACATTTACTGTTGTGTGAAGATGGAGAAAGGGCATAAAGTGAGTCATTACAGGCCGTTTGGTTTAACCAGTGTTGTGCAAATTATTGGAGTTAGTTCTAACCCTTCATTTGGAAAGTAGAGAGTAATCAACAATAGACAGCAATGATCTGTGACGCAAAAATGACAAGCTGCTGGAGGAACACAGTGGACCAGGCAGTATCTGTGGAGGGAAATGGACCGATGGCTTAGTTTAGTTTAGTTTAGAGATACAGCGGGGAAACACGCCTTTCGGCTCACCGATTCTGCACTGACCAGGCGATCCCCGCACATTAACACTATCCTGCACCCACTAGGAACAATTTAGATTTATACCAAACCAATTAACCTACAAACTGTACGTCTTTAGAGTGTGGGAGGCGACCGAAGATCTCGGAAAAAATCCCCCATAGTCACGGGGAGAACGTACAAACTCCATCCAGACAGCACCCGTAGTCAGGATCAAACCCGGGTCTCTGGCACCGTAAGGGCTATAAGGCAGCAACTCTACTGCTGTGTCACGTGTCGCCCCAGTTGGACACCATGGATGGTGTTTTGGTTCGGGACCGTTCTGCAGACTGATGGCTGGAAGAAAGAGATTCATTTATTGATAATTTATATAGCAGTCAGCCTCACCATTGCACTTTGTCATGATATGCCACATGTTGAAAACATTTTGAGATCGATCACATTGAAATCTCTTGATCCACTCATCGTTTTTTCTCTCCTCCTTCATTCGCTAACTTCCTGCGCTCCCCCTCACCACCACCTGTCCTAGATGTCAAACACCGTGGCACTTTCAGAACCTTTTTAAGACAAACTTTTGCAAACCTGGTTTCTGCCTCCACCCATAATTTCTCCCATCCCTGCCCCACAGTTACTTGCCTTAATCCCAACCATTGATGACGTGAGATGTTTTGTACAGTGCAAAATAAAAGAGGGTCTATATTACTTCCAGTAAATGACAAATGTCTTCCAACTCAAATGCACAATTTGTCATTGGGCAAACAATTTTAGCACCCACACAGATATTCCGACGTTGAATTTCAAAATGCTTCATCCATGCAAATAAGTTGGGCATTGTTATCAACATAATAAACTTTTATAATACACATTGGCTTCATTTAGCAATTTCTGGTCATTCATATTCAAGCTAGTCCACACTCTGAACAACAAGTGTAAATAATAAAAGGCTCATTGTACTCAAATTGAAACTGAGTGTTCAAGAAGGAACTGCAGATGCTGGAAAATCGAAGGTAGACAAAAGTGCTGGAGAAACTCAGCGGGTGCAGCAGCATCTATGGAGCGAAGGAAATAGGCAACGTTTCGGGCCGAAACCCTTCGTCTGAAGCTCAAACGCATTCAATTTGAAGGTAGACTTTTGTCTACCTTCAAATTGAAAGAGTTTGAGCTTGAGTTTAGTTTATTGTCACGTCTACTGAGGTACAGTGAAAAGCTTTTGTTGCGTGCTAACCAGTCAGTGGAAAGACGATACGATTACAATCGGGCCATCCCCAGTGTGCAGATAGAGATTTAAAAGAGTGCAGCGATTGTCATGCGTGGTCCATTTCTGTGACGAGCACTCAAAGAGTCACCTGGTTTGGGCGCCATCTTGGATCTTGCTCGAGATGTTAGAGGTTCAATTGTAATCATGTATTGTGTTTCTGCTGACATTAAACTAAACTCCAGCTCAGGTGCATGCAAAATAACCTGATGTTTAATATTCCATATGCAGTCTCAGAAGTGCTATGATTAAATTGGTGAAAGCAAGGCCTGATTTTTTTTTTCCTGATCTATTTTCCACCAATCGCCCACCAGCCCCTATCCTTAAACTGTACCCACACCCTCTTTCCCACCTGGCTCCATTTGCCCATCCTGTCCTGGCCTACCTGGTTCCATCTATCATCTGCCATCCCCAGTCTCACCCCTCCCCCTCACCTCTTTATACTGGCGATCTCCCCTCCACACTTTCTGTCGTGATGCAGGGTCTTAAATCAGAAACATCAGCCACCCCTCTGCCTCCAAAGACCACGCTGAGTTCCTCCAGCAGTTTGTTTTTTGAGTTGGAATATTGAAGTAAAAGGTTTAAGGTGGGAGGAAATAGATTTTATGGGAACCTGAGAGGCAACTTCTTTATCCATACCTCTCATGATTTAGTAAACATCAATAAGGTCACCCCTCAGCCTCCTACGCTCCAAGGAAAAAACTCCCCGCCTATCCAACCTAACCCAGTAACGGAAGCCCGCAAGCCTAGGTGACATGCCTCCAAATCTCTCCTGCACCCTTTCCAACATAATGACGTCCTTCCAGAACTGCACACAGTACTCCGAGTGGTCTCACCAACGCGTTGTACAGCTGTACAAGTCGTGAATCCTCTTCCCAATTAAGGCAAGGATGCCAAACACTTTTTTTGCCACTCTGCCAACTGATCTTATAAAGGTGCGTAAAATCATGAGAGGAATAGATCGGGTAGACACACAGAGTAGTCCCTTGCCCAGAGTAGGGGAAGAGAGAATCAGATGACATAGGTTTAAGGTGAAGGGGAAAAGATTGCACATGAATCTGAGGGGTAACTTTTTCACACAGAGGGTGGTGAGTGGATGGAACAAGCTGTCAGAGGTGGTTGAGGCAGGTACCATCACAACGTTTAAGAAACATTTCGCGGGCAGGTGGGACCATGTAGATGGGACACGTTGACTGGTGAGGGCATGTTGGGTCGACGAGCCCATTTCCATGCTGCGAGACTGTATGACTCCATGACTCAATACTTCTAGGGAATTAATCACCAATACTCCCAGATCCCAGTTCAGCGATGCTGTGTAGGTCCGGTCCAGGTTTGACATTCCAAAATGCAACACCTCATACCTGACAGAGTTAACTTCCATTGGCCATTCCTTGACACTGGATCAATGATATTTAATTGTTACATGTAGCTAGTTTCAGTGAAATTCCTCTTTTTGCATACAATTAAACATAGAACATAGAACATCAAACAGCACTGCATAGGGAAGGAGCCCGCAAGGGAAGGAGCCCGCAATCATTGTGCTGAACTTGATGCCAAGTTACACATCTCATTTGCCTGCACATGATCCATATCCCTCTATTCTCTGCACATCCATACACCTATCTAAATGCTTAAATGCCACCACCTCTGACAATGTGTTCCAGGCCCCCCACTACTCTGTATAAAACACATGGCCCGCACATCTCTATTAAACTTCCCCCCCCCTCACCTTATAGTTACGCCTTCTAGCATTGGACATTTCCACCCTGGGAAATTGTTTCTGACTGTCTGCCCTATCTGTGCCATTCATAATTTTATATGCTTCTATCGTCTCTCCTCAACCTCTGATGTAAACATTTCAAAAAATTACTATACGATGATGATCGGCACAATCATACTTAAGAACAATAATAATAATAATAATAATAACTTTATTACGGACTCAAGCTCCAGACAAGAGTGTAGGAGTACTCACATTAAATCCACATTAGGTAGGAAAAGGTGTTGGGTAAACTAATGGGACTGAAGGCTGTTAAATCCCCAGGGCCTGATGGTCTGCATCCCACGGTACATAAGGAATTGGCTATAGAAATCGTGGATGCATTGGTCATCATTTTCCAATGTTCTATACATTCAGGATCAGTTCCTGTGGATTGGAGGGTAGCTAATGTTATCCCACTTTTTAAGAAAGGTGGGAGAGAGAAAACAAGGAATTATAGACCAATTAACCTGAAATCGGTGGTGGGAAAGATGCTGGAGTCAATTATAAAAGATGAAATAGCGGCACATTTGGATAGCAGTAACAGGATCGGTCCGAGTCAGCATGGATTTATGAAGCGGAAATCATATTTGAGTAGTCTTTAGGAATTTTTGGAGGATGTAACCACGAAAAAGGATAAGGGAGAAGCCAGTGGATGTAGTGTATCTGGACATTCAGAAAGCATTCGATAAGGTCCCACATAAGAGATTTGTGGGCAAAATTAGGGCACACGGTATTGGGTGTAGAGTGCTGACATGGATAGAAAATTGGTTTGCAGACATGAAACAAAGAGTAGGGTTTAACAGGTCCCTTTCAGAATGGCAGGTAGTGACTAGTGGGGTACTGCAAGGCTCGGTGCTGGGACCGCAGCTATTTACAATATACATTAATGATTTGGACGAGGGAATTAAATGCAACATCTCGAAGTTTGCGGATGACACGAAGCTGGGGGGCAGTGTTAGCTGTGAGGAGGATGCTAGGAGGCTGCAGGATGACTTGGATAGACTGGGTGAGTGGGCAAATGCATGGCAGATGCAGTATAATGTGGATAAGTGTGAGGTTATCCACTTTGGTGGCAAAAACAGGAAGGTAGACTATTATTTGAATGGTGACCGATTAGGAAAAGGGGAGATGCAGCGAGACCTGGGTGTCATGGTACACCAGTCATTGAAAATAGGCATGCAGGTGCAGCAGGCTGTGAAGAAAGCGAATGGTATGTTGCCATTCATAGCAAAAGGATTTGACTACAAGAGCAAGGAGGTTCTACTGCAGTTGTACAGGGTCTTGGTGAGGCCACACCTGGAGTATTGCGTACAGTTTTGGTCTCCTAATCTGAGGAAAGACATTCTTGCCATAGAGGGAGTACAGGGAAGGTTCACCAGACTGATTCCTGGGATGGCACGACTTCCATATGAAGAAAGACTGGATAGACTTGGCTTGTACTCGCTGGAATTTAGAAGATGAGAGGTGATCTCATAGAGACTTACAAAATTCTTAAGGGGTTGGACAGGCTAGATGCAGGAAGATTGTTCCCGATGTTGGGGAAGTCCAGGACAAGGGGTCACAGTTTAAGGATAAGGGGGAAGTCTTTTAGGACTGAGATGAGAAAATCGTTTTTCACACAGAGAGTGGTGAATCTGTGGAATTCTCTGCCACATAAGGTAGTTGAGGCCAGTCCGTTGGCCATATTTAAGAGGGAGTTGGATGTGGCCCTTGTGGCTGAAGGGATCAGGGGGTATGGAGAGAAGGCAGGTACAGGATATTGAGTTGGATGATCAGCCATGATCATATTGAATGGTGGTGCAGGCTCGAAGGGCCGAATGGCCTGCTCCTGCACCTAATTTCTATGTTTCTATCACATTGAATGGCGGTGCTGGCCTTTAGGGCCGAATGGTGTACTCCTGCACCTATTGTCTATTGTCTATTGTCTATAGTGGATTACACTGTGACAGCACACAATATATCGTTCCTCCCTGTCTTACCGTACCACCAATTTTGGTGTCATCAGCATATAAAATAATTGAAAATGTCATGTATCAATAAAGTAAATATCAGCATATAAAGCATGGAAACAGGCCCTTCAGCTCGATGTGTCCATGTTGGCCAAGATGTTCCATCTTGGCTCGTCCCACTTGTTCGCATTTGCTCTATACCCTTCTGAACCTTTCCTGTCCACGTACCTGTCCAAATCTAGCAGCTCATTCTAAATACCCATCACCTGAGTGAAAAGGTTACCCCTCAGGTTCATTTAAAATCTTTCCCTTCTCACCTTAAGCCTATGTCCTCTGGTTCTTGATTCTCCTACCATAGAAACATAGAAACATAGAAAATAGGTGCAGCAGAAGGCCATTCGGCCCTTCGGCCCTTCGAACCATTCATAGTGATCAAGGCTGATCGTCCCCAATCAATAACCCGTGCCTGCCTTCTCCCCATATCCCTTGACTCCAATAGCCCCTAGAGCTCTATCTAACTCTCTCTTAAATCCATCCAGTGCCTTGGCCTCCACTGCCCTCTGTGGCAGGGAATTACATAAATTCACAACTCTCTGTGTGAAAATGTTTTTCTCACCTGAGTCTTAAATGACCTCCCCTTTATTTTAAGACTGTGGCCCCTGGTTCTGGACTCGCCCGACATTGGGAACATTTTTCCTGCATCTAGCTTGTCCAGTCCTTTTATAAATTTATATGTTTCAATAATCTCCTGAATTTCGTAAAGATAATACATAATTACAATTGAGCCGTCCACAGTGTACAGATACATGATAAAGGGAAAAATGTTTAGGGCAAGATAATGGCCAGTAAGTTCGATTAACGATAGTCTGAGGATCTCCAGTGAGGTAGATAACAGCTCAGGACAGCCTTCTAGTTGTTGTTAGGAAGGTTGAGTTGCCAGATAACAGCTAGGAATAATCTGTCCCTGAATCTGGAGGTGTGCGTTTTCACACTTCTGTACCTCTTGCCTGATGCGAGAGGGGAGGAGAGGGAATGACCAAGGATCAGCTTAAATGTCATTCCTTTCCACAAATTCTGACTGACCCATTTGAATTTTCCCGACAATTTCAATTTTGAATCGATTCAAAATTGAAATTGTCGGGAAAATTCAAATAGTCCAGTTTTGAGTTTTGCCAGGACCACTCAGACCTCATCACAAACTTGGTCCAAACATACATAAAGAGTCTAAAGTCTGAAGAAAGAGTCTGAAGAAGGGTCTCAACCCGAAACATCACCCATTCCTTCTCTCCACAGCTGATGTCTGTCCCGCTGAGTTACCCCAGCATTTTGTGTCTATCTTCGGTTTAAACCAGCAACTGCAGTTCCTTCAATACACATACACAAAGAGTCTGAATGCCAGAGAAGGGATGAGGGTGACTGCCCCTGACATCTAAGTTAGACCAAAAATGCTGGAGAAACTCAGCGGATGAGGCAGCATCTGTGGAGCGAAGGGATAGCTGACATTTCGGGTCGAGACCCTTCTTCAAGGTAACATTTGACTGAATGTCACAACAATGCCCCCTGGCAAAACTGGTCAAAGAGAAAATACTCCAATGACTAGAAGGCATGAACAAAGGAAAATGGCAAAAGGCCAATCATCCTTGCCTCAATGAAACACCATGAAGTGTAGGAGGAAACCAAAGAGAAACCAAAGAGAAAACCCACGCAGGTCACGAGGAGAATGTACAAACTCCATACAGAGAAACACCTGTACTCAGGATCTATGAAACGCCATGGATTGTGGATATATAATAGTGTCTGTAATGGTAACTGTAACTTTAAGAACCGAGTACCAGAATGGTGTGATTTATGTCATGTGATCTATTAATTAGCATCAGTCTTGTGAGTACGTGTGAGTATGCGCAGCGTACTTTTGTAAAATAAAGAACACTCACGCTGGCAACAGCGGAACTGAAAACGTGTGCTTGTTTCTCTCTACAAGCTACTGCCATCATATCTTACCTGGATAAATACAAGATAAATATTAAACTGAAACCAGACAAGTCACAGAGCATATGTGTAAACAATAAGGAGAATTAAAGACCACACGAGTCTTGGCAAACGAATGTATCAAAAGTGACTGACGCAAAAAAAAGTTTAAATTATTTAAAGGAGAGTAAATTTAAACAAGTTCAAAGGATCAGGAAATTAATTCCAAAGTGTTCTGAAAATACATGATGGAATAAAAATTGTGATTGAGCAGGGCGCACTTAAGGCTGCATAATATAAACTCATAGGTCAAGACAACAAGGTGGGAGAAAATTGAATACAGTACTCACTACTGTATTTACCAGAGCAGCTTACAGGGTTATCAAAAAGCGATAGACATGCATTATTTATTATGAATTTGCTCCTTAAGCAGGATGGGGTGTTGGGTAGGGGAAGATGTCCAAAATCAAGTGCTATCATTATCAGTCATGAATAATAAATTCACGAATAAGCAATGTTGGTAGATTGTGGAATTTGCTACTATGTGGCGTAGTTGAAACTATCAGTCATAGATTTATAGAGTGACACAGTGTGGAAACAGGCACTTCGACCCAACTTGTCCACACCGGCCAACTTGTCACACTAGTTCCACCTGCCTGCATTTTGGTCCATATCCCTCCAAACCTGTCCTACCCATGTACCTGTCTAACTGCTTCTTAAATGTTGGCTAATATTAGCTAAGGGAACATTAAGGAGGAAGCAAGAGAGGAATGTTTGTTAAATTGTAGAAGCAGGTTTGTGTGAAGCATAAATGCTGGTTTAGAAGTCTGGATATCAATACCCATTTCTCAGTTGCAATTACATGTAAAAGGTTTTATTTTATTAAGTGCCAGAAGTGGACCGTTCAGTAAATAGAAAATACCTCACTGGTTATATTCAGTTCTTTTGATGTTCTAGCAATTAAATATTTCATCTAAAAAAAGAGGCTGGAGAAACTGGGGCTGTTCTCCTTGGAACAAAGAATGTTGAGTGTAGGTAAGATAGAGGAGTATGAGGTCATGCTGAGGTCAAAGTAAGGTATTCCCGTTGGTGGACACGAGAAACTGCAGATGCTAGAATTTTGAGTAAAACATAAAGTGCTGGAGGAACTCGGCAGGTCACACAACATCTGTGGAGGGATTGGACAGGCTACGTTATGGGAAATTTCAGACAGAAGAAGGATCCTGACCCAAAACGTCGCCTGTCCATGCCTGTTGGTCGATTATAGAATCATCAGCATGGAAACAGGCCCTTCACCCCAACTTGCCCATGACCACCAAGGTGTCGCATCTTCACTAGTCTCACGTTTGGCCCATAACCTTTCTTATTCATGTGCCTGATAACTGAAGGGCAGATCATTAGAAGGATTTAAGGGGCTGTCCCACTGCGGCGACCTAATCCGCGAGTTAAGAAGAGTGTCTTCGACTTTCAAGCTCGAGGGGCACTCGCCTGGAAAACCTCGAGCTGGATCGACCGTCAGCGATGAAACCGTGTGCTGGGTCGACCGACCGCACACACACACACACACACACACACATTGCAAAGTCGGGGGCCAGGGAAAGCGGGGGAACGCTGTCTGAAATTCACATCTGCGATGAAGAGGAAGATAAAAGATAGCTGCACAGTGTACGGTTAGTCCTTTAGAGAGGGGGGGGGGAAGAGAGGGGGAAGAGAGGGGGAGAGAGCGGGGGGAAGAGAGGGGGAAAAGAGGGGGAGAGAGGGGGGAGAGGAGGGGGAGAGAGGGGGAGAGAGAAGGAGTGGAGACACGTTTAAGAAGTCAGACAATGTTTAATAAAGTTTAGCGGGCATTTAGAGGCCCAGGAGCGGTTGCAGTGGGAGGAGCCCAAATCCGTAATGTTCCATTCGCAGCTCGCAGTCGCAACAAGTGGGCTTGAGGAAGCCACTAATTGGTGGAAGACGACTCGAGGGAGCAGCTGATTAGCAGTCAGATCCCTGCTGATTTCTTTCAGCTGAAATCCGTGCTTTGTATTGTATTGTATATTGTTCCCGATGTATTCACAGCTTAAGGATAAGGGGGAAATCCTTTTAAGACCGAGCTCTGGAGGGTAGTTGAGGCCAGTTGGCTATATTTAAGTGAATGTGGCCCTTGTGGCTAAGGGGATCCAGGGGGATAAGTTGGATGATCAGCCATGATCATATTGAATGGCGGTGCAAAGGGCTGAATGGCCTACTCCTGCACCTAATTTCTATGTTTTCTATGTTTCTATGTATTGTATGCCAGGGCAGTTTACTGTTCTGGATGTCAGATGTGGGAGGTCATGCAGTCAGATAGCTCTCCAGACATCCACATCTGCGCCAGGTGCGTCAAGATTGCGCTCCAAATGGACCGTACATTCGGAGCTCGATGACCTCCGTCTGGTCAGGGAGAGTGAGGAAGCCATAGAGAGGAGCTACAGACAGGTGGTCACTCCAAAACCACAGGAGGCAGAAAAGTGGGTCACCCTTAGGAGAGGAAAGGGGCAGAGGCAGGGACTAGAGAGTACGCCGGTGGCTGTACACCTTGGCAATAAGTACTCCTGTTTGAGTACTGATGGGGGGCACAGCCTACCTGGGGGTAGCAACAGCGACTGGGCCTCCGGTACAAAGACCGGCCCTGTTGCTCAGAAGGGTAAGGAAAAGAAGAGGAGGGCAGCAGTAATGGGGACTCTATAGTTAGGGGGTCAGATAGGCGATTCTGTGGACGCAGTCATGAGACCCGGATGGTAGTTTGCCTCCCTGGTGCCAGGGTCCGGGATGTGACTGAACGGGTCCAAGATATCTTGAAATGGGAGGGAGAGGAGCCAGAGGTCGTGGTACATATAGGTACCAATGACATAGGTAGAAAAAGAGAGGAGGTCCTGAAAGGAGAATTTAGGGAGTTAGGAAGAGTGTTAAGGAGAAGGACCGCAAAGGTAACAATCTCAGGATTACTGCCTGTACCACGCGACAGTGAGAGTAGGAATGGAGCAAGGTGGGGGATCAATGCATGGCTAAAGGACTGGTGCAGAGCGCAGAGATTCAAGTTTCTGGATCATTGGGACCTCTTTTGGGGAAGGTGTGACCTGTACAAAAAGGACAGGTTGCACTTGAACCCAAGGGGAACCAATATCCTGGCGGGGAGATTTGCAAAGGCTACTGGGGAGACTTTAAACTAGATCGGTTGGGGGGAGGGACTCAAATAGAGAAGGCAAGTAGTCCGTTTGTGAGGCAGGAGGCAGAGAAGAGAAGCAGTCAGACGCAACACGTAGGGAGGAAAGAAGAAAAAAAATAACAAACGGAGAATAAGAAGTGGTGGGTTTCTTAAATGTGTGAGCAGAGAGACAGAGGGGTGTAAAATGAGGATAGGAGCAATAGGTAGCAAGGTGAAAAGTGGCAGGAAAACAAATCCAGGGCAAAAATCTAAAAGGGCCACTTTTCAACATAATTGTAAAGGGCCAAGAATGTTGTAATGAAGGCTTTGTGTCTCAATGCGAGGAGCCATTCGTAATAAGGTGGATGAGTTGAATGTGCAGATAGCTATTAATAATTATGATATAGTTGGGATCACGGAGACATGGCTCCAGGGTGACCAAGGCTGGGAGCTGAACATCCAGGGATATTCAATATTGAGGAAGGACAGACAGAGAGGAAAAGGAGGTGGGGTAGAGTTGCTGGTTAGAGCGGAGATTAACGCAATAGAAAGGAATGACATTAGCTTGGAGGATGTGGAATCGATATGGGTGGAGCTGCGAAACACTAAGGGGCAGAAAACGCTAGTGGGTGTTGTGTACAGGCCACCTAACAGTAGTAGTGGAGTTGGGGATGGCATCAAACAGGAAATTAGAAATGCGTGCAACAAGGGTAAAACCGTTATAATGGGTGACTTCATCTACATATAGATTGGGTGAATCAAATTGGCAGGAGTGCTGAGGAAGAGGATTTCTTGGAATGTATGCGGGATAGTTTTCTAAACCAACATGTGGAGGAACCAACGAGAGAGCAGGCTATTCTAGACTGGATATTGAGTAATGAGGAAGGGTTAGTTAGCAGCCTTGTTGTACGTGGCCCCTTGGGCAAGAGTGACCATAATATGGTTGAGTTCTTCATTAGGATGGAGTGTGACATTGTTAATTCAGAAACACGGGTCCTGAACTTAAAGAAAGGTAACTTTGAGGGTATGAGACGTGAATTGGCCAAGATCGACTGCCAATTGATTCTTGAAGGGTTGACGGTGGATATGCAATGGAAGGCATTTAAAGACTGCATGGATGAACTACAACTATTGTTCATCCCAGTATGGCAAAAGAATAAATCAGGGAAGATGGCGCATCCGTGGATAACGAGGGAAATCAGGAATAGTATCAAAGAAAAAGATGAAGCGTACAAATTAGCCAGAAAAAGCAGCCTACCAGAGGACTGGGAGAAATTCAGAGACCAACAGAGGAGGACAAAGGGCTTAATTAGGAAAGGGAAAATGGAGTATGAAAGAAAACTGGCAGGAAACATAAAAACTGACTGCAAAAGTTTTTATCGATATGTGAAGCGCAAAAGATTAGTTAAAACAAATGTAGGTCCCTTGCAGTCAGAAACGGGTGAATTGATCATGGGGAACAAGGACATGGCAGACCAATTGAATAACTACTTTGGTTCTGTCTTCACTAAGGAAGACATAAATAATTTTCCGGAAGTAGCAGGGGATCGCGGGTCAAATGAGATGGAGGAAATGAGTGAAATCCAGGTTAGCCGGAAAGTGGTGTTAGGTAAATTGAATGGATTAAAGGTCGATAAATCCCCAGGGCCAGATAGGCTGCATCCCAGGGTACTTAAGGAAGTAGCCCCAGAAATAGCAGATGCATTTGTGATAATTTTTCAAAACTCTTTAGACTCTGGAGTAGTTCCTGAGGATTGGAGGGTAGCTAATGTAACCCCACTTTTTAAAAAGGGAGGGAGAGAGAAAACGGGGAATTACAGACCAGTTAGTCTAACATCGGTAGTGGGGAAACTGCTAGAGTCAATTATTAAAGATGGGATAGCAGCGCATTTGGAAAGTGGTGAAATCATTGGACAAAGTCAGCATGGATTTACGAAGGGTAAATCATGTCTGACGAATCTTATTGAATTTTTTGAGAATGTAACTAGTAGAGTGGATAAGGGAGAAGCAGTGGATGTGTTATATCAGGACTTTCAGAAGGCTTTCGACAAGGTCCCACACAAGATATTGGTATACAAACTTAAAGCACACGGTATTGGTGGTTCAGTATTGATGTGGATAGAGAACTGGCTGGCAGACAGGAAGCAAAGAGTAGGAGTGAACGGGTCCTTTTCAGGATGGCAGGCAGTGACTAGTGGGGTGCCGCAAGGCTCAGTGCTGGGATCCCAGCTATTTACTATATACATTAATGATTTGGACGAGGGAATTAAATGCAACATCTCGAAGTTTGCGGATGACACGAAGCTGGGGGGCAGTGTTAGCTGTGAGGAGGATGCTAGGAGGCTGCAAGATGACTTGGATAGACTGGGTGAGTGGGCAAATGCATGGCAGATGCAGTATAATGTGGATAAATGTGAGGTTATCCACTTTGGTGGCAAAAACAGGAAGGTAGACTATTATTTGAATGGTGACCGATTAGGAAAAGGGGAGGTGCTGCGAGACCTGGGTGTCATGGTACACCAGTCATTGAAAGTAGGCATGCAGGTGCAGCAGGCTGTGAAGAAAGCGAATGGTATGTTGGCATTCATAGCAAAAGGAAGATGCAGGAAAAGCAAAAGGCTAGATGCAGGAAGATTGTTCCCGATGTTGGGGAAGTCCAGGACAAGGGGTCACAGTTTAAGGATAAGGGGGAAGTCTTTTAGGACCGAGATGAGAAAATCGTTTTTCACACAGAGAGTGGTGAATCTGTGGAATTCTCTGCCACTGAAGGTAGTTGAGGCCAGTTCGTTGGTCATATTTAAGAGGGAGTTGGATGTGGCCCTTGTGGCTGAAGGGATCAGAGGGTATGGAGAGAAGGCAGGTACAGGATATTGAGTTGGATGATCAGCCATGATCATATTGAATGGCGGTGCAGGTTCGAAGGGCCGAATGGCCTGCTCCTGCACCTAATTTCTATGTTTCTATGTTTTACCTACCGGTCGGTTTTCCTTGGTCCTGAAAACTCCAATGAGCCAATCAAAATGCCCGGTCAGCGAAGGAGATTGCCTACGGCTGCCGGTAACGAAATAGCCACCTCACTCCACTGCACTACATAGAAACATAGAAAACATTGAAATTAGGTGCAGGAGTAGGCCATTCAGCCCTTCGAGCCTGCACCGCCATTCAATATGATCATGGCTGATCATCCAACTCAGTATCCCGTACCTGCCTTCTCTCCATACCCTCTGATCCCCTTAGCCACAAGGGCCACATCCAACTCACTCTTAAATATAGCCAATGAACTGGTCTCAACTACCCTCTGTGGCAGAGAGTTCAGAGACTCACCCACTCTCTGTGTGAAGAAAGTCTTTCTCATCTCGGTCTTAAAGGATTTCCCCCTTATCCTTAAGCTGTGACCCTTGTCCTGGACTTCCCAACATCGGGAACAATCTTCCTGCATCTAGCCTGTCCAACCCCTTAAGAATTTTGTAAGTTTCTATAAGATCCCCTCTTAATCTCCTAAATTCCAGAGAGTATAAACCGAGTCTATCCAGTCTTTCTTCATAAGACAGTCCTGACATCCCAGGAATCAGTCTGGTGAACCTTCTCTGCACTCCCTCTATGGCAATAATGTCCTTCCTCAGATTTGGAGACCAAAACTGCACGCAATTCTCCAGGTGTGGTCTCACCAAGACCCTGTACAACTGAAGTAGAAACCTCCCTGCTCCTGTACTCAAATCCTTTTGCTATGAAAGCTAACATACCATTCGCTTTTTTCACTGCCTGCTGCACCTGCATGCCTACTTTCATGACTGGTGTACCATGACACCAGGTCTCGCTGCATCTCCCCTTTTCCCAATCGGCCACCATTTAAATAATAGTCCGCTTTCCTGTTTTTGCCACCAAAGTGGATAACCTCACATTTATCCACATTATACTGCATCTGCCAAACATTTGCCCACTCACCCAGCCTATCCAAGTCACCTTGCAGTCTCCTAGCATCCTCCTCACAGCGACACATGCCCCCCAGCTTAGTGTCATCCGCAAACTTGGAGATATTGCCTTCAATTTCCCTCATCCAGATCATTAATATATATTGTAAATAGCTGGGGTCCCAGCACTGAGCCCTGCGGTACCCAACTAGTTACTGCCTGCCATTGTGAAAAGGACCCGTTTACTCCTACTCTTTGCTTCCTGTTTGCCAGCCAGTTCTCTATCCACATCAATTACTGAACCCCTAATACCGTATGCTTTAAGTTTGTATACTAATCTCTTATGTGGGACCTTGTCGAAAGCCTTCTGGAAGTCCAGATATACCACATCCACTGGTTCTCCCTTATCCACGCTACTAGTTACATCCTCGAAAAATTCCACAAGATTCGTCAGACATGATTTACCTTTTGTAAATCCATGCTGACTTTGTCCAATGATTTCACCACTTTCCAAATGTGCTGCTATCCCATCTTTAATAACTGACTCTAGCAGTTTCCCCACTACCGATGTTAGACTAACTGGTCTGTAATTCCCCGTTTTCTCTCTCCCTCCCTTCTTAAAAAGAGGGGTTACATTTGCTACCCGCCAATCCTCAGGAACTACTCCAGAATCTAAAGAGTTTTTAAAGATTAGCACTAATGCATCCACTATTTCCTGAGCTACTTCCTTAAGTACTCTGGGATGCAGCCTATCTGGCCCTGGGGATTTATCGGCCTTTAATCTATTCAATTTACCCAACACCACTTCCCGACTGACCTGGATTTCACTCAATTCCTCCTTTGACCCACAGTCCCCTGCTATTTCAGGCAGATTATTTATGTCTTCCTTAGTGAAGACGGAACCAAAGTAGTTATTCAATTGGTCCGCCATATCCTTGTTCCCCATGATCAACTCACCTGTTTCTGACTGCAAGGGACCTACATTTGTTTTAACTAACCTCTTTCTCTTCACATATCTATAAAAACTTTTGCAGTCAGTTTTTATGTTCCCTGCCAGTTTTCTTTCATAATCTATTTTTCCTTTCCTAATTAAGCCCTTTGTCCTCCTCTGCTGGTCTCTGAATTTCTCCCAGTCCTCTGGTATGCTGCTTTTTCTGGCTACTTTGTACGCATCATCCTTTGCTTTGATACTATCCCTGATTTCCCTTGTTATCCACGGATGCACTACCTTCCCCGATTTATTCTTTTGCCAAACTGGGATGAACAATTTTTTGTAGTTCATCCATGCAGTCTTTAAATGTCTTCCATTGTAATATCCACCGTCAACCCTTTTAGAATTAATTGCCAGTCAATCTTGGCCAATTCACGTCCTCATACCCTCAAAGTTACCTTTCTTTAAGTTCAGAACCATTGTTTCTGAATTAACAATGTCACTCTCCATCCTAATGAAGAACTCAACCATATTATGGTCACTCTTGCCCAAGGGGGCACGTACAACAAGACGGCTAATTACCCCTTCCTCATTACTCAAAACCAGTCTAAAATAGCCTGCTCTCTCGTTGGTTCCTCTACATGTTGATTTAGATAACTATCCCGCATACATTCCAAAAAATCCTCTTCCTCAGCACCCCTGCCAATTTGATTAACCCAATCTATATGTAGATTGAAGTCACCCATTATAACTGTTGTGCCTTTGTCGCACGCATTTCTAATTTCCCGTTTGATACCATCCCCAACTTCTCTGCTACTGTTAGGTGGCCTGTACACAACACCCACCAGCGTTTTCTGCCCTTAGTGTTTTGTAGCTCTAACCATACGATTCCACATCCTCCAAGCTAATGTCCTTCCTTTCCATTGCTTTAATCTCCTCTCTAACCAGCAACGCTACCCCACCTCCTTTTCCTTTCTCTCTATCCCTCCTGAATATTGAATATCCCTGGATGTTCAGCTCCCAGCCTACGTCACCCTGGAGCCATGTCTCCGTGATCCCAACTATATCATAATCATTAATATCTATCTGCACGTTCAACTCGTCCACCTTATTACGAATACTCCTTGCATTGAGACACAAAGCCTTCAGGCTTGTCTTTACAAACGCATTTACCCCTTATACAATTTTGCTGAAAAGTGGCCCTTTTTGATTTTTGCCCTGGTTTTGTCTGCCTGCCACTTTTACCTTTCACCTTGCTACCTAATGCTTCTGCCCTCATTTTACACCCTCCTGCCTCTCTGCTCTTGTACCCATCCCCTGCCACATTAGTTTAAATCCTCCCCGACAGCACTAGCAAACACTCCCCCAAGAACATTGGTTCCATTCCATTCCAGGTGCAAACCGTCCTGTTTGTACCGGTCCCACCTTCCCCAGAACTGGTCCCAGTGCCCTAAAAATTTGAATCCCTCCCCCTTGCACCACTTTTCAAGCCACGTATTCATTTGCATTATCCTCCTATTTCTACTCTGACTGGCCCGTGGTATGGTAGTAATCCGGAGATTACTACCTTTGAGGTCCTACTTTTAAGTTTATCTCCTAGCTCCCTAAATTCACCTTGTAGGACCTCATCCCTTTTTTTACCTATATCGTTGGTGCCAACATGCACCACGACAACTGGCTGTTCACCCTCCCCCTCCAGAATGTTCTGCAGCCGTTCAGTGACATCCCTGACCTTTGCACCAGGGAGGCAACATACCATCCTGGAGTCTCGTTTGCTACGAGTTATAACTACGAGTTATAAAGAACCATGCTGACCAAAATTTACTCGCGGAAAATTTTTCAACATGCTGAAAAATTTTCCGCGACCTAAATGAGGCTGCGAGTATGCGGGAACTTCCCTCGAGCATGAAGGAGAGGTCCAGTGACCTCATAGGACCTCCTACGACCATGTGTCGACCATGCTGCGAGTTTGAGTCGAGGGCTAACTCTTCTAAACTCGCAGATTAGGTCGCCGCAGTGGGACAGCCCCTTTACGGTGGAGGTAGATAGATTGAGGATTGAGGGTGATGGAGAATTTATAGATTCATAGAACCTTAGGGTGAATTAGCCACTGTTAATTGCCTCTAGCTTCTTGGTGAGTGGTGGAATCTGAGGGTTGAAGGGAATGAGTTGGTGAGAATAAAATAGGATTAGTGTAGGTGGGTACTTGATGGTCAGCATCGACTCAGCGGGCTGATGGGCCTGTTGCTGTGTTGTATGACTATATGTTTGCAATAGGCCAGAACAACTCTGTGAAGCAGTAGCTCTTACATCGTGGCCTTCTGCTTGGAATTCCACCAGCCCAACTTTATTTTGCTGTGTACGTTTAGGGTGTGCGAAGGGATTGGATGCTCCTGATGTGAGGGGATGGGGAGGAGCTCGGTTTGCTTCTGGGATTGCAACAAGTGGCATAGTCTACAGAGTAACACACAAAGCGATGGAGCAACTCAGTGGGTCCGGCAGCATCTTTAAGCTTTAGAGATACAATGCATAAACGTTATAGATAAACGAGCCCTTCGGCAGATAAACAAGTCCGCGCCAACCAGCAACTAACCGACACACACAAGGGATCACTTTGCAGCTTACCACAGCCAATTAACCTACAAACCTGTACGTCTTTGGAGTGTGGGAGGAAACCGGAGCACCCGGAGAACAATCAAGCATTCACCGGGAGAACGTACAAGCTGCGTACAGACTGCACCCGAGGTCAGGGTCAAATCCGGGTCTCTGGCGCTGTAAGGCATCAACTCTACCATTGCACCACAGTGCCGTCCACGAGGGAAACGATAGATGATATTTTGGGTCACAACCTTTCTCCAGTCTGAAGAAGTGTACGGACCCGAAACGTCACCTGTCCATTCCCTCCACAGACGCTGCCCGACCCGTTGGGTTCTTTCGAACTTTGGACTTTGAATAATTGTGCCAAAATTGGTGGTGCCCACATGTGTAATATATGCAAAGAGAATTTCATTGTGCAGTAGCATATGTGACAAATAAAAGCACCATTGAACATTTGAACTGTTGAATTATTGATGAACACTTTGTGTTTTGTTCCCATTAGTGAATGTTTCAAGGATCCAGGAACACAAGCTGAAAATTTGGGGCAAGAGATGCAAGGATGAGGTAAAGCACAATCACTGGTGAGAGTGGTTCACCTGGAGTTCACTGAAAGCTTGGGTAGTTGAATCAGAATCAACATATACAGAAAGGACGTGCAGGATGGAACTGCAGATGCTGGTTTAAATCGAAGATAGACACAGAATGCTGGAGTAACTCAGCGGGACAGGCAGCATCTCTGGAGAGAAGGGATGGGTGATGTTTCGGGTCGAGACCCTTCTTCAGGCTAGGCTTCTTCTGAAGTGATTTGGAATGGAGATGAGGATAAATTTCTTTTACCAGAAGGTGAAGAATCTGTTGCCTTAGTTGCCACAGACAGCTGTGGAGGCCAAGTGAACTCATTCTGTACACTTTGAATACACATTTTGAATAAATGTCCAGGAGCACAGGACTATTTTAATCTTCAATTAACTTAATGGACGTGCTGCATATGTTACATAAAATGATTTGCCTAATGATTACAAACTTTAATTAATGTCAATACTTGTTTCAGAAAATGATTGGAGAGAGTTTGATCGTAGCCAGAGGCCATGACATTGAAGTGATTTGGAATGGAGATGAGGAGACATTAATTTAACCAGAAGGTGGTGAATCTGTGGCATTAGTTGCCATAGACAGCTGTGCAGGGCAAGTCAGTGGATATTTAAAGTGGAGATTGAAAGGTTCCTGATGAGTAACGATGTCAAGGCTAATGGGGGAGAAGGCAGGAGAATGGGGTTGAGAGGAAAAAAAAACAGATCAGCCATGATCGAACGGCGAAATAGACTCGATGGGCCGAATGGGCTAAATCTTCACCTATGCCTTTACGGTTACTTCCATCACTTTAACCTCCGGTCCCATCAGCCACAGCAACAAACGGAATAAAAATAAATGATCCCCGATCGTCTGAAGAAGGGTCTCGACTCGAAATCTCACCCATTCCTTCTCTCCAGAGATGCTGCATGTCCCGCTGAGTTACTCCAGCATTCTGTGTCTATCCCCACACTAATCTCATCCCCAAACTTGGATCCACATATAAACCGTCCCACCAGCTCATTCCTCAACGCAAGCGAGAGGAATGAAAAAGGGGGTTGCCTCCTGTGGCCTGTTTAAAATCAGGAGATTAGTCGGCAGCAAGCGAGTCTGCTGCAGCAGTGGCGAAAAAGGTCAGTTACATTCCTCGCGTTCATTATTTCACTCTGTGTGTATGTGTATGTGCATGTGTGCGTGTGTATGTGTGTGTCTGTGTGTGTATGTGTATGCGTGTGTGTGCGCGCGTTTTTTCGTGTGTATGTGTGTATATATGTATATGTGTGTGTGTGTGTATTGGGGTAGTGTGTATATGTGCATGTGTGTATACGTGTGTGTATATGTATGTGTGTGTGTATGTGCGCGTTTTTGAATGTATATGTATGTGTGTATATGTGTATTTGGGGGTGTGTGTGTGTATGTGCATGTGTGTATACGTGTGTGTATGTGTGTAAGTGTGTGTATATGTCTGTATATGTGTATGTATGTGTGAATGTGTCTGTGTGCATGTGTGTGTGTGTGTGTGTATACGTGTGTGTATAGTGGTGCAGTGCAGTAAACCTTTGCCTTCCAAGAGTAGGAACAAGTTGCTCGCCCTTTAAATCAGATCACGTACACACAATCCTGTTACATCACCAGGGCCACAAGAGCCGAACACCCGTTGCATCCGGATGACAACCACACCGGCGCTACCTGTTTCGTTCCGTCTTTGCTTTTGCAACTTATCTCAAAATATTTGGTTTTTTTTTAAATGCACCCATTGAACAGGTAATAAATAACAGTATCCCGTCCACAATCCGGTGCAAACTTATCCAATATTCTTAGAGGCGATGAATCTGTGTATATTTCACATCCCGTAAAATATCCCCCACCTGTCACGGCAGCTACAATCGCCCCTAACTCAGTTTAAACTTCAATCTTCCGCCAGCACCGCGGATATTCGGGTGGATATTATCAAAGCGGCCGTTTTTTGTTCTCTGGGTGGAGGGACTCACCGGTGAAGTGCATCCTGCGGTCAGTCCGAAGTTGTTCGCTTGCGATCAGATACAGAATCTTTCCACAAGGATCCTCTCCCGAGTAGGAGAAGGAGAGGTGGGGGGGAGAGGGCAGGAGGGGAGGAGCGAGATTGGCGGCGTCCGCCGGCTTTGCGTTTTGTTTGGCCAATTGGCGAGTGTGGACACTGGGAAGGCGGCCGCCCCGGCCCTGCCTCCAGCCTCCCGCCGGCCTATCAGCTCCGGCACGCCGCCATCCCTGCACCGCAGAGCGGCCGCGACCCGGCGCCGCTCCCGGCCCCAGCAGCCGCGCTGCGCTCCTCGCCGACGGGCAGGAACTGTCCCCCTCCTCGGCTCGCCACTACCTGATGCAGGAAACAACTGCAGGTGCTGGTTTAAAGACAAAATGCTGGAGGAACGCAGCGGGGCAGGCTCTGATCTGCATCTCTGGAGAGCAGGAATGGGTGACCTTTCGGGTCGAGACCCTTCTTCAGACTGAAAGTCAGGGGAGAGGGAGACACAGAGATATGAAAGGGTAAGGCATAATAGGGAACGGAGTGCAGTTTACTTCAGCTCCCTCGACGCTCTGCATTTGCATCATTTCACCGTCCCGCTGTCCCCCCTGCAAGCTGCCATGATAAATGTGCAACAAGGTGCTGGATGGAGGAACTCAGCGGGTCGGGCAGCATCTGTGGAGAGAAAGGACAAACGATGTTTCTGATCGCCTGTCCATTCCCCCCTGACCCGCTCGCTGAGTTCCTCCCAACACTCTGTGTGTCGCTCAATGCTCCAGCATCTGCAGTTCCCTGGGTCTCTGTGTGATAAATGGGAAAGAAATGTGAAAAGGAAAGTGTGTTCTGTCACGACGTGGGTTCACAAAATGCTGGAGAAACTCAGCGGGTGCAGCAGCATCTATCGAGCGAAGGAGATAGGCGACGTTTCGCCCTGCTGCACCCGCTGAGTTTCTCCAGCATTCTGTGTACCCTCGATTTTCCAGCATCTGCAGTTCCTTAAGGGGTTGGACAGGAAGATTGTTCCCGATGTTGGAGAAGTCCAGGACAAGGGGTCACGGTTTAAGGATAAGGGGGGAAATCCTGAGATCTGGGAGTGGACTTGATGGGCCGAATAGCCCAATCCTGCTCCTATCCCTTATGAACTTGTCCAAATGTCTGTTGGTTTAGACGGAATCAGGGAGCGACTCAGAAAGGCAGAGGTTCAGGGTTGGGAGTCAATGTTACAGGAGCGATCAGACAGCACAGACACTCCGGGAGAACGAAGAGAGAGAACAACAATTAGAACAAAGGGGCCAAGTAATTTGCAAATCTTTCCACCCCCTCCCCCTCTCATTCTCCCACAACTATCTTCACTGCTCCAATAGACAGAAGGAATGGGTGACGGTCCGGCTCGGGTCCCTTCTTCACACTGGAGTCCCAGTCGCCTGTCAAGAGAAGAAGGGTCTCGACCCGAAACTTCACCCGTTCCTCCTATCCAGAGAAGCTGCCTGTCCCGCGGAGTTTTACCCCGGCATTTTGTGTATCCGCGTCTGTGCACCCCAAGAGAGACACAAAATCCCGGAGTAACTTCAGCATCTCTGGAGAAAAGGGATGGATGGGTTACATTTCAGAGTTCAGAAGAAGGATTCCGATCCCTTTTCCCCAGAGATGCTGCCTGACCCGCAGTCACTCCAGCACCTTGTGTCCATGTTCGGTATAAACCAGCAGCTCCTTCCAACCCACACTCTTTACCCCAATCTGTCTTCCACAGCTCCTCGCGTGGCTGGCTGTAAAATGTTCGATTAATAGTATTTATTGCCTGGCTGTAAAAATGTTCGCTTGGTGCTGTTATTTGGGAGGCGCGTTGGCATATTTGACAACACTGGTGGTGCCACGTAAAACAAATTAGTTTCAGTGAGCCGGGCCTTTGATGAATACATAGACTGGACGACGTTGCGGGTGTTAAGTAATGTGTGTGCCCGCGCTCTTTTCTTTCTACTTTAACACGTTTTTTTATGAATAAAGTTTATTTTTGAAATAAAACTTCGTGTCGGTGATGATGGGTTTATGCGCCGTGCTATGAAACATTCACAAACGCTGAAGTGTTTAGGAGACAGGAAGATTTACACTCGGGTAGTCTGGGGACAGAACAGACCAAATCTATGGGCATTTGGGGACGTGCAGCTCATAGCTCCAGAGACCCGAGTCATAGAATCATGGAGCACCTAAACAGGCCCTTCAGCCCAACTCGTCCATGCTGACCAAGATGCCCCATCTAAGCTAGTCCCATTTGCCTGCATTTGGCCCACATGCCTCTGAACCTTTTCTATCCATCTACCTGTCTCGATGTCTTTTAAATGTTGTTATAGTCCCTCGCCTACTTCCTCTGGCAGCTTGTTCCACAGACCCACCACTTTCTGAGTGAAAATATTGCCCCCCCCCCCGTTCTTTCCCCTCTCACTTTAAACCTCTGGATTCCCTACTGTGGGTAACAGACCCTATCAATTTCCCTCGTGATTTTATATACAGTTTGGGAATACAAATAGGTGGAACTGAAACTACTAATTAAACTTTGGGCGGCACGGTAGAGTTGCTGCCTGTTCGATCCTGACTACGGGTGTTGTCTGTACGGAGTTTGTACATTCTCGCGGTGGCCTTCGTGGGTTTTCTCCTGGTGCCCTGGTTTCCTCCCACACTCCAAAGACGTGCAGATTTGTACGTTAATTGGCTTTGGTAAAAATTGTACATTGTCCCTAGTGTGTGTAGTTTCAGCGTGCGAGGATCGCGGGTCGGCACGGACTCGGTGGGCCGAAGGGACCGTTTCTCTAAACTAAACTAAAGTAAACTACAATTAAATTTACCTTAAATAATGATAACAATAAAAACATGAAGTATATGGTCACAGTAATCTGGTTTGAACTGTTCGCAGGCAAATCTTCAGGCTCCAGTATTGAAAGAAGTATTTTACAAAACATTTTTTTCTAAATCCCATAAGCCCTATTGAGGCAACAAATCGCACCAAAGCTAAGAGACAGAATAAATGTAAAAAGAACAGTCTGACACAAGTACAAAGCATCAGACTGGAGGAGTGATGAAAAGCAACAAGAGATACAAAGAAAGTATTAAGAGCTTGCAAAAGGGAAACCAAAACCTTGCAGGGGATAACAAGGCTGAGTCACTGAGTATTGGGACAAATCTGAGTTAGCATGGATTGTGAAGGGTAAGTCATGCCTGACCAACCAGCTGAATATTTTTGAAGAGGTCACTAGTAACATTGACTAGGTAGTTTCCATGAATGTTACATAGAAAATGCAAGACTTCCAAAAGGTTTTAATGAGATTATGAATGAAATGCATGCAGAATCAAAATTACAACCTTATAAGATGGGTTCCTGCTATTGTTGATCAGAGTTGTCTCATGATCCTACCACAACCAGAGAGAAGCGCTGAACTACCATCTACCTCTTTGATGACCCTCGGACTATCCTTGAGCAGTCTTTGCTGGCTTTATCTTGCACTAAACGTTATTCCCTTATCATGTATCTACACACTGCAAGTGGCTTGATTGGAATCATGTATTGTCTTTCTGCTGACTGGATAACACACAACAAAAGCTTTTCACTTGGTACACGTGGCAATAAGCTAAACTAAACTAAATCTTTCTGCAGCTCAACAGGCTTCCTCTGTCTCATTTCACGTGACAATAAGCTAAACTGAACAGTAAGCAGAAAAAACCTTTATCGTTTAGCGGTATTCCGTGGTTTTTATTACACTAAATATGACTTTAAGTGCCCCCTGATCAACTACAACTGTACATCAAGAGTCAAGAGTGTTTTGTTGCCATATGTACCAAAACCAAACAGTGAAAATTCTTACTTGCAGCAGCACAACATGTATGTAAACATAGTGCTCAGTAGTTACCATAATAAACAGTGTTCAATAAATATAAAACCCAAGATAGTGCGAAAATAAATAAAGGCCAAAGTCCTTTAGGGCAATCAAGGCAGTTCAAAGTTTGGTTTAGTTGGGGTTTTGGAGTGTTCAATACCCTGATGTTCATTGAGAAGAAGCTGTTTCTAAACCCTGGATGTTACAGCTTTCAGGCTCCGATACCTTTTATCCCAATAGCAGGAGTAAAATCAGAGCCACAGAGGTGTGGGCCATTGGTGATGCTGGCTGCCTTTTTGAGGCAGCGTCTCCTATCGATCCTTTGTTGGTGGGGACAGGTATAGAGGCATGGGGGGGGGGGGGGGGGGGGGGGGGGGGGGTGGGCAGTACGCATCATGGACTGGGCACTGTTCACCACTTTTTGTAATCCCCTTAATTCCTGAGCGTTCTAGATGCCAAGCCAGGCCGTAACGCAACCGGTCAATATGCTCTCTAACGCACACCTGTACAAGTTCAAGGCAGCATTCATCGAACAGCCAGTTTATTATTATTCAGCCAGTTTGCTCTGGTCAGTATCTTTCAAGCTTGATTGAGAGGTGAGTACTAGAAATCAAGCATAATCTGGTTCATGCATTGTAATCTTGAAGGTTAAGACAAAGTGTGTTCTGTAAATCAGAAGCAGGGCTTCATCTGAAGAAAGGTTTCGGCCCGAAACGTTGCCTGTCTCCTTCGCTCCATAGATGCTGCGGCGCCCGCTGAGTTTCTCCAGCTTTTTGTGTCCCCTCAATTTTCCAGCATCTGCAGTTCCTTCTTTAACACTTCATCTGACAAGATATTTTTCAATCGTTTGGATGAAGGTTTGGAACACTGCTTATCTGGTCCAACTTGGACCAGTAGATCTAGCTGCGATGGGGCATCATGGTTGGCATGGACATGTTGGGCCAAAGGTGTAGGAAGGAACTGCACTTGCTGGTTTATCCCGAAGAAAGACACAAAATGCTGGAGTAACCCAGTGAGTCAGGCAGCATCTCTGGCGAAGTGGAAGAGGTGAAGCTTCGGGTCAGACTGGAGTCAGCAGTCTGAAGAGGGTTCCGACCCAAAACACCACCTATTCCTTTTCTCCAGAGGTGCTGCCTGATCCGTTGGGTTACTCCAGCATTTTGTGTCTATCTTGAGCTGAAGGACATGTTTACGTGATGTATGACAATGACTCTATCTACATTTGCAGTGAATACTGAATTGGAAAGAACTGTGCCTGTGAGATGTTTACAGAGATAGATTAGTTAACGTATACATGGAGTTCATGTGGCAGTGAGCTAATGCCTTTTTGATCTGAAAGGCAAATCAGAGGAGCTGCAGAGAACCAAAGATGATCCGCTGATTCACCAATCAAAACTAATCGAGAGAACAAATAAAATATTGGGCTTTATCTCCAAGGAACTGAAGTGCAACAAGGAAGATTATATCCTTCAATCTGACTGATCCTTAATTGGACCGCATCAGAATATTGTATTTGGGACTACTCCGTACTCTGGATATTAAGGTGCAATAGGTACAGAGCCTGAAGTCACACAATACCAGGTTCAGGATCAGCTATTTTCCTACTATTATCAGGATTTTAAGCCAACCTGCACAACCCTGACACTACCATAACAACAGAACTCTAGGGACCACCTCTGGCACTACCATGGAGGTTATTTTCTTCTAAAATGTGTTTTGCACTGATGCCTTCTTTTTGCACTTCTTTAACCTCTACTATCTAGCAGACATTTAAGTGTAACATGTGAAATGTATTTATAATTTTGTTTCTGAGTTTGTATGCCTACAATGCTGCTGCAAGCAAGATTTTCTTTGTACCTGTACAACACTGTACTAGTGTACATGACAATAAACTCAACACGACTTGATAAAACTTAGTTTAATGAAGATTGAAACTGTATCCTCTGATGAAAGGATTCCGAGCAGGGGGACTAATCTGGTCTGATTTAAATCAGGGGTCAGGCGCATGGTTAGTATGGGTGCCAGGGGTTATGGTGCGAAGGCAGGAGAATGAGGTTGAGAACGAAACATGGACCAGCCATGATTGAATGGCAGAGTAGACTTGATGGGCCGAATGGCCTGAATTTTGCTCCTAGAACTTATGAACAGGGGGCGCCGTCCAGTTGGGTATGGCTGCCCTGCCTGCAGCTGTCCGTCTTTTCACTTATTTTTAAAATATTTAGCAAGTTAAAATAGTGTTTTGTTTTTAGGAGCTCTAGTCTTTTTATGTGGGGGGTGGAGGGAGGAAGGAGGAAACTGCTTTTCTCAGTCCCTACATGGTCGGAGAGGCGGCTTTCCTCTGAGCTGCACCTTTGACCCGTCCTCGCGGCCTACCAGCGGGTCTGGAGCAGCTTTTCCTGAGGGGACCGCCCAGAACCTCGGCTTCGGCTGTGGCACAGGGCTGGAGCGCTATCGTGGAGCGGGCAATGCCTTGATCGGGTCGCCGCGCTGGAACTGGGTCCCGGTGTGCTGGGTCTTCCGATTGGGACATCGCGGAGCTGCGGGTCTACGGAGCGTCCAGCCGTGGGCGGCGGCGCTGACTTTAACATCGGGAGCCTCGGATCTCTCGCTGAGGTCGCCAGTGGTGGAGCTCCGTCCAGCGCGGCCTGTTGGCTTCGGAAGCCGCGGTCTCTGGTAAGGAAGCGGCCGTTCCAGGTTTCCCATGCCGCTGAGAGGGTTCTCCCGACGCCGGAGCACCATCACCCGGCGAGAAGGGCCTGAAACATTGTGGGTTTCTTCTCAACCCATTGCTTTTGATCGCATCATGCGCCTTAATTTAGTTCAACAAAGAAACTGACAAGTTACTAAAGAACTCCATAGCGGCCACTGCAGAGGCCTCAATAGGCCCGACTGTGGGTGGACAAGGGGATGGGGACTGGACTTTGTGCCTTCCCCCACAGCGGGAACCATTGTGGGGGGATGTTTTTTATGTTTAATGTTAAATTCCTTTATAATGTTATGTTGTATTCTTATTAATGTGCTGCAATGGCAACTCGAATTTCACTACGCCAATTGGTGTATGCGACAATAAATGAACCTTTGAACCTTTGATCCTTTGAATTTATGGAGCACAGTTGGGATTGCAATGGGATTGCAATGCAGGGCAGCGTGTGAATACAGAACTAACCCCAACTGCCTTGTTTTCTCCCATTCTGTAGCCTCCAACCACACACCAAATAATTCCTTCACACCGAAAACATGAATGTGATTAAAAGCATCAAGTGGCTTCAATAGTCAGACCGTAGGACACAGCCAAGCAGCAATGATCCCACTTCACCCTGCTTCCACTTGTTTTCCTCTTATTTTTTTTTCTCTGTCTCTAGAGTGCTTCTAAGTGAATAAATATTGCGAGCAGCAGATTCATCCACTGACCCATGCTATGGATTTAATCGCTCGAGAGAAACTGCTAGTTTATTTTTTGACGAGGGTCAGTTCTGATGATTGTTTTTTCACCACACAACATGACCTTCTACTCTTGGCAGATGCCCCCAAACATGCCGTGCACTTCCGCCATTTGGGAAGTTTTATTATTCTTATTCTTCTTCTTCAGTTGGTGTTCAGGAACGCTTGGCGATTGTGTGTTGAATTTATGAGGCAGGCCAGATGTGTGGGGAGCTTTGTTGCTGGAATAGGTTGCAACAATGAGGGAAACTCCTTTGTGTCACCATTGCTGTTTTTAGACAGTCGACAGAAGATTCCTGATAACTCACTTCACATGGAGTTGTCTATTTTCGGAGGGTAGCTAATGTTTATCCCACTTTTTAAGAAAGGCGGGAGAGAGAAAACGGAGAATTATAGACCAGTTAGCCTGACATCGGTAGTGGGGAAGATGCTGGAGTCAATTATAAAAGATGAGATAGCCGCACATTTGGAAAGCAGTCACAGGATTTTCCGAGTCAGCATGGATTTACGAAGGGGAAATCTTCTGGAATTTTTTGAAGATGTATCTAGGAAAATGGACAAGGGAGAGCCAGTGGATGTAGTGTACCTGGACTTTCAGAAAGCATTTGATAAGGTCCCACATAGGAGATTAGTGGGCAAAATTAGGGCACATGGTATTGAGGGTAGAGTGCTGACATGGATAGAGAAGTGGTTGGCAGACAGGAAACAAAGAGTAGGGATTAACAGGTCCCTTTCAGAATGGCAGGCAGTGACTGGTGGGCTACCGCAAGGCTCGGTGCTGGGACTGCAGCTGTTTACAATATACATCAATGATTTGGATGAAGGGATTCAAAGTAACATTAACAAATTTGCAGATGACACAAAGCTGGGTGGCAGTGTGAACTGTGAGGAGGATGCTATGAGAATGCAGGGTGACTTGGACAGGTTAGGGGAGTGGGCAGATGCATGGCAGATGAAGTTTAATGTGGATAAATGTGAGGTTATCCACTTTGGTAGCAAAAACAGGAAGGCAGATTACTATCTAAATGGCGTCAAGTTGGGAAAAGAGGAAGTACAATGGGATTTGGGGGTCCTCGTACATCAGTCAATGAAAGTAAGCATGCAGGTACAGCAGGCAATGAAGAAAGCAAATAGCATGTTGGCCTTTATAACAAGAGGAATCGAATATAGGAGCAAAGAGGTCCTTCTGTAGTTGTATAGAGCCCTAGTGAGACCACACCTGGAGTATTGTGTGCAGTTTTTGAGGAAGGACATTCTTGCTATTAACCATATGACCATATAACAATTACAGCACGGAGACAGGCCCTCTCGGCCCTTCCAGTCCGTGCCGACCATTTGTTTTCCCCTAGTCCCATCTACCTGCACTCAGACCATACCCCTCCATTCCCTTCACGTCCATATACCTATCCACTTTACTTTTAAATGTTAAAATCGATCCTGCCTCCACCACCTCTGCTGGAAGCTCATTCCACACAGCCACCACCCTCTGAGTAAAGAAGTTCCCCCTCACGTTACCCCTAAACTTCTGTCCCTTAATTCTCATGTCATGTCCTCTTGTTTGAATCTTCCTTACCCTCAATGGGAAAAGCTTATCCACGTCAACTCTGTCTATCCCTTTCATCATTTTAAAGACCTCAATCAAGTCCCCCCTTAACCTTCTGCGCTCCAAAGAATAAAGACCTAACTTGTTCAACCTTTCTCTGTAACATAGTTGCTGGAACCCTGGCAACATTCTAGTAAATCTCCTCTGTACTCTCTGTTGACATCCTTCCTATAACTAGGCGACCAAAATTGTACATCATACTCCAGAATTGGTCTTACCAATGCCTTGTACAATTTTAACATTACTTCCCTACTCCTATATTCAATGCTCTGATTTATAAAGGCCAGCACACCAAAGGCTTTCTTTACCACCCTATCTACATGTGATTCCACCTTCAGGGAACTATGCACAGTTATTCCTAGATCCCTCTGTTCCACAGCATTCCTCAATTCCCTACCATTTACCATGTACTTCCTATTTTGATTTGTCCTGCCAAGATGTAGCACTTCACACTTACCAGCATTAAACTCCATCTGCCATCTTTCAGCCCACTTTTCCAAATGGCCCAAATCTCTCTGTAAACTTTGAAAATCTACTTCATTATCCACAACACCACCTATCTTAGTATCATCTGCATACTTACTTATCCAATTTTCCACCCCCATCATCCAGATCATTGATGTACATGACAAACAACAGTGGACCCAACACAGATCCCTGAGGCACCCCACTGGTCACCGGCTTCCAACCTGACAAACAGCCATCCACCATTACTCTGACATCTCCCATTCAGCCACTGTTGAATCCATCTTGCTACTCCGCCATTAACACCCAAAGATTGAACCTTCTTAACCAACCTTCCATGGGGAACCTTGTCAAAGGCCTTACTGAAATCCATATAGACAACATCCACTGCTTTACCCTCATCAATTTCCCTAGTTACCACTTCAAAAAATTCAAGAAGGTTTGTCAAAACATGACCTTCCAGGCACAAATCCATGTTGACTGTTCCTGATCAGACCCTGTTTATCCAGATGCTTATATATATTATCTCTAAGTATCCTTTCCATTAATTTGCCCACCACTGACGTCAAACTGATAGGTCTATAATTGCTAGGTTTATTCTTTGAACCCTTTTTTAAACAATGGAACAACATGCGCAGTACGCTAATCCTCCGGCACTATTCCCGTTTCTAATGACATTTGAAATATTTCTGTCATAGCTCCTGCTATTTCTACACTAACTTCCCTCAATGTCCTAGGGAATATCCTGTCAGGACCTGGAGACTTATCCACCTTTATATTTTTCAAAAGTGTCAGTACTTCCTCCTCTTTGAATCTCATAGTTTCCATAGCTACTCTACTTTTTTCCCTTACCTCACAGAGTTCAATATCCTTCTCCTTGGTGAATACCGAAGAAAAGAAATTGTTCAATATCTCCCCCATCACTTTTGGCTCTGCAGATAGCTGTCCATTCTGGTTCTCTAATGGTCCAATTTTATCCCTCGTTATCCTATTGAGGGAGTGCAGCGTAGGTTTACAAGGTTCATTCCCGGGATGCCTGGACTGTCAAATGCTGCGAGAATGGAGCAGCTGGGCTTGTACACTCTGGAGTTTAGAAGGACAAGAGGGGATCACATTGAAACATATAAGATTGTTAAGGGCTTGGACACACGAGAGGCAGGAAACATGGTCCCGATGTTGGGGGTCCAGAACCAGGGGCCACAGTTTAAGAATAAGGAGTAAGCCATTGAGAACGGAGACGAGGAAACACTTTTTCTCACAGAAAGTTGTGAGTCTGTGGAATTCTCTGCCTCAGAGGGCAGTGGGGGCGGGTTCTCTGGATACTTACAAGAGAGAGTTAGATAGAGCTCTTAAAGATAGCGGAGTCAGGGGATATGGGGAAAAGGCAGGAATGGGGTACTGATTGGGGACGATCAGCCATGATCACATTGAATGGCGGTACTGGCTCGAAGGTCCGAATGGCCTACTCCTGCACCTATTGTCTATTGTCTATTGACTCTGCTATCTTTAACAGCCCTATCCAGCTCTCTCTTTAAAGCATCCAGATAACCTGCCTCCACTGCCCTCTGTGGCAGAGCATTCCACAAACTCACAACTCTCTGAGAAAAAGTGTTTCCTCATCTCTGTTCTAAATGGCTCTTATTCTTAAACTGTGGCCCCTGGTTCTGGACTCCCCCAACATCGGGAACATGTTTCCTGCCTCCAGCTTGTCCAAACCCATAACAATCTGATATGTTTCAATAAGATCCCCTCTCATCCTTCTAAACTCCAGCATGTACAAGCCCAGCTGCTTCATTCTCTCAGCATATGACAGTCCCGCCATCTAGCGAATTAACCCAGCAAATTTGCAGATGACACAAAGCTGGGTGGCAGTGTGAACTGTGAGGAGGATGCTATGAGTATGCAGGGTGACTTGGACAGCTTGGGGGCGTGGGCAAATGCATGGCAGATGAAGTTTAATGTGGATAAATGTGAGGTTATCCACATTGGTAGCAAAAACAGGAAGGCAGATTACTATCTAAATGGCGTCAAGTTGGGAAAAGGGGAAGTACAACGGGATCTGGGGTCCTTGTACATCAGTCTATGAAAGTAAGCATGCAGGTACAGCAGGCAGTGAAGAAAGCGAATGGCATGTTGGCCTTTATAACAAGAGGAATCAAATATAGGAGCAAAGAGGTCCTTCTGCAGTTGTACAAGTTCTGCAGATTAGTATACAAGCTTAAAGCACACGGTATTGGTGGTTCAGTATTGATGTGGATAGAGAACTGGCTGGCAGACACGAAGCAAAGGGTAGGAGTGAACGGGTCTTTTTCAGAATGGCAGGCAGTGACTAGTGGGGTACCGCAAGGCTCAGTGCTGGGACACCAGCTATTTACAATATATATTCATGATTTGGACGAGGAAATTTAATGCAACATCTCCAAGTTTGCGGATAACACTAAGCTGGGGGCAGTGTTAGGTGTGAGGAGGATGCTAGAAGGCTGCAAGGTGACTTGGATAGCCTGGGTGAGTGGGCAAATGCATGGCAGATGCTGTATAATGTGGATAAATGTGAGGTTATCCACTTTGGTGGCAAAAACAGGAGGGTAGACTATTATCTGAATGGTGGCAGATTAGGAAAAGGGGAGATGCAACGAGAGCTGGGTGTCATGGTACACCAGTCATTGAAAGTAGGCATGCAGGTGCAGCAGGCAGTGAAGAAAGCAAATGGTGTGTTAGCATACATAGCGAAAGGATTTGAGTATAGGAGCAGGGAGGTTCTACTGCAGTTGTACAGGGTTTTGGTGAGACCACACCTGGAGTATTTTGTACAGTTTTGGTCTCCAAGTCTGAGGAAAGAAATTTTTGCCATAGAGGGGGGTACAGAGAAGGTTCACCAGACTGATTCCTGGGATGTCAGGACTTTCATATGAGGAAAGACTGGATAGACTCGGCTTGTACTCGCTAGAATTTAGAAGATTGAGGGGGGAATCTTATAGAGTTGGACAGGCTAGATGCAGGACTCGCTAGAATTTAGAAGATTGAGGGGGGATCTTATAGAGACTTACAAAATTCTTAAGGGGTTGGACAGGCTAGATGCAGGAAGATTGTTCCTGATGTTGGGGAAGTCCAGAACAAGGGGTCACAGTTTAAGGATAAGGGGGAATTCCTTTAGGACCGAGATGAGGAAAACATTTTTCACACAGAGAGTGGTGAGTCTCTGGAATTCTCTGCCACAGAAGGTAGTTGAGGCCAGTTCATTGGCTATATTTAAGAGGGAGTTAAATGTGGCCCTTGTGGCTAAAGGGATCAGGGGTACGGAGAGAAGGCAGGTACAGGATACTGAGTTGGATGATTAGCCATGATCATATTGAATGGCGGTGCAGGCTCGAAGGGCCGAATGGCCTACTCCTGCACCTATTTTCTATGTTTCTATGTTTCTACAGAGCTCTAGTGAGACCACACCTAGAGTATTGTGTGCAGTTTTGGTCCCCTAATTTGAGGAAGGTCATTCTTGCTATTCAGGGAGTGCAGCGTAGGTTTACAAGGTTAATTACTGAAAAGGCGGGACTGTCATATGCTGAGAGAATGGAGCAGCTTGGCTTGTACACTCTGGAGTTTAGAAGGATGAGAGGGTATCTCATTGAAACATATAAGATTGTTAAGGGCTTGGACACGCTAGAGGCAGGAAACATGTTCCCGATGTTGGGTGAGTGCAGAACCAGGGGCCACAGTTTAAGAATAAGGAGTAAGCCATTTAGAACGGTGACGAGGAAACACTTTTTCTCACAGAGAGTGGTGAGTCTGTGGAATTCTCTGCCTCAGAGGGTGGTGGAGGCAGGTTCTCTGGATGCTTTCAAGAGAGAGCTAGATAGGGTTCTTAGAAATAGCGGAGGTGGGGATATGGGAAGAAGGCAGGAACGGGGTACTGATTGGGGATGATCAGCCATGATCACATTGAATGGCGGTGCTGGCTCGAAGGGCCAAATGGCCCACTCCTGCACCTACTGTCTGTTTTTAAAAGAGCAGTCTGTTTATCACACTCCCATTCGCATTGTATTTGGTAGCCGCCACTCTCATTGAGATATACTGTAGATGTGCAGTCGTAGGCAGACACAAACTGCTGGAGTAACTCTGCGGGACAGGCAGCATCTGTGGAGAGAAGGAATGGGGGACGTTTTGGGTCAAGACACTTCTTCAGACACCACAGGCACGGGGAGCTAAACTGTGATGCCACAATATCCAAAAATGTGTTTCTGGTAGTGATCAGTTTATTTTACTTCGGAGTTACGTGAGTGCCTACGTGAAGAAGCCCCGCCTGGCGCACGCTCGGCATTACATCGATGCATGTGAAGCTCCGACAGGGTGGAGAGCGCAGCTCCCACCAGCGTAAGTTTAACCCGCAGGTAAGTCGCTGTTGCTAGTGGGTTTAAACTCTGTAAGTCTGCAGAGCCAGCTAGAGTGCTGATGTATTTTGAATTTTTTTTAAAAACTCTGTAACTCTGGCTCGAAATACGGAGCCAGCTAGAGTGAATGCATTTTTAAACTGCGGTAATTGAATAGAACGCGCTGGAACCGCAGTTTCCGATTTAGGTCGGCTCAGGAGATAAGGGATGCTTTAAAACCCGGTTCCCGCTATTTATTGCTATTTAGATCGGGTTTGGAGATAACGACTGCGCTAAATGCCGGCTCCAAATACCCAGTAATTGTTAAATAAAGTCAACTCTGAGCATATGTTACCAGATGCAGTTTCTTTATGGAAATGTATATAACCCTGTGTGATACTGAGGTTAATACAAATATTCTGCAAGCAGAATGTGCCTGTCAGAATTACAATTTTAAACACATATGGTTTATGCATAAATACAAAATAGAAAAGAAGTAACTCTCCTCCAAGGGAGGACAAGAATGTGGGGGAGGCTGGAAATGGAGAAAATGCTCCACACTTGACTTAGTCAAGGGTTCTTGACCCAGGTATGTCTTCCTGTAAGGCAGGCTCCAAAGGAGTTTCCATATGCTGAGTATGGTGCCTATGAAAATGGGATTCTGATTCTCCAGTACCTTGGTTAGGTCTGGATGAGATCCCTAGAGCAAGATAAAATGCTCCAAATTCTAATCAGTCAAGGGTTCTAAAGACCCATGAGATTCTAAGGCGGGCTCCGAAGGAGTTTTCCATACACTGAGTATGGTGCCTATAAAGAATGAGAATCTCATTCACCAGTGCCTTACATAGGTCTGGATGAAGTATTTAGAGCAAGGTAAAATGCTCAAAATTCTAAACAATTAAGGGTTTTAAGACCCATGAGATTCTAAGGCAGGCTCCAAAAGGCATTTCCATACACTGGGTATGGTGCCTATGAAAAATGAGAATCTCATTCACCAGTGCCTTGTTTAGGTCTGGATGAAGTCTCCTAGAGCAAAGACTCGGGAGTACCAGGGCAGGATGAAACTGACCCTGAAGCTGGTGTCCCTACCTATGTGTATACACCAGAGCACAATAGAAACGCTCCGGATGTAGCACCAAGTTTTGCTATATCGGTATGGACTGGTGAGGCTATGGATGAACCTGGCGGCCAACATTATTTGGTTTCTCACCTACTCCAAGAAACTGTTATGACTGAAACAGTAAAAAATATATAAAACACCCATCTATTGTGCCTCGCTCAGGGTGCCAACAGTAACTCAGTAATTGGGCACCCATGAGTGTAACGATGCGAGGACAGGAAATGTGTTCCAGCATGACCTCTAGCTGATATTCAGTTGGCATCACTGCATTTGGGGAAGACATACATGGGTCGATAATGTCCAATACTTTTAAGACATGCTTGCGTTACTCTGCAATGCATATTCAAACCCAATTGTATGATGAAAATTGCCATTTGGCTAACATTATACCCAAAAAATGCAGGATTATGTGGGCAAGCTATAACCAGATTTATGATTGATGAAAAACTGCCCAAATAATTAAGGATATTTGCCTTATAAAACTTCTCATCCCTGCTTTGAGAAAACAAACAGGTTGAATACGAACCCCTATATTAAGAGAAGGAGGTTCATTTACGGAAGTACAGAAACGTCATTCCATCGCACATGGAATTTCTGGGAAACAACCTCTGGTCGGTTGTAAGATTACAATTGTTTTGTAATTCTGCATTAAATCTGATCGGCTTGGTGTTTGAATGTACCAGGAACTCGTCAGGTAGAGATAATATATCCCAGACACAAGTATGGGGGTTGCAGAGTAATTCTGGGACTCACAAACCTAAATTTATAGTTCAGTATAGGCATTTAAAAAAGTACACTTCAACACTGTAACGAAGTTGTTATCACAAGGCTGCTATATGGCTATTATTAGACCTAAAAAAGATGCCTTATTATTCAAGTACTTAAATTAATTGGATGGGTCAGCTGAAGGAATTACCTAATGGATTAAATTCAGCGCTCAGATTGCTCACACAATTATTGAAACCAGCACTGGTGTTAATGAGGGCTCAGAATCACATTGTAATGACTTATCTAGAGGATATGTTAATTGTAAATGGGAGACAGCTGAAGAACTGGGTTCAGCAACCATAACCCTGTTGAAAGGCTAAGGTTCTGTCCATCCAAACAACATGTAAGTTACAGGCATCCCAAACAATTGATTATTTGGGGTTTGTCATTAGTACAGTTGATATGTCAGTAACTTTACCAACAATTAAGGTTGGGGATGTTACAAATGCCTGTACTTGTCTTGGTAAAAAAACATTATCCCACCATCCAAGAAGTAGCTACGGTTACTGGTAAAGTGATAGTGGTAAAGTAAAGTGATCAAAGTCTGCAAAGACCAGAGAATAAGCGTAAAAAGCATGCAGGTCATTGATTAGGTCCATGCAGTTACTAACTAAAAAGGTTGAGCTGAATTGAAATGATGGATTCTCAATGTTGCACAAGTTACTAGAAGTAAAAATCTGCTTGTTCAGTAGTCTTCAGTGGTATTACAGACTGATGGGAGTGCTCTCGGATGGGGAGCCAAGGACAGCGACACCAGTTGTGGTGGTCGATGGACTGTCCAAGACGATTTAATTCTCCAAACACATGGTATGAATTATTTGGAGTTATTGGGAGTAGGCAATACCACAGCTGTGGGAGAAGACAATATTGTGGTAAGACAACAGATCACAAAAGTTCAATGACAATACAGAATGAATGTTAAAATTCAAAAAGTTAAAAAAAATAAAAAAATAAAAAATAAAAAATAAATTTAAAAAAAAGATTGTCAGACAGTATGAGTACCAAATGTTGATCTGTTGTGTCTGGATTAAATCTCCAGTGGTCTAAATGTGTCTCATGGGAGCCAGACCCAGGAGCATTAGCGGTGGATGCATTCTCCATACATTGGGGAAGTATAGTCTTTTATGTTTTCGCCATTTTGCCTGATTAAGCAATGTGTCACCAAAATAGAGCAAGTCTCCGCCACAGGCGTTTGGTGGTTCCAAACTGGTATTCCTTCTCGGCCTTTTGGCAAAGATCAAGTGTAGTATCTCTTCTTATCAGTTCAATATCTGATACGTCCCTTATCTAGGGACCATTACTACACAGCCATTGTTCCCATTGGTGCTCAGAATGATGATTCAGACATTCATGACAAATTCCAGGCGCACTAATTGTTGGTACATCCAGTAACAGCAGAAGTCATCCATTACATGACCATATTAATTGTTAATCTGCATGTTCTGATGGAATGTCAGATAGGACCATGTATGTCATAACTACAGCTTGGAGATATAGCACTAAGAAACAATATATGTTTCATATAAGGAATGGGAAATCTTTTGTATACAGTCAGATATATTTTATCATACTGCAAACATATCGGGTGTATTGGAGTTCCTTGCTATGTTGCACCTGAGTTATAGTACCATTAATGGAGCTCGGAGTGCTTTGTCCTCCTATTTAGGACAATTATCAGAACGACAATTTATCGGGTCTCATCCGTTAAAATCCCGATTTATGAGAGGATATACAGAAATCTGGGATGTCAGTATAGTTCTCACATTGCTTCGGCGATGGACTCCAATTACGTCACTGTCTTTTCAGAAGTTAATATTTAAAGTGGTTATGCTGATGACATTAATATCAGCACAATGAGTACAAACATTACAAATGTTACGGTTACATTGTGTGCAGTCGTCTGTAGATAAAATGACGTTTTATGTCAATGATCTAAGCAAGCAAAGCAAGCCAAGAAAGGCTGGAACCAATGTAATCTTTAAGACATACTTTGTCAACTAAACATTGTGTGTGGCTAAGCATCTGATTTAATATATATTGAATTAAGAGTCTCCGAGATTGTGAGACACCAATGTTCATTACCCACAAGAAACTTTTTTTTTTTTAAAGTGACAGTACAAACTATTTCTAGATGGATAAACAGGTTCTGAATTAACTGGAGTAGACACTGATGTGTTTAAATCTCACTCCACAAGGGCGGCATCAATGTCCATGGCAAAGGTGCAGGACATGCCGCTCGACCAAATTCTGGAGACCGCAGGAGGTCTAAAGAGGAACTTTTCTAGATTTTATGTTAAACCTGTTGTCACAGTGCCAGGGTTGCACATGCTGTGTTGGGTTCTGTTCAAATTGTTTGCTTTGTTACCAGTTTGAAGTTTGATCATTATTTTATGAGGAGTTATGATGAGGGATTACGTGCCATACACTCCCAGCCCTCATAATATAAATGATCATCTGGTAGTTCTAGTCTATGTAAGCTTTACTATCTTACTCCGGCTATTGGTTCTGCGTTTTTCACGCAGCTGCTTTGAAGTATGCTGAGCATGTGCCAGGCGGGGCTTCTTCACGTAATCCCTCATCGTAACTCCTCATAAAATAATGATCAAACTTCAAACTGGTAAGTTCTCATTTAATCTTACTATTTTATTTTATTGGTATGTGAAAAGCTTTTGTTGTGTGCTATCCAGTCAGCAGCAAGCCTATACAGAGATTAAAATTGAGCCATCCACAGTGTACAGGTACATGATAAAGGGAATAACGTTTAGTACAAGATAAAGTCCAGTAAATATAGTCCGAGATGGCTCCAATGGGGTAGGTAGTAGCTCAGGACCATTCTCTAGTTGTTGATGGGAGGATCCATTTGCCTGATAACAGCTGGGAATAAACTGTCCCTGAATCTAGAGGTGTGCCTGTTCACATTTCTGTACCTCTTGCCTGATGGGAGTGGGGAAGTAGAGGGAGTGACCAGGGTGAGACTCGTCCTTGGTTGTGCTGGTGGCCTTGCTGAGGCAGCTTGAAATGTAGATGAAACAGAAAACATAACTTACTAGAGGTTACTTTTCATTGGTGCCTGGTCAAACAGTTTCCCACTGCCCAGATGGCCAGCTGCATTGTCGTGCTTTTATTTAATAAACATCCCGCAGCTTTTTCCACTCACACCCTCTATCCCTGCCTCCTACACCCCCACCCACCACATTCTAGGAGCATGGGAGCATCCTGAAACATTGATTCAAACCTCCAACCGCTAATTAGGTGAGAGCATAGAACATAACAGTGCAGCACAGCAATAGGCCCTTCGGCCCACAATGTTTGTGCCTGACATGATGCCGAGGTAAACTGATCTCATTTGCCAGTGCATGGCCCATAACCCTCTATTGCCTGCATTTCCATGCACCTACCTAAAAGCCTCTTCAACGCCACTATCGTTTCTGATTCCACCACCAGCAGGTATTTCTGGGAATAATCCAGAAGATGCAGGATCATTTCATTCCAAAGAGGAAGAAAGATTCTAAGGGGAGTAAGATGCGACCGTGGCTGACAAGTGGAGTCAAGGACAGTATAAAACTAAAACAGTAGACGTTTAACATAATAAAGATGAGCAGGAAGCCAGAGGATTGAGAAACATTTAAAGATCAAGAGAAGCTAACTATAAAGACAATATAGGGAGAAAATAAATACGGATGTAAACTAGCCAAGAATATAAGGGAGGATAGTAACAGCTTCTCTACGTATGTGAAAAGGAAAAAATTAGTTAAGACAAATGTTGGTCCCTTGAAGACAGAAACAGGTGTATTTATTATGGGGAACAAGGAAATGGCAGACAAGTTGGACAGGTACTTTGGATCTGTCTTGACTAAGGAAGACACAAAATAATATCCCAGATGTACTAGGGGACAGAGGACCTAGGGTGATGGAGGAATTGAAGGAAATTCACATTAGTAAGGAAATGGTGTTGGGTAAACTGATGGGACTGATAAATGCTGATAAATCCCCAGGGCCTGATGGTCTGCATTCCAGGATACTCAAGGAGGTGGCTCTAGATATTGTAGACGCATTGGTGATCATTATCCAATGTTCTATAGATTCCGGATCAGTTCCTGTGGATTGGAAGGGAGCTAATATTATCCCGCTTTTCAAGAAAGGAGGGAGAGAGAAAGCAGGGAATTATAGACCAGTTAGTCTGACATCAGTGGTGGGGAAGATGCTGGAGTTGATTATTAAAGATGTAATAGCGGCGCATTTGGATAACAGTAACAGGGTCGGTCCAAGTATGTATTTATGAAGGGGAAATCATGCTTGACAAATCTTCTGGAATTTCTTGGGGATGTAACAAGTAAAATGGACAAGGGAGAGCCAGTGGATGTAGTGGACCTGGTCTTACAATAAGCCTTTGATAAGGCCCCACACAGGAGATTAGTGGACAAAATTAGAGCACATGGTATTGGGGGTAGGATATTGACATGGATAGAAAATTAGTTGGCAGACAGGAAATAAAAAGTAGGGATTAACGGGTCCCTTTCATAAAGGCAGGCCGTGACTAGTGGTGTGCCGCAAGGCTCGGTGCTTGGACCGCAGCTATTTACAATATATATTAATGATTTAGATGAGGGGATTGGGGGTAACATTAGCAGATTTGCAGATGACACAAAGCTGGGTGGCATTGTGAACTGGGGAGGATGCTATGAGGATGCAGAATTAATTGGACCGGTTGGGTGAGTGGGCAGATGCATGACAGGTGCAGTATAATGTGGATAAATGTGAGGTTATCCACTTTGGTGGCAAGAACGGAAGGCAGATTATTATCTGAACGGTGTCAAGTTGGGAAAAGGGGAAGTACAATGAGTCCTGGGTATCTTTGTACATCAGTCACTGATAGTAAGCATGCAGGTACAGCAGGCAGTGAAGAAAGCTAATGGCATGTTGGCCTTCATAACGAGAGGAGTTGAGTATAGGAGCAAAGAGGTCCTTCTGCAGTTGTACAGGGTCCTGGTGAGACCACATGTGGAGTACGGTGTGCAGTTTTGGTCTCCTAATTTGAGGAAGGACATTCTTGCTATTGAGGGAGTGTAGCGTAGGTTCACCAGGTTAATTCCCGGGATGGCGGGACTGTCATATGATGAAAGAATGAAGCGACTGGGCTTGTATTCACTGGAATTTAAAAGGATGAGAGGGGGTCATAGAAACATATAAAATTATTAAGAGATTGGACACGCTAGATGTAGGAAATATATTCCCGATGTTGGGGGAGTCCAGAACCAGGGGCTACAGTTTAAGAATAAGAGGAACACAGTGAGAATAATGTGTACATTTGGGCTGGGCATGTATACTCTGGAGCTTAGAAAGATGAAAGGTGATCTTATTGAAACATATAAGATTATTAAGGGTTTGGACACGTTAGAGGCAGGAAACATGTTCCCGATGTTGGGGGAGTCCAGAACCAGGGGCACCAGTTTAAGAATAAGGGGTAGGCCATTTAGAACTGAGATGAGGAAAAAGCTTTTCACGCAGAGAGTTGTGAATTGTGGAATAGTTAGATAAACTGGACTTGCAGCAGCAACTGAATAGTGAAGGGACTCATCCCGAAACGTTACCCATTATGACAAGGTCATAAGGTCATAAGGAATAGGAGTAGAATTAGGCAATTCGGCCCATCAAGTCTACTCCGCCATTCAATCATGGCTGATCTATCTCTCCCTCCTAATTCCATTCTCCTGCCTTCTCCTCATAACATCTGACACCCGTACTAATCAAGAATCTATCTATCTCTGCCTTAAAAATATCCACTGACTTGGACTCCACAACCTTCTGAGGCAGAATTCCATAGATTCACCACCCTCTGACAAAATTAATTTCTCCTCATCTCCTTCCCCTCTAAGAGCTATAGATTTAGCTCTTAGAGCTAAAGGAATCAAGGGATATGGGGAAAAAGCAGGAATGGGGTACTGATTTTAGATGATCCGTCGTGATCATATTGAACAACGCTGCTGGCGCAAAGGGCCGAATGGCCTACTCCTGCAACTATTTTCTATGTTTCTATGTTTCTATGATCTCAGGTTCAACGGGTGAAGTGATCTACTGTTACAAATTCCTACATTCATATGTCTGTGGTACTTGAATATAAATGTGAAAATTGGCAACACAGAGGCGCAGCAGTAGAGTTACTGCCTTACAACATCAGAGATCTGGGTTCAATCCTGACTATGAGCACTTTCTGTACGGAGTTTGTACATTCTCTCTGTGACCGTGTGGTTTTTCTCCAGATGCTCCGGTTTCTTCCCACATTCCAATGACATACAGGTTTGTAGGTTAATTGGCTTCTGTAAAATTGTAAATTGTCCCTAGTGTGTAGGATAGTGCTAGTGTAGATCGGAGCAGACTGGTCAGAGCAGACTCAGTGGGCTGATCGACCTGTTTTTGAGCTGAATCTCTGAAGTCCAAAATTGACCTCTTGTAGCAACACCTAGTGGTGAGGCTGTGCATTCAGAACCCTCGTCATTGGTCGGGACTGTCACGTGACTGGGGGTTCTTTGGCGGGCTTTTCAGTATGTTCAGTAACTATTGCACCTCACGACGACAGGAGCTTAGATCGTTTATTCCTGACCAAGCACACGTGTAGTTCGAGTGTTGTTTAGCTAATAAATAACATTTTGCTCTGCCTGTCTAGTCGCACTACATTGGTGACCCCGTCGATCCGAACGTTTTTCGGATCCGTTATTATGAACGCCGCCGAGAACCTCGACACCATTCCTGCCCAGCAAAATGCAGTTTCGCTAAAACTGCCCGTTTTCTGGGCGGCACAACCTCATGTGTGGTTCTAGCACATTGAGGCCCAATCTCAGATTCGGCAAATTGTCACTGATTCAACTAAATATTTCTACGTGGTCGGGGCGCTGGACCAAGAAACCGCCGCCCGATTGATTCCTTACCTTCAACATCCGCCTGCCAGCAACAAGTATGAGGGCCTCAAGGCACTGCTGCAGCGCTCTTATGAGGGTCCTATCCGGGTGTTGCAACCCGGCGTCGCGACTTTCATTCTGGATGTCGGGGGCCGGCAGGAGGTCGTTTCGATGGCCCGCCTTAAGCCAGCTCACCCTGATGTCGACCGCCTGGTGTTGGTGGCCCAGCCCCATCGTAGAGGTCATCTGCCGCCCCTTCCGCTCCTGCCTTTGCCTGTTGCACCAATTGTGCCTGTTCTCCCTGTGTCCACGTGGTCTGGCTGCTCGTTTTCTTTCCTCTGGTTCTGGGGAGGGTCATGTAGCGGCACCTAGCGGTGAGGCTGTGTGTTCAGAACCCTCGTCATTGGTCGGGACTGTTACGCAACCAGGGGTTCGTTCGCAGGCTTTTCAGTATGTTCAGTAGCTAGTGGTTCTCATGACGACAGGAGCTTAGATCGTTTATTCCTGACCAAGTACACGTGTAGATCGAGTGTTGTTTTGCGAATAAAGAACATTTTACTCTACCTGCTGGTCTCACTACACTCTCACTCACTCACTCTCACTCCTTTGGACAAGATTGGATTTTTCAGAGGTTTGGACATTGCAAGTTTGCGCTGGAATGTGGTGACTCTCTAAGTGCTATTCCAGAAGGGGATTTATTGTACTCGTGTATGGATGATTTGATAGTATGCAGAACACACTTTTCACTGTATCTCGGTACCTGTGACACTAAATAAACCATTGAATCATCGACAATAATCTTGTCGTAAATTGACAAAAGGGGGCACAAAAAACTGCACCTTCTGGAATCTTAAGCAAAATACCCAGTTCCAGTCCATTTTATTTTATTGTCATGTTCACTGAGGTACAGTGAAAAGTATTTGTTTTGTGCTATCCAGACAGCAGAGAGACAATGCGTGATTACAATCGAGCCATTTACAGTGTATAGATTAATAGTAAGGGAGTATATTTAGTGCTGGGTGTAGGAAGCAAAGTTCGATCAAGGATAGTCCATGGGTCACCACAGAGGTCGATAGTAGTTCAACACTGCTCTCTAGTTGTGATAGGATGATTCAGTTGCCTCATAACAGCTGGAAAGAAACTGTCCCTGAATCTGGAGGTGTGCATTTTCACACTTCTATACCTTTTGCCTGATGGGAGAGGGATGAAGAGGGAATGGCCAGGGTGCAACTCGTCCTTGATGATGCTGCTGGCCTTGCCAGGGCAGCGTGCGGTATAAATGGAGTTAATAGAAGGGAGGTTGGTTTGTGCGATGGTCTGGGCTGTGTCCACAATTCGCTGCAATCTCTTGCGGTTTTGAATGGAGCTGTTCCCAAACCAAGCTGTGATGCACTCTGATAAAATACTTTCTATGGTGCATCTGTAGTAGTTGGTGAGAGTTGTAGCGGATATGCCAAACTTCCTAAGCCTTCTATGGAAGTAGAGGGAAGTAAGGAATGTGCTGAAGGAACTCAGCAGGTCAGCCAGCATCTGTGGAGGGAATGGACAGGCAAGATTTCAGGTCGAGACCCTTTGGGCCCAACTTGCCCTATATAACATAGAAATAGGCCCTTTGGCCCAACTTGCCCATGCCAACCAAGATGCCCTGTCTACATTAGTTCCACCTGCCCACATTTGGCCCATAGCCCACTACACCTTTTCCTATCCATGTATTTGTCCAAATGTCTTTTAAATGTTGTTATAGTACCTGCCTCAACTGCCTCCGATGGCAGCTCATTCCATTTACCCAACATATGATGAGTGAAATGGTTGTCCTTCAGGTTCCTCTTAAATCTTTTCCCCCTTCACCTTAAACCTCTGACCCCTGGTTCTTGACTCCCCTACTCTGGGTAAAAGTCCTAGCCTGCCCAACCTCTCCCTACAGGTCAGGCCCTCAGGTCCTGGCAACATCCTCGTAAATCTTCTCCGCTCTCTTTCCAGCTTCACAACATTCTTTTTCAGATATTGTCATATGCTGGTTATGAGTCTTGATTGAATCTTTATCTCAATCCCTTAAGAGATCGTCTTCTTCTTGCGAATGAAACATAAACCAAAGGAATAGTTAGATCTCAAGCCGGGTGTTGAGCAGCCGAGTTGTTGTCTATGCGTCAATGTCTGCCAGGCCCTGAGCTCCATTTGGTGGGTGATAGAGCGGGCACCCAGAGATGACATGATTGGCTGTCTATTGTTCTGCTCCACATTCACAGGCTGGGCACTGGCGGAGACCCCATCTCCATATGCTGGCATTGAAACGCCCAACTTAGGAGATGCCAGCTCAGCATTCAGATATGATATTACACTAGCCTTCCATTGCTTGTTACGATAATTCATAGAAACGTAGAACATAGAAACACAGAAAATAGGTGCAGGAGTAGGCCATTCAGCCCTAAGGGCACAGCGGTAGAGTTGCTGCCTTACAGCGCCAGAGACCCGGGTTCGTTTCTGACTACGGGTGCTGTCTATACGGAGTTTGCACCTTTTCCCCGTGACCCGTGTGGGTTTCCTCCCGGTGCTCCGGTTTCCTCCCTCAATCCAAAGATGTACAGGTTTGTAGGCGTATTGGCTTGGTTAAATTGTAAGTTGTCCCTAGTGTGTATAAGATGGTGTTAGTGTGCGGGGATCCATGGTCGGCGCGGTCTCGGAGGACTGAAGGGCCTGTTCCCGCACTGTATTTCTAAAACTAAAACTAAAACAAACAAAAATTCTCAACAAACATCAGCAAAGACATTTGATTAATTTGCTGTTTTTGGGACCTTGCCACGTTTAATACGTTAGCCATGCTCAGCTGCGTCACAGTGAATGTAATTCATTAGGTCAGTAACATGATGAGATCTCCTGAGAGAGGGATTGGACACTGAATTGAGGCTATTCTATGCACCAAATGGAAAAATAAATATATTTAAAGGTGGGTGTTTTGTAAAAAGCAGTCTTATTTACTGGAAGGCAAATAGTAGTCACGTCAAATTGCTAGATCCCTGTAGCTTCATGGCACTTATCCAGAGAGGGTAGATGAGGGTAGATCAATTCTAGACTGCCAGTCAATTCTAGACTTTACTTGCTTTATCTTGTACTAAACGTTATTCCCTTATCGTGTATCTGTACACTGTGAATGGCTCAATTGTAATCCTGTACATCATAACTGATAGGAGAAGAATGAGGCCATTCGGCCCATCAAGTCTACTCCGCCATTCAATCATGGCTGATCTATCTTTCCCACTTATCCCCATTATCCTGCCTTCTCCCCATAACCCCTGGCACCCAAACTGTAGGTTCGTTCCCCTGGCTGGTTAGCACGCTACAAAAGGTTTTCACTTCACCTCGGAACACGTGACAATAAACCAAACTGAACATCCTCATTCAATCAAAATAGCGCCGACTGTGCTTGTTCAGAATGAAATACAAGACTACTCAAGTTCATGGGAAAATTCTCCGCCAAAAATAGGGTCGCACATCCAAAAATATAACTGCGCGTACTGACCAAGAGGAATGTAGACTGTTCCCTAGTCTGATGTGTGGATTGGCCAACAGTTGGTAACAGTGTCGTTCACAAAGTACATTGCTGCAGTGAGACTTATAAAGAGGTCTCTCATTTTAATGTCTCATCGCAGTAGGTTGCAAAAGGCCGAACTTTAGTTTAGTTTAGTTTAGAGTTACGGTGCGGAAACAGGCCCTTCAGCCCATGAGTCCACGCCGTCCACCCCGTACACTAGCACTATCCTCCACACCAGGGGCCATTTACATTTTTTTCTCTGGTGCTGTGAGGCAGCAACTCCACCGCTGCGCCACCACCGCCACCACCGTTCACTGACTCCCTCCACCCTTGTCTCCCGATTCTCCGGTCCTCATGTGGGATTTCTGTCCAGCCGAGCGGCAGAAGCTCCCATTGGAGCTGCCAAACCCCGGCTGCAGGCCTGGCCCGCCCGCCGTGGCGCCAGGAACCCGACTAGAGAGGGAAGCTACCGAGCCCGGCCCCTGCTCATCCTGACCACGGGTGAACCGCAATCGAGGGCCGGCTGTGCAGCATTAGAGTTGCTCCCTTAGCGCATCAGAGACCCGGGTTGTATCTCAACCACGAGTGCTGTCTGTACGGAGTTTCCACCTTCTCCCTGTGACCGCGTGGGATTTGTCCCCGGTTTCCTCCCACACTCTAAAGACGTACAGGTTAGTAGGCGAATTGCCTTGATAAAATTGTAAATTGTCCCTAGTAATTTGTGAGTGGGAAACGTTGATTGGCGTGGACCTGTCGGGCCGAAATACCTGTTTCAACGCTGTAAGACTCTATGACTCTACGACTCCAAAAGTGAAAGAGTCGGTTATTAGGGTTACACGCCAGCGGTATGAGCATTGACTTCTCTAACTTCAAGCAGCCCTTGCTTTCTCTCTCTCTCTCCATCCCCTCCTCCTCCCCCCTGCTCTCTGACCAGTCCTACTCTCTCTGACTACATATTATCTGCGTACCGCCCACTCCCATGACATCAGTCTGACGAAGGGTCTCGTCCCGAAACGTCACCCATTCCTTCTCTCCTGAGATGCTCCAGTAGCCCCCTAGAGCTCTATCTAACTCTCTTAAATCCATCCAGTGATTTGGCCTCCACCACCCACTGTGGCAGGGAATCCCACAAATTCACAACTCTCTGGGTGTGAAAAAAGGATGAGTCACCTATCCTTTTTCTCTGGAGATGCTGCCTGTCCTGCTGAGTTACTCCAGCACTTTGTGTCCTTTTTTGGTGTAAACCAGCATCTGCAGCTCTTTGTTTCCACAGTTATCAGGAGGCGCGTGATTAGATAATCAGGTTTAAGAAACAGAGGGGAGACGAGGAATGATGGGATTTTTCAGGCACCAGAATGTTAGGAGCTGTAGTACATTGCCTGAAGGTATGGTGGGGAAAGATAAAAAATATAATATGACACCGATTTGAAGAGGGAA
>CM069131.1:177169408-177324408 GCA_035221665.1 Okamejei kenojei | reverse complement strand
CAAAACGCTGGAGAAACTCAGCAGGTGCAGCAGCATCTAAGGAGCGAAGGAGATAGGCAACGTTTCGGCCCGAAACGTTGCCTATCTCCTTCGCTCCTTAGATGCTTTGTTTCCAAAGTTTCCTTAGATAAGATATCCTTAGATATTTTGTTTCCAAAGTTTCAGGAGAATCGGGTGAGATCCATGAACGGGTGGGTGGTCATCCTACAGGTCTGCTTAATGCCATGCTTCTTACAGTAGCCATCCTAACACTGCAACAATTACTTTAAACACTGGCTGTGAGCAATTTGACAATTTATTTCTTATTAAACAAAATGAAATAGAAAGGTACAATCAAAGTTGGTAAATTTGGTGTTGAGTCCAAAGATGTGCAAGGAGCCCAATTGGATAGAGCAGTGCTGATCCTCAAGCTTGCATTAGCCTTTGTAGGAGCATCTGATAATTGCACGCCACTGAACAAATCCTTGCCGCAATTGCTTAAACGTCAAGGGTAGAAGGGAGGATCGGGATGAATGTACAGAGGTAGAGTGAAAACCCTTTGTTGCGCGCTAACCAGTCAGCAAAACGACTGTACCTGATTACAATTAAGCCATCCACAGTGTACAGATGTATGATAAAGGAAAATAGTCCGAGGATCTCCAATGTAGTAAATAGTAGCTCAGGACGGCTCTCTAGTTACACCTGTCCCACGGTACGAGTTCATTCCAAGAGTTCTCCCGAGTTTGCCCTGATTCGAACGCGGAGATTTACGGTAATGGCCACTCGTCGGTACTCGGGACTCTCGCGGACATTTTTCATCATGTTGAAAAATCTCCACGAGTCTTCCCGTGCTTACCTGCCGTTAGCGAGTCTTCCCGAGTACCTGCCATTAGCGCTAAGAGACGTCCCCGAGCTCCGACGTACTCGCTACGTTCATTCTCCGTGCTTACCACTAGTTTTATTTGTTTTAAACTCGGGAGAGCTCTTGGAATGAACTCGCACCATGGGACAGGGCTAATAAAGTGATACAGTGTGGAAACAGGCCCTTCGGCCCAACTCGCCCAAACCGCCAACAATGTCCCAGCTACACTAGTCCCACTTGCCTGCGCTTGGTCCATATCCTTCCAAACCTGTCCTATCCATGTACCTGTCTAACTATTTCTTAAACATTGGGTAGTCTCAGCCTCAACTACCTCCTCTGGCAGCTTGTTCCATACACCCCTGACCCTTTGTGTGAAAAAACTACCCCTCAGATTCCTGTTAACTCTTTTCCCGTTCACCTTAAACCTATGTCCTCTGGTCCTCTATTCCCCAACTCTGGGCAAGAGACTGTGCACCTACCTGATCTATTCCTCTCATGATTTTATACACCTCTATAAGATCACCCCACATCCTCCGGCGCTCCAAGGAATAGAGACCCAGCCTACTCAACCTCTCCCCATAGCTCACACCCTCTAGTCCTGGCAACATCCTCATAAATCTTCTCTGAACCCTTTCAAGCTTGACAATATCTTTCCTATAACGAGGTGCCCAGAACTGAACACAATATTCTAAATGTGGTCTCACCAACATCTTATACAACTGCAACATGGCCTCCCAACTTTTATAATCAATACTCTGACTGATGAAGGCCAAAGTGCCAAAAGACCACCTTATCCTGCGACTACACCTTCAAGGAACCATGCACCTGTACTCCTAGATCCCTCTGCTCTACCACACTCCCCAGAGGCCTACCATTTACTGTGTAGATCCTGCCCTGATTAGACATCCCCATGAACTAAACTGAAACTGAAACAGAGAAGGTGCAAACTCCGTAATGACAGCACCCCGAGGTCAGGATTGAACATGGGTCTCTGGCACTGTAAGGCTGGGTGCGTGGATATGAGGTGATTTTAAGCACACATTTTGCTGTTCTTAGCCTTTCACCCACCTAAACATGGACTTCAGCTCCCACTTTGACTATTAGTTTTTCCGTAGGGATTTAATCCAGGTCCAATTTCGCCTCCTTATTTATTGCAATGCTATCTACACAGTGCAAACGTCACCAGCCAAATACTTTAATATCCAGCTCACTGCTCACAGCTACCCAGTATGCATACAAACAAGAAAGATTCCAGTCGAAATTAATTAAAAAGAAATCCAGTGACTAACATCCATGTTAAAAATATCTGGCTAGCAACAAATTAGAATTGTGTTGCTGTATCAGGAGTCATTTCATTAGCATAAGTAGGCAGTTATAATTCCTTCATGCGTCACCGCGATTCAGATCATACCTTAATGCACCATATTCTGCTTAAAGGAACCTTCCTTACTCAACTATTCTGTAATTCCGAATATCTTGCCTTTACTTCTCATCCGATTGACAAACTTTTGCAAACCCAAGCATCCCAGGTAGAGTTGCTGCCTCACAGCGTCAGAGACCCAGACTCGATCCTGACTACGGGTGTTGTCTGTATGGAGTTTGCACATTTAATCAAGCATGACACAGTGTACAGGATAAAGGGTATAGCTGCAACGTCACCTACAATACAAATAATATCGTTGTATGAGATTATGGTGACTCCCTTCTCTCCACGTTCAAAGTGAATTGGCAATGGGCTTCAGCGGAAAAGTGGGAGTGAGATTAATCTTTTCAAGCTTTAAGAGGAAGAATTTAAGTGAGGATTTAACCTAATGGGTATAAGGAGACAGGAATCTGCCATCTCTCCTCTAACTCCAGTGAGTGCAAATGTTTGAGGCTGGAGATGTAATTTCACACTGGGATTAAGGCATTGTGACCATGCTCCATAGTGCCTAACTACTCTATTACCAAATAGAGTCTTTGATTGACTTGCTCCCCTCGATGTAGTGGATCCTGCTGAAACAGGCATAATTTTATTCTCTGTTGAATTCATTTCCAACTCACGGAAATGCAGCACAGTTTAATGAGCTGCTATTCCGATTCAGATCATTTATTTTCTTAAATTACCCACCGCTCCACCTCTGTGAATGTGGTTCATAGAATACGAGAAATGTACAACACAGTGGTGCAACGGCAGTGTTGCATCCTTGCAGCGTTGGAGACCCGGTTTTGGTCCTGACTGCGGGTGCTGTCTGTACGGAGTTTGTACAATCTCCCCACGATCACCTGGGTTTTCTCCAGGTGCTATGGTTTCCTTCCATATTCCAAAGACGTGAAGGTTTGTAGGTTAATTGGCTTCGGTAAATTGTCCCTGGTGTGTCGGATAGAACTAGTGTATGGGTGATCATGGTCAATAGACAATAGGTGCAGGAGGAGGCCATTTGGCCCTTCGAGCCAGGGCCTGTTTCCATGCTGTGTTTTAATTCGCAGTGAAAATTATAAAAAGTAACAATTACATCGTTTATCTTTATATAATAATGATTATTATTCCTCTTGTAGTCACAAGCAATTGCAAATGCTGGTTTACAATAAAAGACACAATGTGCTGGAGTAACTCAGCAGGTCAGGCAGCATCTCTGGAGAACATGGATATACGACATTGCAGATATGGACCTTTCTTCAGACTTGGCAATGCTATTTTAACAGGATCCTTCTTCAGACAGTGAATCTGATGAAGGGTCCTGACCTGAGGCATTTAGTTTAGTTTAGTTTAGTTTAGTTTAGTTTAGAGATACAGAGCGGAAACAGGCCCTTCGGCCCACTGAGTCCGCACTGACCAGCGATCCCCGCATATTAACACTATCCTACACTCACTAGGGACAATTTACACATACACCAAGCCAATTAACCAACTTACCTGTGTGTCTTTGGAGTGTGGGAGGAAACTGAAGATCTCGGAGAAAACCCACGCGAGTCACGGGGAGAACGTACAAACTGCATACAGACAGCACCCGTAGTCAGGATTGAACCCGGGACTCCAGCGCTGCAAGCATTGTAAGGCAGCAACTCTACCACTGTGCCACTATGTTGCCTATTCATATTCTCTAGAGATGCTGCCTGATCCACTGACTTACTCCAGCAATTTGTGTCCTTTTTTTTAATTATTTCTCTTCTTTTGCAAATGTTTACAAATTTTCATTACAACATAGAAACATAGAAAATAGGTGCAGGAGGAGGCCATTCGGCCCTTTGAGCCAGCACCGCCATTCATTGTGATCATGGCTGATCGTCCGCTATCAATAACCCATGCCTGCCTTCTCCCCATATCCTATGACTCCATTAGCCCCTAGAGCTCTATCTAACTCTCTCTTAAATCCATCCAGTGATTTGGCCTCCACTGCCCTCTGTGGCAGGGAATTCCATAAATTCACAACTCTCTGGGTAAAAAAGGTTTTTTCTCACCTCAGTCTTAAATGACCTCCCCTTTATTCTAAGTGACCATCACAGTAATATGATGTAATGTGGAACTTTGATAAACAGAATTTGTTAATGGCCATTAAATGCTCTCTTAAAACGACTCAAGCAGAAAAACCACCTTCTGATGACACTAGAAAATGACAACGTTGATGCCTGTGGAGTGTAAGATCTTTCTGAATGTTGTCACGTGGGATTGTGAAGGATTGTGATGAAGGATGAAGGATCAGATTTGAATAGCGCAGTCTGGAGTAGATTCCGAGGGATCTTCACAAACTAACCCGAAGGGGGAATGTCATTGAGATTATGGTCAAAGAGAGAAAAGTGCTGTTACCGGACTATAGTTTCCATACTGTGTTTTTTATATATATGCACAGTAAATGAATTGTGTATTGTTGCTGTCCCTACTACTTCTTTTTTGTTTCATTTTGTTTAGATGTTTATATTTGCTTGTTTTAATCTGTAAGGTGTCCTTGAGAGTCTTGAAAGGCACCCATAGATAAAATGCATTATTATTATTAAACCCTTGTGTTAACAGACCTCTTTATAATTATGGCGATGTAATAATAAATTATTATTACAATCGGCAATAACGGACACCTTTTCCCCCCTCAAGGTCCATTATAATGAGGGTTTACTGTACTTAGAAACATAGAAACATAGAAAAATAGTTGCAGGAGTAGGCCATTTGGCCCTTCAAGCCAGCATTGCCATTCAATATGATCATGGCTGATCATCTAAAATCAGTACCCCATTTTCCCCCATATCCCTTGATTCTTTTAGCCCTAAGAGCTAAATTTAACTCTCTCTTGAAAACATCCAGTGAATTGGCCTCCGCTGCCTTCTGTGGCAGAAATTCCACAGATTCACAACTCTCTGGGGGAAAAACTGTTTCCTCATCTCAGTCCTAAATGGCCTATCCCTTCTTCTTAAACTTAGACTGCTGGTTCTGGACTCCCCCAACATCGGGAACATTTTTCATGCAACTAGTCTGTCCAATCCTTTAAAATGTTTATATGTTTCTACAAGATCCTCTCTCATCCTTCTAAATTCCAGTGAATACCAGCCCCAGCCGACCCATTCTTTCATCATGTGTCAGTCCCACCATCCCAGGAATTTACCTGGTGAACCTATCTCACAATAGCAATAATGTCCTTCCTCATTTGGATAAATGCAATCTTAAGAACAAAAGACACACAAGCAGAAACTGGACTACCATCATCATATCATCATATCCATGATTCCCTTAATACCAGCACAATAGGACGGGAAGGGAATGGAGGGGTATGGTCTGATTGCAGGTAGATGGGACTAGGGGAAAACAAATGGTCGGCACGGACTGGAAAGGCCGAGAGGGCCTGTTTCCGTGCTGTAATTGTTATATGTTATATGGTTAATCAGTAACTTACTCACTGACAGCGATTCTCAGCCAGTTTGTTGGCAGGCTGCCACACTTTCTTGCTTGGAATCTCTTAACCCGTGCCTACATTGCCTTACAATCCAACTCAATTCATGCTCATCATAAAACGTCTCTGTGACAGCCTCCATTATATAGTGAACTCATGTCTTGTAATGAAATATAAATGTAGAGTTACATCGGCTTTATCACTCATATGAAGTTTACGAATTATATATAAATACACCACAAGAAATTTTGGTCGGGTGAAAAAATATTTTTGCAAGAGTAATTGAATGAAAATTGTACTGAGTTGAGGGGAATCACGGTGGAGCAGGGCTAAAGTTATTGCCTTACAGCGCCAGAGACCAGAGTTCAATCCTGCCTACAGCTGCTTTAGTTTAGTTTAGTTTAGATGTACAGCGCAGAAGCAGGCCCTTCGGCCCACCAAGTCCATGCCGACCAGCGATCCCCACACACACTTACACACACTAGACACAATTTACAAATATACTACGCCAATTAGCCCAATTAACCTGTATGTCTTTGGAATGTGGGATTAAACCGTAGATCCCGGAGAAAACCCACACAGGTCACCTTAAAGCTATGTCCTCTAGTCTTTGACATTTCCATAGTTTATTTCTCCATATTTCTGAATGTTAGAAACATTAAGCTTTGTCAGCTCTAACAGCCACCTAAGTGAGAGCTAACATGGCTGCATACACTGGCCTCGTCCTCTGCCCACATGCAATACATTGTAGAAAAAACAGTCGATGCAATGACTGACAGTCTGAAGCAGTGCCTCGACCCGAAAAGTCACCCATTCCTTCTCCCCAGAGATTCTGCCTGTCCCGCTGAGTTACTCTAGCTTTTCGTGTCTATCTTCGACCAACAGACTCTTCAGTTTCTCCCAAAATGTTTTCACCATGAAGATTATAGGATACAGTTTGTACTTTCCTCAGGATGACCTGTATACCATTTAGTGGTGACGTCCGATGGCAGCCTCACCAACAGTCTGTCTCATCCTGTTCTTCTTTTGTTGTTTGTAGTCTGTTGTTAAAGGTTGTTTTAGTGTATCTTTAGTGTTGTATTATGTAGGGGGTAGAGGGGGGTAAACGTTTTTAAAATCTCTTTCAACGACGGAGATGAGGCTTTTTCCGAGTCGTATCTTCGTCCGCACTGCGGCCTAACATCATGGAGCTGGCGATCCCTTTGTCATGGATCAATTTCAGGAGCTCCAACCACGCAAGCCTGCGAACAGCACCGCCATTCAATGTGATCATGGCTGATCATCTCCAATCAGTACCCCATTCCTGCCTTCTCCCCATATCCCCTGACTCCTCTATTTTTAAGAGCCCCATCTAGCTCTCTCTTGAAAGCATCCAGAGAACCTGCCTCCACCACCCTCTGAGGCAGAGAATTCCACAGACTCACCACTCTCTGTGAGAAAAAGTGTTTCCTCGTCTCCGTTCTAAATGGCTTACTCCTTATTCTTAAACTGTGGCCCCTGGTTCTGGACTCCCCCAACATCGGGAACATGTTTCCTGCCTCTAGTGTGTCCAAGCCCTTAACAATCTTATAAGTTTCAATGAGATCCACTCTCATCCTTCTAAACTCCAGTGTACAAGCCCAGCTGCTCCACTCTTGCAGCATATGACAGTCCTGCCATCCCGGGAATTAACCTTGTAAACCTACGCTGCACTCCCTCAATAGCAAGAATGTCCTTCCTCAAATTAGGGGACCAAAACTGCACACAATACTCCAGGTGTGGTCTCACTAGGGCCCTATACAACTGCAGAAGGACCTCTTTGCTCCTATATTCGATTCCTCTTGTTATAAAGGCCAACATGCCATTGGCTTTCTTCACTGCCTGCTGCACCTGCATGCTTACTTTCATAGACTGATGTTCGAGGACCCAGATCCCGTTGTACTTCCCCTTTTCCCAACTTGACACCATTTAGATAGTAATCTGCCTTCCTGTATTTGCTACCAAAGTGGATAACCTCACATTTATCCGCATTAAACTTAATCTGCCATGCATCTGCCCACTCCCCCAACCTGTCCAAGTCACCCTGCATTCTCATAGCATCCTCCTCACAGTTCACACTGCCACCCAGCTTGGTGTCATCTGCAAATTTGTTCATGTTACTTTGAATCCCTTCATCCAAACCATTGATGTATATTGTAAATAGCTGCGGTCCCAGCACCGAGCCTTGCGGTACCCCACTAGTCACTGCCTGCCATTCTGAAAGGGACCCGTTAATCCCTAATCTTTGTTTCCTGTCTGCCAACCACTTCTCTATCCATGTCAGCACTCTACCCCCAATACCATGTGCCCTAATTTTGCCCACTAATCTCCTATGTGGGACCTTATCAAATGCTTTCTGAAAGTCCAGGTAAACTACATCCACTAGCTCTCCCTTGTCTATTTTCCTAGTTACATCTTCAAAAAATTCCAGAAGATTAGTCAAGCATGATTTACCGTTCGTAAATCCATGCTGACTTGGACCGATCCTGTTACTGCTATCCAAATGTTCGGCTATCTCATCTTTTATGAGATTGCCGCATATTCCCCACCACCGATGTCAGGCTAACTGGTCTATAATTCCCTGTTTTCTCTCTCCCGCCTTTCTTAAAAAGTGGGATAACATTAACGACCTTCCAATCCACAGGGACTGATCCTGATTCTATAGAACATTGGAAAATTATCACCAATGCATCCACGATTTCTAAAACCACTTCCTTAAGTACCCTGGGATGCAGACCATCAGGCCCTGGGGATTTATCAGCCTTCAGTCCCATCAGTTTATCCAACACCATTTCCTGCCCAATGTGGATTTCCTTCAGCTCCTCCATCACCCCAGATCCTCTGGCCACTACTATATCAGGAAGATTGTTTGAGTCCTTCTTAGTGAAGACAGATCCAAAGTACCTGTTCAACTCATCTGCCATTTCCTTGTTCCCCATAATAAATTCACCTTTTTCAGTCTTCAAGGGTCCAACTTTGGTCTTAACTAATTTTTTTCTTTTTCACATACCTAAAGAAGCTTTTGCTATCCTGCTTTATATTCTTGGCTAGCTTACCTTCGTACCTCATCTTTTCTCCCCGTATTGTCTTTTTGGTTTTCTTCTGTTGTTCTTTAAACATTACCCAATCCTCTTGCTTCCCGCTCATCTTTGCTACGTTGTACTTCTTCGCTTTAATTTTTATACTGTCCCTGAAGTCCCTTGTCAGCCGTGGTCGTCCCTTTCTCCCCTTGGAATCTTTCTTCCTCCTAGGAATGAACTGATCCTGCACCTTCTGTATTATTCCTAGAAACATCAGCCATTTTTGTTCCACATCCCTGCTAGTGTATCTTTCCAGTCAACTTTAGCCAGCTCCTCCCTCGTGGCCCCATAGTCCCCTTTATTCAACTGCAACACTGACACCTCCGATCTACTCTTCTCCCTCTCCAATTGTAGATTAAACCTGACCATGTTATGGTCACTGCCTCCTAATGGCTCATTAACCTCGAGGTCCTTTATCAAATCCGGTTCATTACATAACACTAAATCCAGAATTGCCTTCTCCCTGGTAGGCTCCAATACAAGCTGTTCAAATAATCCATCACAACGGCACTCTACAAAGTCCCTTTCTTGGGGTCCAGTACCAACCTGATTTTCCCAGTCTACCTGCATGTTGAAATCTCCCATAACAACCACTGCATTACTTTACTACATGCCAATTTTAACTCCTGATTCAGCTTGAGCCATATGTCCAGGCTACTGTTTGGGGGCCTGTAGATAAGTCCCATTAGGGTCATTTTACCCTTACAATTTCTTAGTTCTATCCATACTGACTCCACATCTCCTGTTTCAATGTCACCCCTTGCAAGGGACTGAATTTCATTCCTCACCAACAGGGCAACCCCACCCCCTCTGCCCACCTGTCTGTCTTTTCGATAGGAGGTATACCCTTGAACATTCAGTTCCCAGCCCTGGCCCTCTTGCAGCCATGTCTCAGTAATTCCCACAACATCACACTTGCCAGTTTCTAACTGAGCCTCAAGCTCGTCCACTTTATTCCTTATACTTCGTGCATTCATATACAGCACTTTGACCTCCGTATTCATTTCCCCCATCGCAATTGGCCCTGACCTTACTCTGTTGTCCATTCTCAAGCTTTCCATCCCATTAATTCGAGAATCTTTCATAATTTTTCCTGTAGCCACTTCCTCTTCAACTCCATCTGTATACTCCCAATTTGTCAATCCCTCCCCCCCCTCACTATTTAGTTTAAACCCACACGTGTAGCACTAGCAAACCTGCCTGCCAGAATGTCAGACCCCCTCCAGTTAAAGTGTAACCCGTCCCTTTTGTACAAGTCACCCCTACCCCAGAAGAGATCCCAGTGGTCTATAAATCTAAATCCTTGCTCCCTGCACCAGCCCCTCAGCCACACATTCAGATCCCCTATCTCCCTGTCCCTGTCCTCACTAGCACGTGGTACTGGAAGCAATCCAGAGATAACCACCCTAGAAGTCCAGCTTTTCAGTCTTCTTCTTAACTCTCTGAAGTCATGTTGGAGAACCTCCTTCCTCTTCTTCCCGATGCCGCTTGTGCCTACGTGCGCAACTACTGCCGGCTCATGATCACATTGAGTGGTGGTGCCAGCTCGAAGGGCCGAATGGCCTACTCCTGCACTTATTGTCTATTGTCTATCATCTATTGTCTATTGTCTATTGTCTATTGGCCTGACAAAAATGCAGCTGTGTCACGCTCTCTACCAATGCACATTCTGATAAATATTGCGGATAGCCAGTGTCCCATGCATGACTTTGTGCATGACTTAAAACTTCCAATACTCAACTGAGGGAGAAAGTAATAGGTTCAGTGCATTGTAGCTAAGTGCTCCAGATTGCTGTAATCTTTTGTAAGATCTGTTGTTCTCTTGTGGGTAGGACACTTAAACACGTGGCCATTTCCAATCCACCCACTCAGTGCAAACTGAATGAGAGGTTAGTGCTTTCCCCACCATGAACTTGCTTTCTAATTGTGTTTGCACTCATGTTTTGTTCTTTTTTTCCTTTTGACTGCCTTGTATAATTGATATATAATTTATATTTTATGCGTTTTCTGAGTCTATGTAGGGTGGATGCACAGAGACTTTTATCAAAAGTAAGGGAATCGGGAACCAGAGGACAAAGGTTCAAGGTAAGGGGAGGAAAGATTTAACATGAACCTGAAGGGCAAGTTCCTCACTCAGAGTGTGATGGGCATCTAGAACATGCTGCCAGAGGAGGTAGTTGAGGCAAGTACTATAACAGCATTTAAAAGGCATATAAACTTTTATTGCCTCCATCCAATCAGGAATAGATCGGGTAGATGCACAGTCTTTTGCCCAGAATTGGGGAATCGAAGACCAGAGGACATAGGTTTAAGGTGAAGAGGAAAAGATTTAATATGAATCTGAGGGGTCACATTTTCTACACAAAGGGTGGTGGGTGTATGGAACAAGCTGCCAGAGAAGGTAGTTGTGGCAGGGCCAGTCCCAACAATTACACAGATACATGGATAGGACAGGTTTGGAGGGATATGGACCAAACACCAGCACGTGGGACATGTTGGCTGGTGTGGGTGAGTTGGGCTGAAGGGCCTGTTTCCACGCTGTATCACTCTATGACTATTATTCTATATCCCTAGTATATAGGTAAGTGATTGAGGTAAATGGGAAGGTGAAAATGGGGAGTTGATGGTTGGCATGAACTCAGTGGGCTAAATGGCTTCTTTCTGTGTTGTATCATTCTATAACTAAAGCAGTAATTGGGAAGCATGGATTACGTATGCAACAAAACAGCTTATTCATTTTACATACATCACAATTCCAACAAATAACCACTTTACTTTCTGCTGTCATTTGTAGGAAACTATATAACGTACAAAACAGACCTTAGTCATAATTTATCTTGACAAGAGAAGAATATTCTGAAACTAGGCTAATGTAATTTTGATACCCAAATATAAGAAACGTGTGTGCTGCGACTGGGCAAATCTCAAATGACAGACTACAAAAAGCAAGCAGTTGCTGAACAGACAACGAGTCTCATTCCCAATGGCATATGTCAACTACAGGAGATAGAATGGTGCATATTTTAAGACTGATGTGCAGACACTGGTCTACCTTCTATTATGCATGTGGGTTTTTCAAAATACATTGCGATTCAACCCATGGAGATTCTGGCACAGGTGGAATCATTAAAATTTACAGCACTGAAGGGGACTGTTCACCCATTGTTTCCATGTCAGCTAAAGAACTGCAATATAGACTAGGGCAATACAAGAAGGCAAATTATTATCTGAATGGTGTCAGATTAGGAAAAGCGAAAGGTGCAACGAGACCTGGGTGTGCTTGTACATCCGTCACTGAAAGTAAGCATGAAGGTACAGCAGGCAGCGAAGAAAGCTAATGGCATGTTGGACTTTATTGCGAGAGGACTTGAGTTCAGGAGCCAGGAGGTCCTACTGCAGTCGTACAGGGCCCTGTTGAGACCACACCTGGTGTATTGTGTGCAGTGTTGGCCTCCTAATTTCAAGGGACATTCTTGCTATTAAGGGAGTGCAACATAGGTTCCCCAGGTTAATCCCCGGGATGGCGGGACTGACATTTGATGAAAGAATGGATCGACTGGGCTTATTGTGATTTCACTGGATTTCAGAAGTATGAGAGGGGATCATATAGAAACATATAAAATTCTTAAAGGATTGGATAGGGTAGATGCAGAAAAAGTGTTCCTGATGTTGGAGGACTCCAGAAAAAGGGGACACTTGGTTCTTGATTACTTGGTTCTCCAAAATATTCCAACTGGAATTTAAACTGGAGATGATGAAGGGAGGGGTTTAGCCAGAGAGGGTTATTGGGAAGAAAGTGCCACTTTAAATTTAGTTGGATCTAAATTCAAGATTTAGTTGCATACACAATTCAAGAATAAGGGGTAGGCCATTTAGGACTGAGATGAGGAAAAACTTTTTTTCACCCAGAGAGTTATGAATCTGTGGAACGTTCTACCACAGAAGGCAGTGGAGGCCAATTCACTGAATGTTTTCAAGAAAGAATTAGATAGAGCTCTTGGAGCTAATGCAATCAAGGGATATGGAGAAAACGCCGATGCAGGGTACTGATTCTGGATGATCAGCCATGATCATATTGAATGGCAGTGCTGGCTCAAAGGGCCGAATGGCCTACTCCTGCACCTACTTTCTATGTTTCTATGTTTCTAAGGTAACTGTAAATATGGTGGTAGCTTCTGTCTCATCCCACTCTCGGGTTGAGGCTGTCTATTGTAGGAAGGAACTGCAGATGCTGTTACAAATGCTGGTCTAAGCTTGAAGAAGTGTCTCAAACCAAAACGTCACCCATTCCTTCCCTCCAGAGATGCTGCCTGACCCGCTGAGTTACTCCAGCATCTTAAAGGTTTTTACTGTTTGAAATATTTTAAGTGGTGAATATTGTGACTTGTAAACTGAGTAAGTTGGAGATGCTAAAATTGTTGATGCAGCTTTCATCCCAAGAGTATGATAATTGATTTCTCTAAATTCAAGTAACCCTTGCAATTGACAGTAGACAATAGACAATAGACAATAGAAAATGCATTCCCTATCTCTCCGTCCCTCCCCCACCCTAGTTGTTTTGTTAGTTTCACTGTATCGTTATCACCTGTGCCACAGCTAACAATGGACCATTGTGGGCTCCACCTTTCTTGAATCATCGACGCCGACTGTAATTTGTTCTGTACCTTTCCATACCTCCAGTTTCCCTCTCCCCTCGCTCTCAGTCTGAAGAAGGGTCTCTATCCCAAATGTCACCTATTCCTTTTCTCCAGAGATGCTGCCTGACCCGCTGAGTTACTCCAGCATTTTGAGTCAATCTTTGGTGATATTAAGGTCATTTTTCATCACGCAGACAAATGGAAGTAGTTTGGTTTGGTTTAGATTAGTTTAGTTCAGTGTCATGTGTACGGTAGAGTGAGAACGTTTTGTTGCGTGCTAACCAGTCAGCAAAAAGACTGTACCTGATACAATTAAGCCATCCGCAGTGTACAGATGCATGATAAATGGAAATAATCCAAGGGTCTCCAATAAGGTAAATAATAGCTCAGGGCAGCTCTCCAGTTGCTGATAGAATGGTTCAGTTTCCTGATAATAGCTGGGAAGCAACTGTCCCAGAATCTGGAAACTGCACGTGATTCTGGAGAACCGTCCCTGAGATGGGGCAGCTTGGTCAGCATAAGGAGTTGGGCCAAAGGGCCTGTTTCCACGCTGTATGACTCTATGACTCTGACAAGTCATTTACATCTTGACAATTCCTCCCCCTTCTGTCATGGGGCAGTCTGAGACTGACTCCTCTCCTCCCCAAGTCCACTGTTTATACTCATACCACATTCATCTCATTTCTTTTCATTTTCATCACATTCTCATTAAAGCCCTCCCACTCACTTGAACACTGAGGGCAAGTTACAGCGGTTAATTAGCTTACCACTGGCATATCTTGGGCGTGTGGGAGGAAAATGGAGAACGTGAAGGATATCCAGATAAAACTTGTAAACTCCACGCAGGTAGCAACCAAGATCAGGGTTGAACGCGAGTCTCGTGCTGTGGACCAGTAGTCCACTGGATGTGCCAATGAGTCACACCATGTCAACCACAGATGATTGGGTCTTGCAAAGGGTGTTACAACAACCTGCATTTAATATCTCATCTGAACGCCAGCAGTTCCAACTTGCCCAATGAAGCAACAGGAGGACATAGGTTTCAGGTGTATGGGGAAATATGTAATAGGAACCTGAGGGGTAACATTTTCACACAAAGGGTGGTGAGTGTTTGGAACAAGCTGCAGAGGAGAGAGTTGAGGCGGGTTCTATCGCAACATTTAAGTAACAGCTAGACAGGTACATGGATAGGACAGGTTTAGCGGGATATGGGCCAAACAGTCGCAGTGGCGCAGCGGTAGAGTTGCTGCCTTACAGCAACATGCAGCGCCGGAGACCCGGGTTCGATCCCAACTACGGGCGCTGTTTGTACATAGTTTGTGCCTTCTCCCCGTGACCTGCGTGGGTTTCCTCCGAGATCTTCCGTTTCCTCCCACATTCCAGGTTTGTAGGTTAATTGGCTTGATTAATTTGCTTGATAAATGTAAAAATTGTCCAGTATAAAGTTGTCCAACTTCCAGTATAGTCCCTGGTGGACTCTTTGGAAGGTACAAGGTAAACGTAGGCAGGTAGGACTAGTGTAGCTGGGACGTGTTGGCCGGTGTGGGCAAGTTGGGCCAAAGGGCCTGTTTCCACACTGTATGATTCTATGACTCTATGAATCTCAACGCAGGTTAGATGTTCAGAAGCTGTGCTGGTGACATAACGAATGTCTTCAGAATTCACCAACCATAGAGTCATAGAGTTTAACCAATGGAATAGAGTCATAAACCAATTAAATTAAAGTTGACCAAAGAAATCCTTCCCAACTAATAGACAAATCCACAGTTAAAATGACTCGCACAGTGGCGCAGCGGTAGAGTTGCTGCCTTGCAGTGTCAGAGACCCGGGTTCCATCCTGACTACGGGTGCTGTCTGAACGGAGTTTGTACGTTCCCCCCATGATCTGCGTGGGCTTTCTCCGGGTGCTCTGGTTTCCTCCCACACTCCAATGACGTACAGGTTTGAAGGTTAGTTGGCTTCTTGAAATTGTGAATTGGCCCTCTTGAGTAGGCTGGTGCTAGTGTATGTGGGTGACCGCTGGTTGGCACTGACTCGGTGGGCCAAAGGGCCTGATTCCATGCTGTATCTCTAAAGTCTAAAGACTGGCGTAATCGGTGGTGCATCCGTTACAATGAAGAGAGACCGACACGCGGCCTGATATGAAAGTAAAGCTACACAAGCTTGCCCTTGGCGGTTCTAACACGGCCTCCAAGGATAGAATTACCCAACATTACTCGACAGATCAATGACTGACCTGCTGGTTGACCCCAGCTCGCATCACATCCAGTTTTCCTAGAGCCGGCAGAGTCATTGAGCAAGAGGTGAGCCAGGTCAGAGATCGGTCACGTCTCTCTGCTTCATTTCACCGTAAGCACATTCAACCACCAGTAAAACAAACCCTGTCTCTTCACTAAACACACAAGTACATGCAGCCGATTAATTGTCACGTCACACCAAGATCAACGGTCACTTCTGACGCTGCCAAGAAAAAACATACTTGCTCTATTAACACACTTGAAAGGCAAACAATTAGTTTAACTTATCAGCATTGGTTGTAACTTGCACTAAGGTCATGATTACATATAAATGACATCAACTACAACATGAGGATTCAAATTGAAAATTAACTTGAAAACATGAGACGTGAACCAAGCTGCAAGATAATTAAAGTTTCCACTTTCCTTTTGAAAAGGCCACAGACACAGAGGTGTTGATGTCCACGCACTGCAAACAGCGCTCGTTCCTCCTTCTCGAAGGAGAATTCAGGCAGCGGAACCATCCTACCACAACCAGAGAGCAGTACTGAACTACTATCTAACTCTCTGGTGACCCTCGGACTATCCTTGACCGGTCATTGCTGGACCTTGCACAAAACGTTATTCCCTTATCATGTATCTATACTCTGTAACTGGCTCGATTGTAATCATGTTTTGTCTTTCCACTAGCTGGATAGCACGCAACAACAGCTTTTCACTGTACCTCGGAACACATGACAATAAACTAAACTAAACTAAACTAATTGGGAAAGCCAATTACCAGCAAATACTGCTGAACGACTTGAAGCTCACTACTGACCAAACATCCAGCATCTGCAGTTCCTTGCTACACATTTTGTCTGCTCCACTGCAAAATCTCCTCAAGGTACGCCTACTTTGAGGAAGTTCTCCTCCTCTCTCCGACGAGAGTTCTGCAACACCCTTTCTCGTTGCTCCCCTCTGAGACGTTTTTGCATAGCTTTTATTCATTAGTTCTACATCTCTTTGTATCACCATATATATATCTCGTTTCCCTTTCCCCCCGACTCAGTCTGAAGAAAGGTCTCGGCCTGAATCATCACCTGTTCCTTTTTCTCTCGAGACCCACTGAGTTACTCCAGCTTTTTGTGTCTATCTTCAGATTAATATTCAGTTCGCCCCTGCATTGAAAAGGCAGCTAACTCCCCCACACCCCCACCCCCCGCTGGTTTTCTCTACTGTAAACCTCTTTCTCCTCTCCCCCCCCCCCCCCCCCCCCCCCGCTCTCTTCCCTCCCCTGGGCCCCACCAACATCTCCCCTCCCCCCACCCCACTTATTTCCCCAACTGTAAACCTCCTTCGCTTTGCACCCCCTCTCTGCTCCATCCTCCTCTCCCCTGGGCCCCACCTGAAGACCCATCTATATCTACCCCCCCCCCCCCCCCCCCCGCTACTTTCCCCCACATGGCTTCACAGTTTCCATCTCTTCAAACCTCTCACACTTATTGTTCGTGTCACAGGTCTCTGCTGCCTGCCACAAAATACCCCGTGCCTTTACAGAAACCCTTTACAAAAAAATGATCCCTTACTTTTACAAAAAGCCTTTTGCAATACCTGACAATACCTGACACGTGACAATACACTACGTTGAGCCTCCTTGGGCTATTGCATGCCCTGCTTTGTCCCGCCTCTTCCCTTTCCCAGATTCTTTCTCCCGATCCCCACCACAATCAGTCCGAACAAGGGTCACGACCCAAGGGTCTCTATCGATGTTCTCCAGAGTTGCTGCCTGACCTGCTGAGCTACTCCAGCACTTTGTGTTCTTTTCATGACTGCCTCTTCCCTGCACCCGCCACTCAACCTTGTAACCTCCCAAAGCTGCCAGAAGCTCCTTGTATTAGAATCAGCTTGAATCAGCTCCCTGCTCCAGCCTTCATGCTGAAAGCCCACTTTGAAGAGGCTTGAGGTGTAGAAAGGAACAGCAGATGCTGCTTTACGCTGAAGATAGACACAAAGTGCTGGGTTAACTCAAGCAGTATTTCTGGAGAAAAAGGATAAGTGTCGTTTCGGGTCGAGACCCTTCTGAAAAGCTAAAAAGCTGTACCAATTTACTCCATACATACCTCACGCTGCCTCGGCAAGGCCAGCAGCATCATCAAAGGTGAGTCGCAACCCGGCCACTCCCTCTTCTCCCCTTTCCCACCCGGCAAAAGGTATAGAAGTGTGAAAACGCACTCCTCAAGATCAGAGAAAGTTTCTTCCTAACTGTTATCAGGCAACTGAATCATCCCACCACAACCAGAGAGCAGTGCTGAACTACTATCTACCTCTTTGGTGACCCTCAAACTATCCTTGATCAGACTTTGCTGGCTTAACATTGCACTAAACGTTATTCCCTTGTAATATATCTATACACTATAATGGCTCGATTGTAATCATGTACTGTCTTTCTGCTGACTGGATAGCACGCAACAAAAGCTTTTCGCTGTACCTCGGAACGCGTGACAATAAACTAAACTGGACTGAACTTATGGGATGATCTTTGAGATGCAGGTGTGTTGACAGCACAACTCAACACCAACCAACCCGTTGCAGTGGGTGATGCCATAACAAACGAGAATCTCACACAAATATCCAAAAGAATTGCAGATGTTGGAAATCTGATACTGAAGTAAGCAAGAATTCCTGCAAGCAATCGGCATGTCTGGAATACAGCCACAGAGGGAGAAAAATGTTTAGTTTAGTTTAGTTTAGAGATACAGCGCGGAAACAGGCAATTCAGACCACCGAGCACACTGATCAGCGACCCCCGTACACTAGCACTATCCTACACACCAGGGGCAATTTACAATTTTTACCAAAGCCAAATCAACCTAACAAAACTGTACATCTTTGGAGTGTGGGAGGAAGTCGAAGTGGCCTGGGGAAAGACTACGTGGTCACGAGGAGAACGTACAAACTCCATACAAACAGAACCAGTGGTCAGGATCAAACCCGGGTCTCTGGCACGGCAAGGCAGCAACTCTATCATTGCGCCACTCTGCTGCCCCTGCGCAATGTATCGCCCCTTGATGAGTCAAGGATGTTTGTATAGTCGTAGCATTCATCAACCTCTCAACAGAACAAGGGTAAGTCTCAAACTGAACAGACCTACAAAGCTGCCGTCTTCTGCTGTTGATTTTCCTATGTTTTCTTTTATTTTCTATTTTCAATTCAATGATAGAAAATCGACAAGTACAGCACAGAAACAGGTCCTTCAGCCCATAATGTCTGCGTTGAACATGATAATGTGTAAGCAGATGAGATTAGTTTATCATTGCCCCATTCCTTGCATACCCATGTGCCGATCCAAACACCTATTAAATACTACTATCATATCTGCATTCAACACCACCCCTGGCAGTGTGTTGCAGGCACCCACCACCCTCTGTATAAAAACTTCCCCTGTACATCCCATAGAGTCATAAAGCTATACTGTAGATCCATGCAGCACGAACCAGGCTCTATGGCCCATATTGGCCATGATGACCAAGATGCCCCATCTGCACTAGTCCCACATCACACTATGCCTACACATCACCTTTCCTAAATGTTGCCTGTCCCACCTTAAGGCTATGCTCTCTTGTCTTCGATATTTCCCCCACATGCTGAGAAAATTGTTCTGATTGTCTAACCTAACTATGCCTCTCAAAATGTTGCATACTCTATCAGGTCACCCACCCCCTCATCCTCCAGTGTTGGAGAAAAAACAATCTGTCCACCTTCACCTTGCAGCTACTACCCCCTAACCCAGGAAGCATTCTGGTAAACCTCTCCTGCACCTTCTCCAAAACCTCCAGCATTAACTCCATTGACACTTCCTGATGCCTCAACAAGGCCGCCAGCACAATCAAGGACCAGTCTCACCCCGGTCACTCCCTCCTCCCCTTAGGTAAGAGGTACAAAAGTTTGAAAATGGTATGCCGCCAGATTCAGGGACACTTTCTTCTCAGCTGCAATAAGATGATTCAACCAACCCATCAACAACTAGAGAGCTGTTGACCGCATTGGAGAGTTCCTAACTATCTGTAACTTGACATTATCTTGCACTAAACGTTATTCCCTTTATCCTGTATCTGTACACTGTAGATGGTTTGATGGTAATCATGTACGCACACAACAAAGCAGCTTTTCACTGTACCTCAGCACATGTGACAATAATAAACTAAGCTAAACTAATTCTGCATATCTTATTTCTTTCTTACTTTCTTTCCATTTCAGGGAGGCAACCTACCTGGCAAAGCATTCCCAAAGAACCAGAGAAGGGCGGCACGGTGGTGTAGGGATAGAGCTACTGCCCCTACAGTGCCAGAGACACAGGTACTATCCTGACAGTGGGTGCTTGTTTGTACATCCATCAGGAGCGGGGTCCCTCGCCGGGGACCCCTGGAGGGGAGCTTCGACTGTCGGCCCTGCAGTCTGCAGTGCTTCTGGCTGTGGCGCAAACTTTAAATCTCCGACCGCCGGCCTGCGGCCTACACCGACTTGAAGCCGCGGTCTCCGGTGGGGAAGTGCCGATTCTGGACTTACCTGGACTTTTTACCTTGTCTGCACACCTGGACGCCCGCAGCGACGGCGATCAGGTCGCCGACCACGGGGGAAAATGGAGGAGGACTGGCCAAATGTTGTGCCTTCCACCACAATGATGAATGCTGTGGTGGATGTTTGTGTTGAATATTTAATGTGTTTTTGTGTGTTCTTTTTCATTGTACCGCTGCTGGCAAATTAATTTCACTTGCACTTTATGCGCAATGTGACGAATAAAACTGATTGTTGTTGTTGTTGTTGTACAGAGTTTGTCGTTCTCCCCGTGACCTGCCTGGCTTGTCTCCGAGATCTTTAGTTTCCTCCCACACGCCAAAGACGCACAGGTTGGTAGGTTAATTGGCTTGGTATCAATGTAAAATTGTCCCTAATGCGTGCAGGGCAGTGTTAATATGTGGGGATTGCTGGTCGGTGCAGACTCGGTTGTTTCCGTGCTGATTCTCTAAACGAAACTGAGCTAAAAATTGACAGCGACATTGCTTCACCCTGATATGCCATCAGTTCAGCCATGGACCAATTTAAGGTGAGAAAAATAGTGCAAATAATATTGCACATCCACTAAATATTTTACGGCATCAGCTTCTGATACTATTGCGAATGTACCGGCTTTGTCACAAGCCTTTTGTTGGAAGCTATATGAAATATAATTAACAGGGGATAATAATGGAATTGATTTGATATTAATGCCAGGCAGCTCAATCTCCAAGTGCAATATTGATTGATCAATTAATCAGACCATAATGCTTTAACATCAAATACACTGACAACTTAATTAAAGCCAACGTACCCTGGGGAAATAGATTTTATGCTGAAGAACACACACAGTTTACGAAAGTGTTTAATTGCTGGGCTAATTCCTGCTGTATAGGCACTGCTTTGGGTTTATTTCTTGCATTTTCTCCCATTCTTTTAAAGACGGGCTTAATTCTCACCCCACATTTCGCAGAGTGCTTGGCAATCTACCACCTAAAATCTGAATAATGATGTGCTAAGAAAAACAGATTCACTAAACAATCTACTTGATATCACCTGCAAACCAAACAAAATTGTGGGTTATTGCTAAAAGCATTAAAGAAATACACAGAGTACTGGACTAACTCAGCAGGACAGGCAGCGTCTCTGCAGAACACCCAGGTTCTCCAGGCTTTGCTTACAAAGTAAACAAACCTGAGGTAGGTACTATCACTGAAGATAGACACGAAATGCTGGAGTAATTCAGTGGGACGGGCAGCATCTCTGGAGAGAAGGAATGGGTGACGTTTGATGTCGAGACCCTTCTTCAGACTGTCCAATGTTTAAAAGACAATCACACTATCATAATCTACTCTTACAAAGTTTAAAAGACATTTGGACAGGTACTTGGATAGGATAGGTTTAGAAGGGTGGGCCAAATGCAGACAGGTTTAGTTTAGTTTTTTAGTTCAGTTTAGTTTACAGATGCAGTGTGGAAACAGGCCCTTCGGCCGACTGAGTCCACACTGACCAACAATTCTAGCACAGCAACACTACCCTACACTAGGGACAATGTACACTAATACCAAGCCAATTAACCTGCAAACCTGTACCTCTTTGGAGCGTGGGAAAAAAATCTAAGTTCTCGGAGAAAACCCATACAGTCACGGGGAGAACGTACAAACTCCATACAGACAGCACCCGTAGTCAGTCTCTGGCGCTGTAAGGCAGCAACTCTACCGCTGTTCCACCGTGCCTCCCTATGTCTTTGTTCTTATGGTCTTGTGGTCAAAGTGACGTGGAGAGTTATCAGACACAAGTAGACCTGGCTTGTACAATCCTGCATATGCCATAGTTGTACAGCACACACTTAGATACGCCCGACTGCCTTCTCACTGACGAAAAACAGTGATTCATATCAACACGATATTTACATCACCTTCAAAGGGACCTGTGCAATGTTTATTCCACTTCTTGTCTTGACGCAGATATCACTTCTTGACTCATTTGGAATCTTGCGTCGACCTCCATAACTTCCACGGGATCAATTCCACAGACTCACAACTCTCTGTGTGAAAAAGTGTTTCCTCATATCCGTATTAAATGTCTTATTCTTAATCTGTAACCAATTCAATTGGTTACATGAAATGGCTTGGACTGGATTCAATTCTAGATAGCAAATGAGTTTGAAACAATGAAAATCGCAGCACATAAAGCTCTGTGGTTCACAGTGCCAGAGACCCTGGGTTCGATCCTGACTCGTTGTGCCGCCTGTACAGAGTTTGTATGTTCTCCCCGTGACCGCACGGGTTTTCTCCGGCCCTCTGGTTTCCTCCCACATTCCAAAGACGTGCAGGCTTTTTGGTTAATTGGCTTCCGTAAACCGTGTGCGGACGCGGCGTCGAAGGACGAGAAGCCGAAGCAGAGCAGTGGAAGCCAAATAACCGAATGGAAAGGAGGCCGAAACGCCAAATAACCGAGACCATACGAGGCCGAAATGCCAACTAACCGAGACCATACGAGGCCGAAATGCCAACTAACCGAGACCATACGAGGCCGAAATGCCAACTAACCGAGACCATACGAGGCCGAAATGCCAACTAACCGAAACCGTATGAGGCCGAAGTGCCAACTAACCGAAACCGTACGAGGCCGAAATGCCAACTAACCGAGAGCGTACGAGGCCGAAACGCCAACTAACCGAAACCGTACGAGGCCGAAGTGCCAACTAACCGAAACCGTACGAGGCCGAAATGCCAACTAACCGAGAGCGTACGAGGCCGAAACGCCAACTAACCGAAACCGTACGAGGCCGAAATGCCAACTAACCGAAACCGTACGAGGCCGAAATGCCAACTAACCGAGAGCGTACGAGGCCGAAACGCCAACTAACCGAAACCGTACGAGGCTGAAATGCCAACTAACCGAGAGCGTACGAGGCCGAAACGCCAACTAACCGAGAGCGTACGAGGCCGAAACGCCAACTAACCGAGAGCTTACGAGGCCGAAACGCCAACTAACCGAAACCGTACGAGACCGAAACGCCAACTAACCGAGAACGTATGAGGCCGAAACGCCAACTAACCGAGAGCTTACGAAGCCGAAACGCCAACTAACCGAGAGTGTACGAGGCCGAAACGCCAACTAACCGAGAGCGTACGAGGCCGAAACGCCAACTAACTGAAACCGTACGAGGCCGAAACGCCAACAAACCGAGAGCGTACGAGGCCGAAACGCCAACTAACCTAAACCGTAGGAGGCCGAAACGCCAACTAACCGAAACCGTACGAGGCCGAAACGCCAACTAACCGAGAGCGTACGTAGCTGAAACGGCAACAAACCGAGAGCGTACGAGGCCGAAACGCCAACTAACCGAGAGCGTACGTAGCTGAAACGCCAACTAACCGAAACCGTACGAGGCCGAAACGCCAACTAACCGAGAGCGTACGTAACTGAAACGCCAACTAAGGCGGGACGCCTCAAAGCAAACTAACCAAAAGGGTGGGATGCCTAAAAGCAAACTCACCGAAAGGCTGCTCTGCCAAAACGCTACCTCACCGAATGGCCTCTCTGCCGAAAAGTCAAATAACAGACATGATGTCGCCGGGGGGCGGGACTTGCCAGCGATTTGTCCAGACACCGCGTCCATCACGTCACTGGCCGGTGGAGACGGGAGGATGGGGGTCATATTCCCACACAAGCCATAGGTGGCTGGGCACTAAGTTATAAGCGGCCGAATGACCGCAATTCTCGGGACAGCCCCCACTCTCCCACAGCCACGGCCGCCCTCCGCCTCGTCTCCCCCGTGCGGCCGCACTGAGACGGGCCGTGTGTCGGCAGTGCCGGGTGGAGCAGAGGTGTGAGACAGGCTGGTCCCTCCGCCCACCCAGAGTCACTGACCCCGATGCACCGTCATCACGCCCGACACCCACACCGAGTGATTCCCCCCCCACCCCGGCCGTGGGGACAGACAGCTTGGGGCATTGGCAGCCATAGTACGCTTTTAAAATGGGGGAGGGGGGGTGGGACACAAATTCTCGGTCTCGGGCGGGCCAAAACGCCCAAAACACCCAAAACACCCCCCATACCTCCTCTCCAGAGAAGCTGCCTGTTCCGCTGAGTTACTCCATCTTTTTGTGTCTATCTTCGGTTAAAACAGATTACAGATTATCTGGTGTTTTGAGCGCGGGAGCTTGTGTGCGTTACGCAGGCACCAGACGGTAGCACTGTGTTTAAACAATAAATAAAGCGTGCTTCTCGTTGTCAAGGGGGGGGGGGGGGGAGTGGGAGGAGATAAAATTGTTTGGTATCCCGCTCACTTGTCATCGGCCTGCCCGAGACCAAGAATTTGTGTCCCACCCCCCCCCCCATTTGAACAGTGATTTACTATGGCTGCCAATGCCCCAAGCTGTCTGTCCCTGCGGCCGGGGTGGGGGGGGATTCACCCCGGTGTGGGGGTTGGGGTCCGATGGCAGTGCATCGTGGTTAGTGACTGTGGGTGGGCGGAGGGACCAGCCTGTCCCACACCTCTGCTCCTCCCGGTGCTGCCGACACACGGCCCGTCACAGTGCGGCTGCACGGGGGAGATGAGGCTGAGGGTGGCCGGGTCTGTGGGAGAGAGGGAGGCGCTCCTTCGGCCGCTTACAACTTGGTGCTCGGGTTCAGAGTGCCCAGTCGCCCTTGGCATGTGTGGGAAAATGACCCCCACGCTCCTGTCTCCAGCGGCCAGTGATGTGATGGACGCGGGGTCTGGACCAATCGCTAACAAGTCTCCCCCCCCCCCCCCCCCCCCACCTCCCCCCCCCCCTCCCCCCCGGCAAAGCGTCCTTTCGGTTAGCTTGCTTTGAGGCGTCCCACCCTTTTGGTTAGTTGGCATTTCGGCTTTGTACGTTTTTGGTTATTTGCCGTTTTGGCTTAGTTTCCGTTCGGTTATTTGGCTTCCTCTTTTTTCCTTTGGCTTCTCCTCCATGGATGCCACGTCCAGGTACCTCTGTAAATTGCCCTCTAGTTTGTAGGCTGTGATGGTGCAATAAGACAGAATGTGAGTGCTGGAGGAGCTCAGTGGGTCAGGCAGCATCACTGAAGAACATGGATAGGTGACGTCTTGGGTTTGAAGAAGGGTTCCGACCCAAAACATCACCTATCCATTTTTTCCACAGATGCTGTCTGATTCACTGAGTTACTCCAGCATTTTGTGTCTATCTCTTGGTATAAACCAGCAAGTGCAGTTCTCTGTTATTACATCTACACAGGAATTGGATGATGGAGAAAGAGACCAAGATCCATCCAGTTCACTTTTGGCTAACCAAGTGGTTTTACAGTGCATTAATTGTAAAGGCGCTGGCTAACTGCATTGTTGTCAACAAGTAAAGTCGAGCACATTAGCGGAGCTGTGGAGCTCCTGCCTCACAGCGCCAGGGACTCGAGTTTTATCCTAAACTCAGGTGCTGTCTGTGTGGAGTTTGCACGCTCTCCCTGCAACCACATCGGGTTTCCTATTCCTCCCGCATTGGGTTTTTCTTCTGATGTGTGGGTTTGGAGGTTAATTGGTCTCTGCAAAATTGTCCCTCGTGTGTAGGATGAGAAAGTGGGATAACATGGAACTAGTGTCAACGGGAGATCTATATTTGGAGTGGACTCGGTGGACGGAGGGGCATGTTTCCATGCAGTATATTTCAATCAGTCACATTGCTAGCTTGGCCTCTTAATTCCAGATTTGTTTAATGAACTGAATTTAACATTCCCAGCTGCGGTGGAGAACTCCTGACTCTGGATCGATAGTTCAGGTATAGATTGATAGTGAACCCCTGCACATTAGACTAGTAAATTAACCACACTAACATTCCTATTTACACAGTGACTGATCAGAATCCTGTCCCTACATTACCTCATCCATTGATTGCCAGCTTCTCCAATCTGCTGTCTTTCTTATGGCAATGGGAATGTAATTAAAAGTGCAGGCACACCAATATTTTATAAATGGCAATATTAGGTTTAGATTTATCAATGTCACGTGTGCTGAGGTACACTGTCTTAGAAACATAGAAACATAGAAAATATGTGCAGGAGTAGGCCATTCGGCCCTTCGAGCCTGCATCGCCATTCAATATGATCATGGCTGATCATTCAACTCAGTATCCTGTACCTGCCTTCTCTCCATAACCCCTGATCCCTTTAGCCACAAGGGCCACATCTAGCTCCCTCTTAATTATAGCCAATGAACTGGCCTCAACTACCTTCTGTGGCAGAGAATTCCACAGATTCACCACTCTCTGTGTGAAAAATGTTTTTCTCATCTCGGTCCTAAAAGACTTCCCCCTTATCCTTAAACTGTGACTCTCTGTGAGTCTCTCTGTGAGTGGTGAGTCTCTGGAACTCTCTGCCACAGAGGGTAGTTGAGGCCAGTTCATTGGCTATATTTAAGAGTGAGTTGGATGTGGCCCTTGTGGCTAAGGGGATCAGAGGGTATGGAGAGAAGGCAGGTACGGGATACTGAGTTGGATGATCAGCCATGATCATATTGAATGGCGGTGCAGGCTCGAAGGGCTGAATGGCCTACTCCTGCACCTAATTTCTATGTTACTATGTTTCTATGACTCCTTGTTCTGGGCTTCCCCAACATCGGGAACAATCTTCCTGCATCTAGCCTGTCCAACCCCTTAAGAATTTTGTAAGTTTCTATAAGATCCGCCCTCAATCTTCTAAATTCTAGCGAGTCTTGCATGCTATCCAAACAAATCTGAAATCCCACACATAGATGCAATCAGTTCAAGCTCAAGTTCCATAGAAAGAATATAGTTCTCAGCATTGTAGTACATTGCAGTGCATCAGTTCATTAGACAAGACAGCCAATGTATAATTGCAAAGAGGCAGGCATAGCTGAGGCCCATATGAGCGCCCATAGCTACGCCTTTGATTTGAAGCAAGTGGAATCGAAAGATAAATTGTTATGAGTAAGGACCAGCTCCACTAGGCAGAGCAGAGTGTTAGTAGAAGTAAATTGGCTGGTTCTGTGGTCGAGAAAGAAATGGAGGGTTTTAAGGCCTTCCTGGAGGGAAATGGAGGTGTAGAGTGACTGGGTCTGGTCTCGACCCAAAGCATCACCTATTCCTTTTCTCCAGAGAAGCTAACTGACTCGCTGAGTCACTTCAGCTTTTTGTGTCTATCTTCAGTTCCTTAGACAAAGTCTGCAATGGGGTAGATGTGAATCAAACTATACTCTAGCATACGGAAGGACCTTTCAAAAGCCTTTAAGCATATTCTATAATGATCAGCCATCAAACTCTACAATTTATTATTCTTTGTATCGGTGAAGCTGTTTGGTGTGAGTTGTTTTGAACAGGCATTCACTCAGGTTAAGTGGTGGTTTCCTATTTCAATTGTCAAGCTTAGAATTATTTGTTAAAAAAACGCACTTATGGAACTTGTATGATATTTGTAACAGCAGGTGGATAAAGAATCTTGTATGGAACCTTTCAGAGCATTACAATCAACAAAATGCTTCTGACATGTGGCAATGGACGGAAGGCAACAACCAATTAAGATAAACGTTTGCATAAATATCAAGTGAGTCTGGTGGTGCACACGATCAAACCTCTGTAACCTTCTGCCAGATGGGAACAGGGAGAAGAGGAATGATCATGGTGGGACAAGTCTTTGATTATGTTAGCTGCTTTTCCGAGACAGAGTGAAGTGCAGATGGAATCCATGTTTGGAAGTCTGGTCTGTGTGGTGGACCTGGTTATATCCGCAACTCTCTGCAATTTCTTGTGGTCTTGGGCAGAGCTGTTCCCAAACCAAGCTGTGATGCAACCCAACGGCATGCTTTCTATCGTGCATTTGTGGAAGTCAGTAAGAGTCACTTGAGACATGCCGAATTTCCTCAGATATAGGTGTGCCTTTTTGGCTATTGCATCAATGTGTTGGTCCACGGCAGATCATTGGTAACATCGATGCCAAGGAACATGAAGCTCTCAACCATTTTCATATCCACACTATTGATACTGATTGGGGTATGTACTCCCTCACGCTTCCTAAATAACCAGCTCTTTCATCTTGGGGGAGAGGTTATTGTCCTGACATCATATCGCTAACTTCTCTAACTCCTTCCTGTATTTCCATCCCATTATTGTTCATGGATAATGTATAATCCAGTATCATCAAGGATGAGTCTCACCCCTGTCACTCCCTCATCCTCTCCCCCATCAGGCAAGAGGTACACAAGTGTTTAGTTTAGTTTAGAGAAACCGTGCAGAAACAGGGTCTTCGGCCCACCGAGTCCGCGCCGACCAGCGACCTGCGCACATTAACGCAAACCTATACGCAGTAGGGACAATTTACGCTTATACCAAGTATACAAACCCAAGCAAATTAACCTACAAACGTGTTGACTTTGGAGTATGGGAGGAAACCGAAGATCTTGGAGAAAACGCACTTGGTCACGGGGAGGACGTATTAACTTCATACGGACAGCACCCGTACAGATTCATACAGATTGAACCTGGGCCTCTGGCACTGCAAGCGCTGTAAGGCAGCAACTACACTGCACACCTCCAGATTCAGGAACAGTTTCCACCTAGTTGTTATCAGGCAACTGAACCATCCTATCGCCGACCAGAGAGCAGTTGTGATTTACCATCCATTTCATTGGAGACCCCGGGACTATCTTTAATCAAACTTTACTGGACTTTATCTTACACTAAACATTATTTCCTTGATCATGTATCTGGACACTGTGGGTGGTTCGATTGTAATCATGTATAGTCTTTCCAGTGACGGCTAGCAAAAGCTTATCGCTGTACCACAGTACAAGTGACAATAAACTAAACTAAACCTGATTCGGCCCAACGCAACGGTGTGTTCTACAAACTTGTAAATGGAGTGAGAGCGGCAGTCAGCCTTACAGACGTGAGTGTAAAGGGAGTAGAGTCTGGGACTGAGAATGAATCCTCGCTGGGCATCAGTGTTGAGGATTATTGTGGAGAAGTTTGTCGTCACCTATCCTCGTTGCTTGAGGTCTGGGAGCCAGAAGATCTAGTAGAGAGGGGATGAGTTTGGATGGGATTATGGTGCTGAAGGCAGAGCTGTTGTCAATAAATAGGAGTCTAACGTAGTTCTTGCTGTCCAGGTGTTCCAGCGATGAGTTTAGGACCACGGAGATTAGGTTTTAGTTTCAGAGATACAGCGGGTAAACAGGCCCTTTGGCCCACCGGGCTTACAACCCAGTGGTATGAATATTGAGTTCTCTAATTTCAAGTAATCCCGGCATTCCTTCTCTCTCCATCCTGCTCCATCAGTAGCTACCACGAAGCATTGTAGCGAAGGTTTACATTTATTATTAGCCAGTGTGTCCGAATATCTTTTGTTTTTGACATGCTATTTTCTGAATAATATTTTCCTCTCGTGATTATTTTCTCTCCAAGTGTAGAACATTGCAAAGTTCCACATTGAATTTTATCTGACATCTGTCCTCTCAATTTCAAGATGTATTTCCAAATCCTCCTTTAGCTTATTCTGTTCAGCTTCACAGTCCGCTGCCTTCATTAGCTTTGTATTATCTGCAGGCTGATCCACTAGTGATCCGCGACTGCAGGTTATTAATGAAGACATTCACTATGTTGTTCCCTGTGGGATTTCACTTCTAATGCCGCCAAGCCTGATCACACCCATGTAACATCGCACCAGGGTAATGATGAGGCCAAACGGTTTGTCGCCATGGTTAACATTTTTCACCAACTCCCTTCCACCTTTGCATTCCCTCCCTCTCCTTCACAAGGAAGTGAATCAAAGACATTACTGTCGGCTCAGCTCTCACGGAGCTCTCATAGAATCGTGGAGTCATACAGAGAAAAGGGAGGGGGTGAGGTTTATGGAGGGAATTGTAGGAATGGACAGAAGGCCAGTGGCCTTTATCAGGCTTTTATAGTCATACAGTGTGGAAACAGGCCCTTCGGCCCAACTTGCCCAACACGCCCCATCTACACTAGTCCCATCTGCCTGCGTTTGGCCCATATCCATCCAAACCTGTCCTATCCACGTACTTGTCTAAATGTTTCTTAAACATTGTGATAGTACCTGCAGCAACCTTAAATTGCCTTAACCCTCCCATCCGTCTGCTCATCGCAACGTAATCCGGTAAGATTGGCAGCACTTTCCATTTTTGGCTAAATTTTACAATTTTATTTCTAAACAGTTAAAGTCAAAGAGTGATAGAGTATGAAAGCTGACCCTTCAATCTAACACGACCATGCTGACCAAGTAGCCCTCGTACCGTTTGCCCGCGTTGGTCCCACTTCCTTCTTAGCCTTTCCTAGACGTACCTTTTAAATGACTATGTGTCTTTTCATGTTGTTATAGTCTCTGCCCAAACTACCTCCCCTTCCACCTTATTCCACTCCCTGAAAACCCTCGGAGTGAAAATGTTGCCCCTTGGGTTCCTTTTCCCCTCTCACTTTAAACCAATGTCTTCTGGTTCTTGATTCCTCTATCCTGGGCTAAAGACTCTTAGCATTCATCCTGTCAATCGCCGTCATGAATTTATACACCTCTATAAGACTTTTCAGCAACCTGCGCTTCAAGGAATAATTTACTAGCCTGCCCAACCTCTTTGGCTCAGGCTCTCGAAACCTGGCAACATCCTCGTAATTCCTCTCTGCACCCTTTCCAGCTTAACAACATTCAATAGACAATAGACAATAGCTGCAAGTTTAGGCCATTCTGCCCTTCGAGCCAGCACCGCCATTCAATGTGATCATGGCTGATCATCCCCAATCAGTACCCCGTTCCTGCCTTCTCCCCATATCCCCTGACTCCGCTATCTTTAAGAGCCCTATCTAGCTCTCTCTTGAAAGTATCCAGAGAACCTGCCTCCACCGCCCTCGGAGGCAGATAATTCCACAGACTCACAACTCTCTGTGTGAAAAAGAGTTTCCTCATCTCCGTTTTAAATGGCTTACCCCTTATTCTTAAACTGTGGCCCCTGGTTTTGGACTCCCCCCAACATCGGGAACATGTTTCCTGCCTCTAGTGTGTCCAAACCTTTAATAATCTTATATGTTTTAATAAGATTCCTTCTCATCCTTCTAAACTCCAGAGCACACAAGCCCAGCTGCTCCATTCTCTCAGCAGATGACAGTCCCGCCATCCCGGGAATTAACCTTGTAAACCTACGCTGCACTCCCTCAATAGCAAGAATTCGTTACTGCATAACTTTATATAGTGGGGGCATCAAACTCATCTGCTCTGCAGTTTTCTGGGGGAACCCATATGAAAAATGAAAATCTGTCTGCTTGCTGCTGTTTATAGACCCCTCTCCTGAACTCGTGAATCTCTGGAAGGTTTTTTAGTTTAGTTTGTTATCACGTACCAAGGTACAGTGAAAAACATTAGTTGCGTGCTAACCAGCCAGCAGAAAGACAATACATGATTACAATCGAGCCATTTGCAGATACATGATAAGGGAATTAGGAATAGAGATTTAAGAGTGTGGAGTGATTGTAAAATGTGTTTGTACATCGGCTTCTGTGGCTAACATGCAAATAGTCGCCTGGGTTGGGCACTATCTCAGAAGTAACTTGGTTTGTGTCAGAGCTCCCACCATTCCCTGAACTGTGATAGCAGCCTCAATCATATTACCGCCAGTCAGTGTCGACACTCACCTACACGTCGAAAATTGCAGAACCTCCTGAGACCAGTGGAAATATATCTGCTGGTTTCGATTCAGGAAGAGAAAGAATCTGAGGATGCAAGCGCTGAATGTAAGCAATTTATAGGAAATCTGTGCAATTGAAGGTTCGTTACCATGTTTTTCTGCTGAAAGCAAAATGTTCGCATTTTAACACATCTGAACAGTTGCACTCTTCACCAAAAGAGATCAAGTGTGCTGGGAATCAAAGCATTGAGAACGACTCATATAAAAGACCAACAGATTAAACTTCCCACACTCAGAATGAAACACATCCTGACATGAATAATACATGGAGACAGACATAAAAATACCTGGCTGGATGAATAAGTGAAAGAACTGTCTGTTAAGATGAATAAATTCATTATGAAATAAATCATTTTCACCCCGAAATAAATCTGCAGGGAGATGCTAAAACTGCTGAAGTGCGTGTGAAGTGCGTCCTGGGCCGTCTGTAGGAAGCAGACAGTGTACTCAAAAAGCTGGAGTTGCCTAGCGGGTTGCAGTTTCAGTTTCAGTTTAGTTTATTGGCACGTGTACCGAGGTACAGAAAAAAGCTTTTTGTTGCGTGCTAACCAGTCAGCGGAAAGGCAATACATGATTACAATCGATCCATTTACTGTGTATCGATACGTGGTAAGGGAATAATGTTTAGCGCAAGGTAAAGCTAGCAAAAGTCAGATCAAAGATAGTCCGAGAGTCACCAATGAGGTAGATAGTAGTCAGGCAGCATTTTCTGGAGAAAAGGAACATGTGACGTTTCAGGTCGAGACCTTTTAGTCCGTGGGCCAGAGGGGCCTACCGTGGACCCCTCCCCATGATCCTACTTCTTGGGTGTCATTTTGTTCATTGGTATCTCTTCTGTCGGAAAAATGATGTTTCCAAGAAAAAAAAACTCATTTGGACTATGTTTTTTAACCCCTTATTGACCCCTGACATAGGTCAAACTATGTCAAAATTGTGTTTTTTCACACTTTGCTCTCTGTCTTGTGGTCTGATTTCAACTGATGGTCAAAGCACAACGTTCTGGCAATCAACTCAATCTATGGGAGATTATGAGGTACTCTCTGACCCCTGTACCCTACTCCATTGGTACATCAGACAACTTCTTTGCAGACTGATAAATCCAAGGGCCTACACTACCTATTGAAAGATGTAGACAACTCACAACCTCCTGCCAGTAACAAGACATTGATAGAGGAAGATGGCAATGCTGCATTCTACTATCTCAAAGAGATTCCTGCAAACTTCAAAGAGATTGTCATCAAAATCTTCAATGCATTGTCATCTAATGATGTAGTCTTCAGTACCGATATGTACAAACCAGATTCAGTGAAGTCAAGTGAACGGACATGGCGTGGGTGTGTGGAGAAGAGAATAATCAAAGGAGAAACGACCAAAAAACCAAGCAATTGGAAGCAGTTCTTGACCAATGTACCAATGGAGTAGGGTACAGGGGTCAGAAAGTACCTCATAATCTCCCGCCAGAACGTTGTGCTTTGACCATCAGTTGACATCAGACCACAAGAACGAGAGCAAAGTGTGAAAAAACACAATTTTGACATAGATTGAAACAAGGGGTTAAAAAACATAGTCCAAATAGAAACATAGAAACATAGAAACATAGAAATTAGGTGCAGGAGTAGGCCATTCAGCCCTTCGAGCCTGCACCGCCATTCAATATGATCATGGCTGATCATCCAACTCAGTATCCCGTACCTGCCTTCTCTCCATACCCTCTGATCCCCTTAGCCACAAGGGCCACATCCAACTCACTCTTAAATATAGCCAATGAACTGGCCTCAACTACCCTCTGTGGCAGAGAGTTCCAGAGACTCACCACTCTCTGTGTGAAGAAAGTCTGTCTCATCTCGGTCTTAAAGGATTTCCCCCTTATCCTTAAGCTGTGACCCCTTGTCCTGGACTTCCCCAACATCGGGAACAATCTTCCTGCATCTAGCCTGTCCAACCCCTTAAGAATTTTGTAAGTTTCTATAAGATCCCCTCTTAATCTCCTAAATTCCAGAGAGTATAAACCGAGTCTATCCAGTCTTTCTTCATAAGACAGTCCTGACATCCCAGGAATCAGTCTGGTGAACCTTCTCTGCACTCCCTCTATGGCAATAATGTCCTTCCTCAGATTTGGAGACCAAAACTGCACGCAATACTCCAGGTGTGGTCTCACCAAGACCCTGTACAACTGAAGTAGAACCTCCCTGCTCCTGTACTCAAATCCTTTTGCTATGAAAGCTAACATACCATTCGCTTTTTTCACAGCCTGCTGCACCTGCATGCCTACTTTCAATGACTGGTGTACCATGACACCCAGGTCTCGCTGCATCTCCCCTTTTCCTAATCGGCCACCATTTAAATAATAGTCTGCTTTCCTGTTTTTGCCACCAAAGTGGATAACCTCACATTTATCCACATTATACTGCATCTGCCAAACATTTGCCCACTCACCCAGCCTATCCAAGTCACCTTGCAGTCTCCTAGCATCCTCCTCACAGCGAACACTGCCCCCCAGCTTAGTGTCATCCGCAAACTTGGAGATATTGCCTTCAATTCCCTCATCCAGATCATTAATATATATTGTAAATAGCTGGGGTCCCAGCACTGAGCCCTGCGGTACCCCACTAGTTACTGCCTGCCATTGTGAAAAGGACCCGTTTACTCCTACTCTTTGCTTCCTGTTTGCCAGCCAGTTCTCTATCCACATCAATACTGAACCCCTAATACCGTATGCTTTAAGTTTGTATACTAATCTCTTATGTGGGACCTTGTCGAAAGCCTTCTGGAAGTCCAGATATACCACATCCACTGGTTCTCCCTTATCCACGCTACTAGTTACATCCTCGAAAAATTCCACAAGATTCGTCAGACATGATTTACCTTTTGTAAATCCATGCTGACTTTGTCCAATGATTTCAAAACCACATTCCAAATGAGTCTTTTTCTTGGGAACATAATTTTTCCGACAGAAGAGATACCAATGAACAAAATGACACACAAGAAGCAGTATCATAGGGGGGTGCGTGGTAGGCCCCTCTGCCACACGGACTATTTCTTCAGTCTCAAGCTGCCAAGTGTGGTACGCTGCCCTCTGGAGAGATGCTATGGAGAGGAGATGGCTGCCCATTTCTTTGCATCCTATATGCCTTCTTGACCACCTGTGAAGCCTCCTTTAATGATCTCCGGACTTGCACATCAAGATCCATCTATTCCACATGGTCTCTAGGATTCTCCCACAAATGGTGCATGTCCTGGATTCATTAGCACTGCCAGGCTGCATCACCTCACCTTTATAAGGTTTAAACTCCATCTGCCATTTCCTAACCCTTTTCACGTAAAACATCAGTATTAACCTGTAGCGCAAGGTTTGCACACTGTTGACAATGAGTCTTTGGAATTCTCTATCACAGAGGGCTGTGGGGATTCATAAAAACATAGAAATTAAAGCCAGAATAGGCCTCACACCCTTCGATCATGCTCCAGTGGTCACTATTCAAGGTGCTACAGGTCAGGTCGGGGGGGAGTTCCCCCCACCACGGGTACCATGTAATCCCGTGCTACCTGCTCCATGGTCGGATAGCCGGCGACTAAACCGTCTGCCCCACCTGGTTTGCCAGGTGAGGAGGGATATGTGGACCCCCAACAGGTCCAAAAACAAGACCTGTCAAAAGGCGGATGAGCTTCTAGCGAGCCAACGGCCATCCACACTTCAGTAGAAGTTGCGATCACTGTATAGCATTGTACGACAGAGCACACGCACCAAAATCCTATACTTCCAGCTGTGGAAGTCTGCAGGAACTGGAGGACAGAGATGAGTGGTACGTCCGTCACCGTTCCCGTCGGAAACCAGCACCACTGCGTCGCTAATGTTTTCAACGATGATGATGAATGAATACGAAGCGGGGTCATCCGAAGGTGCCATGACTGTGAAACCTGGAACCCATCATAGGACCCACAGGCTAGGCGGACCACGGAACGGGGGACCCGCCCCGAGGAGCCGAAGCTCGGCGGACCACGGTACCGGGAGGAAACTACTGGAGACGACGGACGTGAGGAATAAGGACCGGTAGGAGGGTGAACCGAGGTAATGCCTCCAGCACCTTCAATATCGGCAGCTGACCATAAATGCCGTACACGGTACACTGTACATAGGTACATGTGACAATAAAGTGTCATCATCATCATCATCATCATTCTGGACAGGAAGGATATTGAGGCTTGGAGAGAGAGCAGAAGAGGTTCACTAGCATGTCGCTGAACATCCCAGCGGTATGAACATTGACTTCTCTAACTTCAAGTAATTCTTGCTTTCCCTCTCTCGCCATCCCTCCCCCTTCCCAGTTTTCCGACCAGCCGTACTCTCTCCGACTACATTTTATCTCTGCTTTGTGGTTACCTTCTCCCAGCTAACATTTTCCTTGACCTCCATTCCCTTTGTCCTGGTTTCACAGCTTACACTTCCTTATCTATGTATCTCCCTCTCCCCTGAAATCAGTCTGAAGAAGGATCTCAACCCAAAATGTCACCCATTCCTTCTCTCCAGAGATGCTGCCTGTCCCGCTGAGTTACTCCAGCAGTTTGTGTCTATCACCAGGATGTTGTCTATACGGTATTGACCAATACCAATACAGATTGGTATTGACTATACGGAGTGGTTGAACAACCTTGCATTGTTTTCTTTGGAGTGTCAGATGCTGAGGGGACACCCGATATAAGCATATAAAATTATTACAGTTTTAGCCACTATCTTTTTCCCAGGGTGGAAATGTCAAATGCTACTATGAGTGGCACGGTGGTGCAGCGGTAGAGTTGCTGCTTTACAATGCTGGCGGCACCGGAGATCCGGGTGCTGTCTGTACGGAGTTTGTACATTCTCCCCGTGACCGCGTGGGTTTTCTCGGAGATCTTCGGTTTCCTCCCACACTCCAGAGACCTACAGCTTCGCAGGTTGTTGGCTTGTTATAAGTATAAATTGTCCCTAGTGTGTGTAGGGTAACGTTAGTGTGCGTGGATCGCTGGTCGGCGCGGACTCGCTGGGCCGTGGGGCCTATTTCCATGCTGTATCCCTCAACTGAACTAAATTAAACTAAACTACATGGCACAGGTTTAAGGTGTGAGTGGGCAGGTGTAAAGGCTCTATGAAACAAATTGTTTAAAAGTAGATAGTGGTGGGTGGCTGGAGCACTTTGCCAGGAGTGGTGGTGGAAGCAGATACAACAGCAACATTTAAAAGGTATTTAAACAGGCACATGAGCAGGCATGGAGGGATATAGATCATGTGGAGGTAGATGGGATTAGTTAAAACTGGTATCTTGGTTTGCACAGACATCGTGGGCAGAGAGAGCCTGTTCTTGTGCTACACTGTTTTATAGTTTACATATTTACCTGTTCATATATAGGCTTTTAGACTTTAGCGATATAGCTCGAAAACAGGGCCTTCGGCTCACCGTGTCAGCACCCACCAGCTATCACCCCCTACACTTGCACTATTTTACACACACAAGGGACAATGTACACATTTTTATCTATACATGCATGGATTTACGAAGGGGAAATCGTGCTTGACTAATCTTCTGGAATTTTTTGAGGATGTAACTAGGAAAATGGACAAGGGAGAGCCAGTGGATGTAGTGTACCTGGACTTTCAGAAAGCCTTTGATAAGGTCCCACATTGGAGATTAGTGGGCAAAATTAGAGCACATGGTATTGGGTGTAGGGTTCTGACATGGATAAAAAATTGATTGGCAGACAGGAAACAAAGAGTATGGATAATAGGGTCCCTTTCAGAATGGTAGACAGTGACTAGTGGGGTACCACAAGGCTTGGTGCTGGGACCACAGCTATTTACAATATACATGATTTAGACAAGGGGATTGGGGGTAACATTAGCAGATTTGCAGATGACACAAAGCTGGGTGGCAGTGTGAACTGTGAGGAGGATGCTATGAGGATGCAGGGTGACTTGGACAGGTTGGGTGAGTGGACAGATGCATGGCAGATGCAGTTTAATGTGGATAAATGTGGATAAATGTGAGGACACGCTAGAGACAGGAAACATGTTCCCGATGTTGGGGGAGTCCAGAACCAGGGGACACAGTTTAAGAATAAGGGGTAGGCCATTTAGAACAGAGACGAGGAATTTTGTTTTCACCCAGAGAGTTGCAAATCTGTGGTATTCTCTGCCTCAGAAGGCAGTGGAGGCCAATTCTCTAGATGTTTTCAAGAGAAAATTAGATAAAGATAGTGGAGTTAAGGGATATGGGGAGAAGGCAGGAACGGGGTACTGATTGTGGATGATCAGCCATGATCACAATGAATGGCAGTGCTGGCTCGAAGGGCCGAATGGCCTACTCCTGCACCTATTGTCATATTGTCTATTGTTATAGATAAACCGGGGCACCAGGAGAAAACCCACGTGGTCACAGGAAGAACATTCTAACTCCATACAGACAGCACCCATTGTCAGGATCTAACCTGGGTCTATGGTGCTGTAAGGCAGCAACTCTACCGCTGTGCCACCATGCCGCCCACACAGAACACTGAACACTGCAGAATATTTAACTGCTATTGTTGAATTTGGCCCGAGCTTGTGTCTCACTAATGGCACATATGAACCTCCATTCCAAGCTATTTTCTCAGTATAATGTCTGTCTCAAATTAATGTGCTTTCTAATGAACAAAGGTCAAGCTGGTGTAATTGCATCTTGTGCAAAACGTTTGAATTCATTAATGCAGCAGAATGAACAGGTCATAACTGAAAAATTTGCTGAGCATTGCCCAATAATTACTTTCAAATAAATCAGCCTGTGTTAACGAGGGTTGCCAAATAGGGTGTTTCAAACAAACAGTGAAGTTAATAGAATGGAGACACAAGAGTCTGCAGACGCTGGAATCTTGAGAAAAACAAAAACTGCTGGATGAAATCAATGAAGTCAGGCAGCATCTGTGAGGGAAATGGACATGTTTGGGGAAGGGTCCTGACCTGTTATCTGTCTATTTCCCTCACAGATGCCACTTGAAGTAAATAAAATATCACATGCATTCAATAGAGTCATCGAGTCATTCAGCATGGAAACAGGCCCTTCGGCCCAACTTGCCCACACTGACCAACATGCCCATCAACCTGCTTCTATTTGGCCCATATCCCTCTGAACCTGTCCTATCCATGTACCTGTATACTGTATAACTGTTCCTTAAACGTTGCAATAGTCCCTGCCTCAACTACCTCCTCTGGCAGCTTGTTCCATACACCCACCACACTTTGTGTGAAAAAGTTACCCCTCAGATTCCTATGAAATCTTTTCCCCTTCACCTTAAACCTGTCCTCTGGTTCTCCATTCTTCTACTCTGGGCAAGAGACTCTATGCATCTACCTGATCAACTCCTCTTCTGATTTTACACCCCTCTATAAGATCACCCATCATCCTCCTGCACTCCAAATGAATAGAGTCCCTTAATTTGTGTACAAATCATTTGTGTGCAAAAATAATAGATTATTGGTTCTGAATATAGTGGATTAGTTGTACAATTCAAGCATCAAGAGTCAAGAGTATTTAATTGGAATCTGTCCCGAGACAGAACAATGAAATTCTTACGCAGCAGCACAACGGATATGTAAACATAATACTCTGGAAAACCCCTAATAAACAACAACAAAAAGTATAGTGTATATATGAAAAAAACAAACAAGCAAATAAACAATGATAGTGCAAAGACAAAAATAATGCCCTCATGTCTATGTAGTTTGGAGCTTATTTGGAGGTTGTAGTGGTAGCTGCCATATCTTCATCCCGATGGCAGGTGTGAAATGAGTGTGTGGCCAGGGTGGGTCTCTGATGATGCTGGCTTCCTTTTTCTGGCAGCGACTCTTGTAGATCCCTTCGATGGTGCGGAGGTCAGAGCCGGTGATGGACTGGGCAGTGTTCACCACTTTTTGCAATCATCTTCATTCCTGGGCGTTCAAGTTGCCGAATCAGGCCGTGTTGCAACCAGTCAATATGCTCCCTACTGTACATCTGTAGACGTTCAAGAGAGTAATCATTGACTTTCCGAATCTCCCCAAACTTCTCAGTAAGTAGAGGCGTAGGTGGGCTTTCTTTATGATTGCATGAGTGTGCTGGGTCCAGGACAGACCTTCAGAGGTATGCAGAGCCAGGAATTTCAACTTTCTGACTCTCTCCATCACCAACCTGATGAAGGCAGGTTCGTGGATCCTCGTCTTTCCTTTTCCAAAGTGTGAGCTACGCACTAATCTCGTAATGGAGCGCCACAGATTCTTTTCACGCACCCAGAGGCAATGTGAGCCTGTTGAAGCCTATATCAGTCGTTAAAGCACATCGCCAGCCAATGCGAGTTTGAAAATCTATGTGATAGTCTTATACGTGACAGATTGGTTTAAGGTATCCTCAATGACAAGGTGCGTGATGAACTTCTACGTGATGTAGATCTCACTCTGGCAAGGGCTGAAAATTGCTGTTGTGTTGCGGGGATGACAGACTCTCACACAAAATCTCTGGGGCCAGGTCCCCACTCTGCCTATGATGTAATTGTGGCCAGCACGTTTTATCAGGCCCAGCCTTCACCAGTGCCCGGTAGATCTGGTGTCAGATTCATTAGTAAATTGTGTGAACTGTGGAGGTTTGCATGTAGGCATTCGTGAACAATGCCCGGCTTATGGAAAGCTTTGCCCCTACTATAAACGCAGAAACCATTTCATCCGCTGCTGCCGCTCACGTGGGAACAGACTACAGACAAAGCAATCAGTGCACCTGCTTTATGTTATGGCTAAACATGACACTGGAGCTTGATGCAACGTTCTGTCCTTATCTGAGCTCAACAGAATTCGAAAAAAGGAGATCTTCAATCAGACCACCACCACTTTACTTCCATTTGGAGGAGGTGGAATGCTCCCTGTTGGAAGAGTTGAGTTACAGTGCCATCTGGAGTCACGTGTCTACAATCTGAGCTTATTTATTGTCCGAGAAAAAGTGACTTCTCTGCTAGGCATTGACGCCTGTAACGACCTAGGTCTGGTCAACTTCGGTACGGCAGTTCAGCAACTGTCAGCAACATGTGACTTTACTCAACAGATCCTGACACAATACGGAAATCTTTTTGACGGTCATCAAGTACACAATCACAACCCACCCTGAGGTCCTACCAGTTGTCCATCCTGCACAGCGGATTCCCCATACAAAATGAACTCGACAGAATGGTTACTCTGGGTGTGATTGCCCCTGTCGTTGACCCATCGGATTGGGTCTCAACCATGGTAGTAGCGATGAAAAATAATAAGGAAGAAATAAGGATTTGCATCATCCAAAAGATTTAAACACTGCCATCAAACGAACACACTATCCCATGCGCACAGTGGAAGTTGCAACCGTAATCTCAGCTCTAGATGCCAGATTCCCTTGGATCACAACTCTTCCAAGCTAACCACTTTGAGCACACCCTTTGGACGTTACAAATTCCTGCGTATGCCATTTGGTATAAACTTGGCAAGTGAAGTATTTCAGTGCACCATGGAACAACTATTTGCAGGTTGACCATGCTCCATAATTGTTGATGACATTCTTGTTGCTGGACAAATAGTCCAAGAACACGACGCAAACTTAAAGAACGTTCTGAACCATGCTAAAGAGATCAACCTCAAGTTCAACCCCCTAAAGTGCAAATTCAGAGTGCGCGAGGTGAACTACATAGGTCACCAGTGATGGCCTCAAACCTGATCCATCAAAAACTATTGCAATCAATGAGTTACCAGCACTCACAAACGTGCTCAGCCTGCAGAAATTCCTTGCCTGCAGAGACTACTTGGGGCAATTTATTCCAAATTTCTGTGAACAATCGGCCCCACTGCGCAGGTAACCCACAAAGACACTGTTTGGTCCTGGCATGAATGGCAGCAGAGGGCGTTCGACACTCTTAAACAACAAATGTCTTGTGCCCCCACCCTCACCTACTTTGATGTTAAGCTACCCGTCACACTGATTTGTGATGCCTCACAGTACGGTTTAGGAGCAGCTTGCCTCCAAAATAATGGGGAGGGCAACAGGCCTGTTGCCTATGCTTCTCACACCATGACTGACACAGAGCAACGCTACGCCCAGATTGAAAAGGAGCTGCGAGCGGTTGTTTTTGCTTGCAGGAAGTTTAGTGACTTTATCTTCGGGAAAACGGTCATGATTGAGACTGGCCATCAAGCCCTAATCAACATTCTGAACAAACCGATACAGTTTCTCCAGGTATGTTGCTACAGCTACAAAAGTATGACATTGTTCTAACCTACAAATGTGGCAAGGACATGCACCTGGCTGACACTCTGTCATGTGCTCCATGGAAGACCTGTGAGAAATCATCCACGGCAGAAGACACCTTCCTTGTCATGATGGTCTCCTATGTTTCTTCGTCCTGTTTGAAGGGCCTGGTTGCCCAAACTGCCGCTCACAATAACTTACGATTGCTCTCCTCCGTCATTAAATGCGGGTGGACAAGCAATACAGATTACCACTCCCAATCCGGCCCTTCTTTGCCATTCGTGATGAACTAGTACTACATGAGGACATTATCGTACAGGGCCACAAAGCTATATTCCTGCCTCCTTACACAGCAGGAGTCTCGCTGCGGTGTTTTGGACCAGTTGCAGGCGGCACAGGGAAGATTGGCTGATGCCAGTGTAAAGGGAGTTGTAGTAATCGAGGCGGGAGGAGATAAATGTGTGGATGATCTTTTTGAGGTCATCAAACTGGAGGAATTGTTTTATTTTAGCTATCGTCTGAAGCTGGAAGAAGCTAGCTTTTACCACAGCATTGACTTGTTTGTCAAATTTCAATACTAAGTCAAATATCACGCCAAGGTTTTTGACGTGAGGTTTGAGTAATGGGGTAAGGCTTCCAAGGCTGCCTGCTATCATTTTGATTGAGTCCGAGAGACCGAGAAGGATGACCTCAAACTTACTCTCATTTAGTTGGAGGAAGTTCTGGGCCATCCAACACTTTATATCCTCGAGGCAGTGGATAAGGTTGAGTAGATTTGATCGGTTGTTGGGCTTCAGGGCGAGTTGTGTATCATCTGCATAGCAATGGAAGGAAATGCCGTGCCTTTGAATTACTTGGCTTATGGGGAGTATATACAGGGAGAAGTCAAAAGTCAAAGTCAAAAGAGTTTATTGTCATGTGTTCCTGACAGGACAATGACATTCTTTCTTTGCATAGCACAACAGAACGTAGTAGGCATTGACTACAGTTATATAGTTAAATACACACATTAATTAATAAATTAATAAAGTGCAAATAACAGATGGAGGGGTATTAATGTTCAGAGTTTTGTCCGACCAGGTTTAATAGCCTGATGGATGTGGGGAAGTAGCTATTCCTGAACCGGGTTGTTGCAGTTCTCAGGTTCCTGTACCTTCTACCCGAAAGTAGCAGGGAGATGAGTGTGTGGCCAGGGTGGTGTGGGTCCTTGATGATGCTGCCAACCTTTTTGAGGCAGCGACTGTGGTAGATCCCCTCGATGGAAGGAAGGTCAGAGCCGATGATGGACTGGGCAGTGTTTACTACTTTTTGTAGTCTTTTCCTCTCCAGGGCGCTCAAGTTGCCGAACCAAGCCATGATGCAACCGGTCAGCAAGCTCTCTGGAGAAGAGAATGGGGCCAAGGATGGAACCTTGTGGAACCCCGCAGCAGAGGCTAGCTGGAGAGGAGAAAGAGTTGCCTATGTTAGTAGAGAAACTCCTACCTTTGAGGTAAGAGATGAACCAGCTCATGGCAGTGCCATCAATACCAAGCCCGTATTGGAGACGGTCAATTAGGATGGTGTGGTCGACAGTATCACATGCTGCGCTGAGGTAGAGAAGGAGCAGGATTGCACAGTCGCCGGAGTCAACGGTGAGCAGTAGGTCATTGTGTACCTTCAACAAGGCAGACTCTGTGCTGTGGTGGGCCCTGAAACCTGATTGGAAAGTTTCCAAGATAGTATTTTGGTGAGTTGTATTTTGGTAAGGCATAAGTTGACTTAAAATTACCTTTTCAAGGGCTTTTGAAAGGAAAGGCAGTTTTGAGATAGGTCTGTAATTGCTTGGCAAGGTGGGGTCGAGGTTAGGTTTTTTCAGGAGGGGCTGGACCACGCATGCTTGAAGCAGGTAGGAACAGTGCTAGTGGCCTGAGAACTGTTGAAGATGGCGAGAATGCTGGGACCGGCTATTGTAATGACATCCTTCAGAAGGGCAGAGGGGCCAATGTCGAGGGGGCAGGTGGTAGGTTTCATGGTGGTGACCAAATATACAAGGGAGGGTAGAGTAACGGGTTGGAAACAGTCTAATTTTGAGGAACAGACCAATGAGACAGCCAGGTCATGGATGGGAGGGGAAATATTCCTTCTGATGTTCCTAACTTTGCTGGTGAAAAATGGAGTAAATTCCTCGCACTTAGCAGGGGACCCAGGTAAGCTGGTGCTGGGGGCAGGACATATGATAGAGGTGATGGTACTAAAAAGGACCTTGGAATCCTCTCGCCTTTAGATTTGATGCAGACTACGGGTATGAAAGCACGTTGTGTTCCCTCCATTTGTACTGCAATAAAGACTATGAGCTCTAACCTCTGAGTCTGGTCATTTCAACACAGCCTGAAAGAATTTAAGCTGCTTTTGTGCTTGTGGGTCATGCCTGTGATAAAGAAGGGAAGGGATATTGCCAAAGGCCAGATAGCACAGTGGTGCAGCGGGTAGAGCTGCTGCTCCACAGAGCCAGAGACATGGATTCCATCCTGATCTTACGTACTGTCTCTGTGAAGTTTGCACGTTTGCACGGTGGCTGCATGGGTTTCCTCCGGGTGCTCCAGTTTTATCCCACATTCCAAAGATGTGCATGTTTGTAGGATTATTGACATCCATAAATTGCACTCATTGTGTCGGGAGCGGATGGGAAAGTTGGATAAAATTGAGCTAGTGCGAACGGGTGTTCAATGGCTGGAGTGGACTTGGCGAGCTGAAAGCCTTGTTTCCTTGTTGATGGCTTGGTTGCAATCATGTGTTGTCTTTCTGCTGACGGGTTAGCCCGCAGCAAAAGCTGCGCCTCAGTACACGTGATAAATTAAACTAATCAAACGACAGCATGAAATCTGCTTCACAAAGTGCTAGTGTGGGTTTTACAAAGGCGGTATGTAGCATAGCGGTAAGAGTGGCTGTCTTACTGCACTTACAGTGCCAGCGACCTGGGTTCAATCCTGACAACGGGTGCTTGTCTGTATGGAGTTTGTACGTTCTCCCCCTGTGACCACGTGAGTTTTCTCTGAGATCTTTGATTTCCTCCCACACTCCAAAGCCGCACAGGTTTGTAGGTTCATTGGTTTGGTATAAATGTAAATTATCTCTAGTGTGTGTAGGGTAGTGTTAACGTGCAGGGATTGCTGGTTGGTGCGGACTTGGTGGGCCGAAGGACCTTGTTCCGCGCTGTATCTCTACACTAAACTGAACGTTATTAGCTGCTAATTAAAGATTGCACAGGGGAAGGAAAACCTTTAGTATGCTCTGGCGATTTGCCCATTTCTTGCTCACAATAATATGTGGAGCCCGTAATTCACCCCCACGCCTTACTTTCTAATTATAGTCTTTGCCATTAATATGACATGACATGCTGAAGTGAGAACTTCATGTCGTGCAATGAGAGAAGAGTGATTACCATTTAAACAGAGCTCCATTCCATCTCGCATAATGATTCAGAGAGTCTCATGACACTGAATTACTTCAAAGTTCAGACAAAGCAAGCATTTAGTTTAGTTTAATTTAGTTTATTTTATAGATACAGCGCGGAAACAGGCCCTTTGGCCCACTGAGTCCGCGCCGACCGGCGACCCCCACACATTAACACTATCCCACACACGCTAGTGACAATTTACATTTATACCAAGCCAATTAATCTACATCTTTGGAGTGTGGGAGGAAACCGAAGATGAACCCACGCAGTCACGGGGAGAATGTACAAACTCCATCCAGACAGCACTCGTGGTCGGGATCGAACCCGGGTCTCCGCACTGCAAGCATTGTAAGGCAGCAACTCTACCGCTGCACCACCGTGCCTCCCTGCATAATAAAATCCTCCAGTCAGCCGGGAAAATAGTCAAGTCAAGTCGAGTTTATTCTCTTATGCACTACTATGCTGAGGTGGAGGAAAAGTTATTCAACATGGAAACAGGTTATTTGGCCCAACTTGCCCACACCGACCAAGATGCCCCATCGACATTAGTCCCACACGCCTGTGTTTGGCCCATCTCCTTCTAAAGTTAGAATCTAAACCTTTTCTACATTTCAAAACAACAGCAAACATTACAAATAAGAACACATTGCCAACAATGTTGAGGACTTTTGTAAAGTTGACTCTTTTATGATGCCCTGCCAGTTGATCACTGTGGGTGAGGTGACGAGTGTTCAAAGCCACACAGCTGTCACACCTGGGGCGGTGACTGGCATCATGGAAGTCTTCGGACTAGGAAGGCCGCTGGAGGCTTTCACTGCCACTCTGTATTTGTCAGCCAGAAATAAAATAGAAACCAAGGAGAGGAAGTCCCAACCGGTAATATATACAATCCATGTTCTCCAGAGATGCTGCCTGACCCACTAAGTTACTCCAGCACCTGGAGCCTTTTTTTGTAAACCAGCATCTGCAGTTCCTTGTACCTCCTCTAACAGGTGTTTTTTTTCTCCAGACTACAACGTCTGCAGTCTTTGGTGTCTCCTTAATCCACCAATTAGTTCAATCATGGCCGGCCCTCATCCTCATGCCCACCTTAGTTCCACAGATCATTTATCGATCTCAATTTTGAAGGTTTAATTTGATATTCCAGACTTCAGGGAGAGGATGGTAGAAAATTATAGTGGTATCTTTCCCTGGATCTGAGTGCATTGCTCTCCCACAAAGTCACATGTTTGCTTCTGAATGCTCCATCTGAAAAATATATTTCCACCTGGCACATCAGTCTTTCTAATCATCTGCAACATTTCAGTTCCATCATTACTTAATCTTCAGTAAACCAAGTAAGTAAACTGTGGCACAGTGGTAGAGTTGCTGCCTTACAGCACCAGAAACCCGGGTTCGATCCTGACTACGGGTGCTGTCTGTATGGAGTTTGTACTTTCCTTCTGTGACCTGGGTGGGGTTTCTCTGGGATCTCCAGTTTCCTCCCACACTCCAAAGGCATACTGAATGTAGATGATCAGCCATGATCACAGTGACGAGCGGTGTTGGCTTGAATGGCCGAATGGCCTACTCCTGCACTTATTGTCTATTGTCTATTGTCCATTGCATACAGGTTTGTTGGCTAATTGGCTTGGTAAAATTGCAAGTTGTCCCGATTGTGTACAGGATCAGTGTTAATGTGTGGGGATTGCTGTTCGGCGCAGACTCGGTGGGCAGAAGAGCCTGTTTCTGCATTGTATCTCTAAACTAAACTAAACCAATTTAGCCTTAATTTACCTTATCATCTCTGGAATCATCAAGGTTACAACTTTCCTTTCTGGAACAGTCAAGAATGTATACTTATTTTAAGAATAATATTCACTGTGCACCTGGAGTCTACTTCTTATTTTCAGTGTTGGCCATTATAACTTTCTGCATGTCTGACCTCTGACAATTGCTCAGAAAACCATGAATATGATTGAATATGAAGTTTATTCAAAGCTTGAATCTGAATATATGGATGCCTGATCCTGTATATTTAAAAAAAAAATGTGTGAGTAAATCTATACACACACACACACACATATATATATATATATATATATATATATATACATATATGTATGTTTAGATTATATACTAGACTAAGTGCAGGCCCATTGGGTCTGCTCCCATAACACACCCAAAATACCAATTGACTCTCCCCCTCTTGTCCAGCCAGGAGCTATGATGGCAACATTGTTGCAAATATCGGGTGCACTTGCTGTGAGATGTCATTGAGCAGAAAGGTTCAGAGTGTCCCTGCCAGTGTTCCTGTCTTGCAACTTTGTACCAAAGTGTGTTGGAAGCTGTGAGGAATGATTTTTAACTGTACAAAACATTTAAAATTGAAAGTATTTTTAAACATTTTCAGTAATGCTGAGAAATAAAGCATGACATTTTCAGATTAGTTTTGGACTCGATGGGAAAAATATCTACCGGAATATGTAAACATTTTATCGTTACCGAGTAGATTTTCGTGAAGATGTGATTACACACAAACACACACACACACAAATAAATATACAAGATCAGACTTTGAATAGTTACTAGACCAAGTGGGACCCGTTGGGTCCCATCCTTTCAATGCGCAGTTGCGGGAGGGGAGGGCAGCCTGTGGCATCACACACACACTAACCACCCCTCCCCCACATACACACACACTAACCACCCCCCTTGATAGTATAGTAATATTATTCATTCGCTCCTTTTACCCCATCCCCCACCCTATCCACTCATGCATAACCCCCAACTGCGCAGGCGCGGCTAGAGAGGGAGAGTGAGGGGGCAGAGGGAGAGAGAGGGCAGAGAGAGAGAAGGAGGGGCAGAGAGAGGAAGAGCAGAGAGAGGGATGGTAGAGAGAGGGAGGGCAAAGAGAAGGAGGGCAGAGAGAGGGAGAGGGCAGGGAGAGAGAGAGGGGGCAGAGAGAGAGGGAGGGCAGAGAGAGAGGGAGGGCAGGGAGAAGAGGAGGGCAGAGAGAGGAAGGGCAGAGAGAGGGGGCAGAGAGAGGGGGGCAGAAAGAGAGATAGCAGAGAGAGGGAGGGCAGAGAGAAAGGACCTGACCCGAGGCCCTGACCCGAGGACCTGACCCGAGGACCTGACCCGAGGACCGACAGCTTGGTCCCGTCCCCTCAATGACAGCAGAGAGGGGACAATGTGGACTCAGCGAGCAGGGCGACTGGCAAGCGGGGCGGGCCCGACTTGCTCATTCTTTCTGCGTCTTTTGGAGCAAGGGGCGGGCAGAGTCTTGAATAATGGGGGGGGGGGGGAGGGAGAGGTTGGGGGGTGATGTCACGTGCAGCGCGTGAAAGACGGCAGTCACGCAGACCCATTGTGACGTCATCAGCGAAAGAGTCTTTTTATTTCAGTTTTTTCCGATTTTTGAATATTTTCATTAATAACTCGAGAAATAAAGCATGAAATCTTCAGATAAGGTGATTTCGGACTCCACGGGAAAAATCTCTACCGGAATATGTAAACATTTTACCATTAGCGCGTCGTTTTTTCGAGACAATGTGATTATACACAAACAAACACACAAATAAACACATCCACATACAAGATCAGACTTTTAAGTATATACATAGATATGGTTGAGTATACACACACACACACACATATATATATATAAGAATATAGGCACAGGCAATTCAGATTCAAGCTTTAAGAACAAAGAGGAACAAAGAGGAACAAAGAGCCAGATCATTGAACTTTATTGTCTTCCATCAAAGTGAGGAATGTGGAATCCACTGTAGTGAATGTTTATGTTAACTTTTATGTGGTTGTGTGTCCTGTTGCTTTTCACTTAGTATGGCTGTAAGGTAACTAAAATTTCACTGTACCTTAACTGGTACATGTGACTGACCTGACCTTGAAACCTTGAATCTTGAAATAAACTTGATATTCAATCATATTCATGGTGGATCAAGTGGATCTTCCACTCTCCCCCTTTCCTGTCCTCCCATCTCTTTCTTCCTGGCTGAAGCTCCTGCGTTTATAAGGAGTTGGACAGACACAAAAAAGCTGGAGTAAGTCAGCTGGCCAGGCAGCATCTCTGGAGAAAAGGAATATGTTTTGGGTTGAGACCCTTAAGGGCTATAAGGATTTGGGCAGACGAAGTGCATGTGAATTGGTCCAACAACCATTAATTGCCCCCAGCTGTGGCTCATTTGGCTGTGGTCTTGGTTTGTTCTAGGGGGGCGGTGTCTTCAGCAGCCGGCCAGTGTTTGTGGTGCTGATTGGAGCCTTTCTCTGGCCCGTCTGCCAGTGATGGGAAATCGGAGCGGCCCCGGGAGGACGTGTCGTCGCAATATATCTCTATATGTTTGCACGTTCTCCCTTTGGTCCTCCCTCCAGTATTATCTGACTAGACAAACTACGGCGGGCCCAGCACCAAACACCCAACACCAGCACAAAGCAAACTCAATGCTGCCATTTATTTCAAGAGGGACTTGTATACAAAAACAGGGATGTAATGCTGAGGCTCTATAAGGTGATGGTCAGGCCACATTTGGTCTATTGTGAGCAATTATAGGCCCCATAACTGAGGAAGGATGTAGAGAGAATGGGATTAGGAGGGAGAGATAGGTCAACCATGATTGAATGGCGGAGTAGACTTGATGGGCCGAATGGCCTAATTCTGCTCCTATCACTGATGAACACGGACCACTGGTCACGCCTCCAATTTGAAAAACAAACCTTTGCCTTCACTCATCAAGCCAAATTTTGTATCCAATTGTGTAGGGAGGAACTGCAGACGCTGGTTTAAACCGAAGTTAGACACAAAATGCTGGAGTAACTCAGCGTGTCAGGCAGCATCTCTGGATAAAAGGAATAGGTGACTTTGCAGGTCGAAACCCTTCTGCAGACTGTATCCAATGCAATTAATTTGCTCATGCTGGATCTCATGTGGCCTAACCTCTGGACCAGCCCACCATGCAGGACCTTGTCAAAGGCCTTACAATAATCTAGTAACAGACAAAGTACACTTGTAAGGAAGGCAAATGCAATGCTAGCATTTATTTCAAGAGAACTAGAATAAAAAATGCTGAGGCTCTATAAGGCTCTGGTCAGGCCGCATTTGGAGTATTGTGAGCAACAATGGTCCCCATATCTGAGGAAGGATGTGTTGGCTCTAGAGAGAGTCCAGAGGAGGTTTTCGAGAATGATCCCAGGAATGAGTGGGTTAACATATGATGAGCATATGATGAAAGGCTTGGATAGAGTGGACGTGGGGAGGATGTTTCCTCTCGTGAGAGAGTCAAGGACCAGAGGTCATATCCTTAGAATTAAAGTACATTCCTTCAGGAAGGAGATTAGGAATTTCTTTAGTCAGAGGGTGGTGATTCTGTGGAATTCATTGCCACAGAAGGCTGAGGAGGCCAAGGCCCGTACTAATCAGGCCATTAAATATCTCTGAGATATTTAATGGCCTGATTAGTACGGGTGTCAGGGGTTATGGGGAGAAGGCAGGAGGATGGGGTTAGAAGGGAGAGATTGATCAACCATGATTGAATGGCAGAGTAGACTTGATTGGCTGAATGGCCTTATTCAACTTCTATCACATGAAAATATGCTTAGTTACTGTTTGCAGAGCGATTTCGTTTCATAAGTACATGAGTGCATGTAACTTTACATGCAGGGCATTTCTGGTGAATCCAAGCGCTACTGTGTTAAAATACAATGATCGGTTTTAACATTGGGAGCATGCGACAATTCTGAAGTGCAGAAGTCAATGTTTAATCAATGACTAGACTGCTGCGCTCAGTAACTCGCCAAGTAGGGAAGAAACCAGCGGATGGATGGACTACATTATGTAGGCTTGTGGCAATATTTTACGTTACTGTAATGTGTGCGCACATTTCCTTTGATAAATCGCACAATTCCTTTGATAAGGCAGGTAAATCCTCAGGGTCTGATGGTCTGCATCCCAAGGTACTTGAGCAAGTGGCTCTAGAATTCGTGGATGCATTGGTGTTTATTTTCCAATGTTCAATAGATTCAGGATCAGTTCCTGTGGAATGGAGGGTAGCTAACATTATCCCACTTTTGAAGAAAGGCGGGAGAGAGAAAACATGGAATTATAGACCAGTTAGCCTGACATCAGTGGTGGGAAAGATGCTGGAGTCAATCATAAAAGATGAAATAGCGGCACATTTGGATAGCAGTAACAGGATCGGTCCAAGTCAGCATGGATTTATGAAGGGGAAATCATGCTTGACTAATCTTCTGGAATTTTTTGAGGATGTAACTCGGAAAATGGACAAGGGGGAGCCAGTGGATGTAGTGTACCTGGACTTTCAGAAAGCATTTGATAAGGTCCCACATAGGAGATTAGTGGGCAAAATTAGGGTACATGGTATTGGGTGTAGAGTGCTGACATGGATAGAAAATTTGTTGGCAGACAGGAAACAAAGAGTAGGGATTAACGGGTCCCTTTCAGAATGGCAGGCAGTGACTAGTGGGGTACTGCAAAGCTCGGTGCTGGGACTGCAGCTATTTACAATATACATCAATGATTTAGATGAAGGGATTCAAAGTAACATTAGCAAATTTGCAGATGACACAAAGCTGGGTGGCAGTGTGAACTGTGAGGAGGATGCTATGAGAATGCAGGGTGACTTGGATAGGTTGGGTGAGTGGACAGATTTATGGCAGATGCAGTTTAATGTGGATAAATGTGAGGTTATCCACTTTGGTCGCAAAAACAGGAAGGCAGATTATTATCTAAATGGTGTCAAGTTGGGAAAAGGGGAAGTACAACGGGATCGGCGGTCCTTGTTCATCAGTCAATGAAAATAAGCATGCAGGTTCAGCAGGCAGTGAAGAAAGCAAATGGCATTTTGGCCATCTTTGCTCCTGTCCTTCTACAGTTGTATAGGGCCCTATTGAGACCACACATGGAGTATTGTGTGCAGTTTTGGTCCCCTAACTTGAGGAAGGGCATTCGTGCTATTGAGGGAGTGCAGTGTACGTTCACAAGGTTAATTCCCATGATGACAGGACTGTCATCTGCTGAGAGAATGGAGCAGCTGGGCATGTATACTCTGAAATTTAGGATGAGAGGGAATCTTATGGAAACATATAAGATTATTAAGGGTTTGGACACGCTTGGCTAGAGGCAGGAAACATGTTCCTGATGTTGAGGGAGTTCAGGACCACGGACCACAGTTTAAGAATAAGGGGAAAGGCATTTTGAATAGAGATGAGGAAACACTTTTTCACACACAGAGTTGTGAGTCTGTGGAATTCTCTGCCTCAGAGAGTGGTGGAGGCAGGTTCTCTGGATACTTTTAAGAGAGAACTAGATAGGGCTCTTAAAAATAGCGGAGTCAGGGGATATGGGGAGAAGGCAGGAACGGGGTACTGATTGTGGATGGTCAGCCATGATCACATTGATTGGTGGTGCTGGCTCGAAGGGGCGAATGGCCTACTGCACCTATTGTCTATTATCCACTGTCCATTGTCTATTGTCTTTCACAAGAGATGAGATTCTGAGGGTGGCACAGTGATGCCTTAAACCTTGTTCTTAAACTGTGGCCCCTTGCCCTGGACTCCCCCAACATTGGGAACATGTTTCCTGGTGTACAGTTTTGTAGGTTAATTGACTTGGCATAAGTGTAAATTGGCCCTGGTATTTGTAGGATAGTGTTAGTGTGTGGGGATGCGGGGTTTGTGGGCCGAATGCCTGTTTCCATGCTGTATCTAAGTATGCTAAACCTACATCTATCACTCAGCTCCCTCTAGTGACAGGATGATAAATAAAAAAGGGTTCTCAGAGCGAAACCTCATGCTTTAATTCCTGAACTCCAAAGGTTTTGAAGGATATGGGCCAAACATGAGCAAATTGGACTAGCGTTTGCCCTAGTGCGCTAACTACGTACTATGACTCCAAACCTGCTGATAATTTCCGGTATTTTTGTGTCAGATTTCCAGTTCTACAGTTTTTTTATACATATTTTGATTTCTTGATGGTGGGATTCATTCAGTAAGGAGACAATATCTTGTTCACACATTACCCAGGTTCTGACCTGCTCCAAGAACCAGACATATCTGCACCTGCCTCAGTTGAGATTGTGGTCGATGGTAGCCTCTAGGATATTAGTATTTAGATGTAGCCATGAAACATCAATAGAGAGAGTGACAGTTCAAGTGATGTACTTACGTTCTTGCTTCCCAACACTAATCACCTGTAGTGTAAGAGTTGAATAGACAATCTCAGCTAAAATGTGAAATGGAGTTATCAGCCAAATTAGCAGCACTGCCTTCCAAACCCTTCGAAAACCAGATACAAACGCACTGTTTACCAGACAAGTGAGAGACGCCCTCGCACCATCCATGCCTGGGATCCAATTCTATGGGAAAGCGTAGCGTTGGTGAACAAAACACAACAGCAATAGTTGGGTAGACCACTCATGCCCCCGCCGCTAGTAGCGGGTAAACGTTACAGACTAGGGGGGCTTATGATTGGATCAGGGAGTGGGCAGCGGCGCTGTCTGCTCTGATAAGAAATGTCATAAAGATTGGTGCTGGGCGCCCTTTCGGTGAGAGAGCCTCAACCTTGGACCGTGTCATGAGCAGTGCCAGGTGATCTTGAACATAACACCCTGCGGCGTGTTCTGCTGTGTACTCGGGGTTTGCGAGTGGGTTTGGGGATATTCGGGGATACGTGAGTGTATGTGCCTTATTAATAAATAAAATGCTTAGTGAATCAAACTCTAGTCTGAATCTGATGATTTATCAACACATTTTCAGTTCCCACCGTGGGCGGCACGGTGGCTCAGCGGCAGAGACAATAAGACTGAGTTGCTGCCTTACAGCGCCAGAGACCCAGGTTCGATCCTGACTACAGATGCTGTTTGTACAGAGTTTGTACCTTCATCCAGTGACTGTGTGAGTTTCTCCGGGTGCTCTGGTTTTCTCCTGGACTCCACAGACATACAGGTTTGTAGCTTAAATGGCTTTGGTAAAAATTGTATGTCCCTAGCGTGTAGGATAGTGCTAGTGCACAGGAATCGCTAGTCGGCACGGATGGAGTAACTCTGCGGGTCAGGCAGCATCTCTGATGGACATGAATAGGAGGTGTTTTGGGTCAGGACCCTTCTTGAGACTGATTGTAGTGGGGGGGGGGGAGAGAGAGAAAAAGCTGGAATAGAGGAGGGGGCAGGACAAAGCCATGCAAGTGATAGGTGACTAGAGATGAGGAGGGTTAGATTGTCAGGTGAGTGGGCAAAAGCCAGAGATGAAAAGACAAAAGGCTGTGAGATAAGGAGGGAAGAAGCGTGAAATTTGGTCGTTAAGGGGTACGGGTGGAAGGGAAAAAGGGACAAGATTATGGGTGAAATGGGTGCACATCCAAGCGAGGCACAGGGAAGAAAGGAGGGAAAAGGAGGGAGGTGTTTACCTAAAATTGGAGAATGCAATGTTCGGACCGTTGGGTTGTAAACTGCCCAAGTGGAATACGAGGTGCTGTTCCTCCAATTTGCGTGTGGCCTCACTCTGGCCACGGAGGAAGCCCAGGACAGAAAGATCAGCATGGGATTGGAAAAGGGAAGTAAAATGGTTAGCAGGACCGGGAGATGCAGTGGACTTTTAAATGTAGAAGTGCCTGTGAATGGCAGCGTGGAAAAGATTTGTTGAAGGCAACGTTGGATTTAAATAGCTTTTGTTATTGCACAGGATATTATATTTGCAGATTGAAGTCAATGCTATCTGTGTGTCAATTGCATTTGCTATGGCAGTGATTATTTTAATTAAATAATTATGTATCAGTTGTACAATATTGTTTTAAATGTTTTGGACCACATTAATAAAGCCATCTGTTGTCTTGAAGCGGGAATAATCACTTAATTAAAATAATCATGAAAAATAATCACCGATTGAAGCATTTAATTAAAAATTATGGTGATAAGGGCGCTGAAGTAAGGGAACGACATTACACTGTAAAACCATGGAAGATTATAACCACCCAGAATGTTTTTATTATTATTCATTAATGGGATATGAACCTCTGACAAAGACAGCATTTATATTCTGTTGCTAACTACACAAGTAATGTGTAATGGTAGGGCAAGTGATGGTGGACATTACTAGCAGCAGTGGGAGAGTACTTTCCAAGGGCATGCACCACTTTCCATGGGTATATACCATTTTGCAAGGGTAGACACCACTTTCCTAGGGCATATACCACTTCTCCGTGGATTGTCACCTTGTCGTGGTGGAGAAACGTGTGTCGTCGTCAGATCCTGAGAGCGATGCCGTCTGGAGCTATGCTCCTGGTAGGACCACCCATGGCAGTAAGGTCGAGGGGAGGACTCAGACAAAGAGCAATCCAACCAAGACCTCAATGGTGGAACAGGCGGAGGATGATGGCTGACTTTAGTGGAGCATCACAACAGTTGGGAAGGCAGATGAAGGCTGCAGCAGAAAAGGGTCTCCGGTCGTCTTGGACTCCATGCCACTGGATCCTGACCTGGCATCCTGGCACCAGTCTCCCCATGTTAAACAAAGTCATAGCACCCTGGAGACACCCATGATCAGCCATGACCGAAGGGGGCCTAAGAAGATACCACTTTTCAAGGGTATGCACCACTTTCCAAATGTGTACACCACTTTCCAATAATGACCATTACATACACCCAGCACCCTTCCAACCAAACACCCAAGGGTGGTGAGTGTATGTAATGGAGTCCCAAGCAGGACAAGTAATGGAAGGTGAGACACCTTCTTGACATGTAAATTGCTTGTTTCTAAGCTTTCCCCCAGCCTAGTTTCAGTAAAAACATTGAATCAAGCACTTGAAGCAACTACATTTTATTTTAACAAAAGCACATTACAGTTCAACTACTGTACCTATCCCACCGCTGGTTTGATCCTCATGTCTGTCTGTTCAAGCCCTCTAGGCCTCGCTCAGACAGAGACACTCCAGAAGGTCACGCAGTGCCAAGCGCTCTCCCAGAAGATCTACGCTGAATGTTGTGGCAGTGGACTTTTATATGTCCCGGGACCTCGAGGGGCCAAACCACATGTGGGTGGTCTCTTAATAATCCAATTACAGATATCGATTAACCCCATACATAACAGACATTTCCCTAACCCAATAATACAGCAACTCAATACATTGTATTCAAACAGGACTTCTCAAGGAAGCCAACTTAGAAACATTTACCCTGATCTACAGGAAACCCAGACAAGGGTTTCCAATCAACACTCGGCAAAGTCAAATTCTGCAACATTATTTACAATTATTTACAAAGTGCACGTCTGGTTTGCAGCCATCCAATCTATTCCATGCATTTTGCACCTAATTGACAGGGCTTGCAGATGTTCTCATTCTTTGCTTGCAAATTGTATCTAAGCTCTGGACACACTGGCACCTCTTCGCAGCTTGTCCCAGCTCTGCAGAGAGCAACTCCAAACTGACCAAATCTCCCAGCTGCCCTGAAGCTTTTACCCCATTTTGAAGTCATAGCCTCTCCAATTTAGCCATGATTAACAGACACACTGCAGTCCATGTGGTTAAAGTACTCTCCCACTGCTGCTAATTAGCAAGGGATGGGATAGTGATACAGTGATGAAGGAGCATGGCATCATTTCCAAATCAAGTGAGTTACTTGGAGAAGATAATAATGGTACTCAGGTGCTTATTGCCATTAACCTTTTAGATAATAATGGCAACAGACAGCAGGGTTGATGGGGTGGTGTGGGGGAGTGGTGGAGGTGGGCTGGAGGTGGGGTGGGGGGGAGGAGGTGAGGAGAGGCAGAGGGAGGCACTTAAGATGACAAAGTGTCAAACCAGGCGAGTGCACCATTTAACTCTGACTTGAGGCTTGGATGATTGGCCTCCAATAACCATCAGCATTTCCTTTGTGCCAGATATAACTCACAGAGTCATGGCATCATACAGCATGGAAACAAACCATTTGGCCCAACTTGCCCACACCGGCCAAAATGCCCCATCTACCTGAGGAGCACCTTCAGCAACAGACTGGTTACACCAAAATGCAGTACAGAACGCCACAGGAGATCCTTTTTCCCTGTGGTTATCAAATGTACAACTCCTCCCCATCTGTTGTGGGATAGACTGACTCCTCTCCCACGACAGATCAGTGGTCCGAGAACACAGATGCAATTATTAAGAAAGCTCATCAGCGCCTCTACTTCCTGAGAAGATTACGGAGAGTCGGTCTGTCAAGGAGGACTCTCTCTAACTTCTACAGGTGCACAGTAGAGAGCTTGCTGACCGGTTGCATCGTGGCTTGGTTCGGCAACTTGAGTGCCCTGGAGAGGAAAAGACTACAAAAAGTAGTAAACACTGCCCAGTCCATCATCGGCTCTGACCTTCCTTCCATCAAGGAGATTTACCACAGTCTCTGCCTCATAAAGGCTGGCAGCATCATCAAGGACCCACACCACCCTGGCCACACACTCATCTCCCTGCTACCTTCGGGTAGAAGGTGCAGGAGCCTGAGAACTGCAATGACCCGGTTCAGGAATAGCTACTTCCCCACAGCCATCAGGCTATTAAACCTGGCTCGGACAAAACTCTGAACATTAATACCCCTCTATCTGTTATTTGAACTTTATTAATTTATTAATTAATGTGTGTATTTAAGTATATAATTGTAGTCAATGCCTACTATGTTCTGTTGTGCTATGCAAAGAAAGAATTTCATTGTCCTGTCACGGACACATGACAATAAACTCTTTTGACTTTTGACTTGACTTTGGAGATCTTAATGTCTTATCTTAATGTCTACTGACTACGTAGTTTTAATTTTAACAGCGTTTCTTGAATCCACACTGAGTCCCACTATCTTGATTTGAAGGTAAATCATTCTCATCTCAGCTGATTGCTCAATGTTGCATCAAGGTTACCATGACGTCTAGACCCAAGAGGCAGAGTCAAAATCAAACTGGGCATCAGCAGGAGGTTGTTGGCAAGGAAGTGCCAAGGAGTTATTTAACTCCTTGCCCTCTGTGGCAATGAGTTCCACAGATTAATTACCCTCTGAGTGAAGAAGTTATTTTTCTTCACTCAGAGGGTAATTAATCTGTGGAACTCATTGCCACAGAGGGCAAGTCAGTGGATATTTTTAAAGCAGAGATAGACAAATTCTTGATTAGAATGGGTAAGGGTTATGGGGAGAAGGCAGGAAAATTAGATTAGGAGGCAGAGATCAGCCATGATTTAATGGTGGAGTACACTCGATGGACCGAATGGCCTAATTCTACTCCTATAACTTGTGAACTTGTGAAATTGTGTGAGTAGAAGTTGTCATTGACTCCACTATCACTTCAGGTTGTCTTAACGTAACAAATGGTCGAGCGGAGGATTGTGCTGACACGGGCGGTGGAACCACCCACGGTGGTACAGATCCAACTGTAAGTCAACAGGGCAGTGGATAAATGTTGGAAAAGAAGTAGCTGCAAGGATGCTTGGAATTGTTCTTCCATCGAGCTGATACAAAAGGCTGAAGGGTCTTGTCCGGGCCTTTAACAGTCCATTATTCTCTGCCGCAGGCCGATATTTGTCAGGACAACTTTGCCAACAACTGCACCTGTGTAGATTGGCTATTGCATGTTAGCCAATCAGAATTCTTAGTAATTATAGCTCCGTCTAAATGCATGTTTTATAGTGTAAGAACTCACCTACTATCTTCAGTAGCTACAGTAGACTGAACGTGTGATGTACTGCTTATGTGATGATGAACTAAACAATAAAGATGTTTGTGCTTTAATCCGTGTGAGACTAAGGTATTTACATGGTGTCAGAGAACTGGGTCCAACCCTCGTCTGTTAACCGGGATTTATTTTGTTCATCAGTTTCTATTTGTGAATGATTTTGACATGGCTAACTCCTGTCGAAAGCCAAGTCCGCTTGTATTTGATTCCGACATATCCGAGCGCTGGCGAATGTTTGAGCGAGACTATGCTCACTATATCCGTATCGTTCATCGAAACTACCCCGACGATCTGAAGGCATCGCTACTGCTCAATCTAGCGGGTCCGGAAGCAATGATCCGTGCGGACACCTTTGAATTCGCCCCAGCACACCTCGACGCTAATGATAAGGTACTGGTACCAGCTGAAACTATCGACAACCCGACGGTCCTACTGGGAAAGTTTAGAGAACTGTGTGACCTGCCATCTAACCGTATACTAGAGAGCACCCGACAACAACAGGCTGACGAACCTGTCGAACGGTTTATCAGTGATCTACGACACATGAGTACACGGTGCCGCTTCAGTGAGCTGACTAACAAGCTCGTGTGTGACAAAATTGTGAGAGGAATGAGCGACCGCAAGCTAAGAGCTGAACTGCTTCGGAACGCTGAACTGACTTTAGATCAAGCCATTCATGCATGTCGAATGGCAGAAACAGTAGCCCCACTGGCTGATTTTGACCCCACTAGTCCTCACCAGCAACATAACGTAAATATAGCTAACTACTCTCCGCAGAAATTTTTAAATGCGTCCCGCAAAGATCCAAATGTGCCTGCCACGAGATGCCCCAACTGCAATTATTTCCACTCTTGGGGGCGCCAGTTCTGCGTTGCCCATGGGAAAGTTTGTCACAAATGCAAGAAACTTAATCATTTAGCCACTTGTTGTTGATCGAGTGGGAACACTGCTTCAAGGACAAATCTGCACCTGATTCAACAAGAACCGTCTGATTCTGATTCCCAAGTACAAGACGATGCGTCCCATGGGAATGATTCCGATAACACAGACACCGATTCAACTGTGCTTTCCCTCAACCTGTGCTCCCCAGGCAAGCTGCTGGGTCCTGCTGTGACCATGATAATAAACAACAAGGATTTGAATGCCAAAGTCCATACCGGTGCCAAAGTAAACGTAATGTCACTCAAAAAGTTCAACAAGATAAGAACCACTGAACTCATGAATACATGCTTACAGGGGGGGGGGTGGGGGGGGGGGGGGGGGGGGGGGGGGGGGGGGGGGGGCGTTTTTTACCCGTTGGGTAAAGCTGATTTAAAATGCACTGTCAATGAGCAGACAAAAAACCTGATGTTTTACATTGTCCGACCGAACTCAGAAACCCTGCTTGGCATCAATACATGCCATGACTGGGGCTGGTTTATTTCAGGCATGCTGTCCACAGGAAGAAACGCAGCAGATGCTATCCAATTACAGAGACTTGTTCGACAACAAACTTTGCAAGTTGCCTACGATATACAAGATCACTTATGTGGATCATGCCCATAGTTCGCACACCTCACCGCGTCCCCCATGGCATGCGAGAGAGTATACACGCCAAACTTAAATGTATGATCTCCATCGGAGACATTGCTGAGGTCAGCGAACCCTCCGACTGGGTCTCCACCATGGTCGTGACCACCAAGAAAGACAAGAAAGAGTTACGGATCTGCATCAACCCTGAAGATTTAAATACAGCAATTAAACGGCAACACTATCCGATGAGAACCACTGAGGACGTAGCAGCACCGATCGGCAATATAACGGTGTTCTCGGTCCTTGACGCCAAAAGCTTTTTCTGGAAAATACCACTGGACCGAGCATCGTCTACCCTAACAAATTTTGCCACCATTCGGCCCGCTACAGGTTTTTAAGATTGAAGATTGTTCCCGATGTTGGGGAAGTCCAGGACAATGGGCCACAGTTTAAGGATAAGGGGGAAGTCTTTTAGGACCGAGATGAGAAAATCGTTTTTCACACAGAGAGTGGTGAATCTGTGGAATTCTCTGCCACAGAAGGTAGTTGAGGCCAGTTTGTTGGCCATATTTAAGAGGGAGTTGGATGTGGCCCTTGTGGCTGAAGGGATCAGGGGGTATGGAGAGAAGGCAGGTACAGGATTCTGAGTTGGATGATCAGCCATGATCATATTGAATGGCGGTGCAGACTCGAAGGGCCGAATGGCCTGCTCCTGCACCTAATTTCTATGTTTCTAGGTTTTTAAGGATGCCCTTTGGCATCAATTCTGCCAGCGAGGTCTTTCAGCGCGCAATGGAACAACCATTCGCAGAATATCCATGTGCCATCATTATTGACGATATCTTAGTATACGGCCGTGATGTGGCCGAGCATGATGCTAACTTAAAGAAGATACTAAACCGTGCCAGAGATCTCAATCTCAAACTCAAGCCCTTGAAATGCAAGTTCCGAGTTCCCAAAGTTACCTACGTCGGTCACGTATTTCCCAGCAACAGATTAAAACCTGATCCGTTAAAGACTGCAGGCATCAACGAACTGCCAGTCCCAACCGACGTCACCAGTTTGCAACGATTCCACGGCATGGTCAACTACCTGATAAATTCATTCCCAACCTCAGTGAACTTTCTGCTCCTCTACGACAAGGACAATGCATGATCTTGGTACCCACAGCACCAAAGAGCCTTCGAGACATTAAAGCTCCAGCTAGCCAGCGCACCTACATTGGCATACTTCAATCTTAATCTGCTAGTCACCATCACCTGCGATGCATCCCAGTACGGACTAGGCGCAGCGTGCCTACAAACAGCCACTGACGGCGACGTGAGGCCTATCTCCTACGCATCACGCACCTTGACAGATACTGAACAACGCTATGCCCAGATCGAGAAGGAACTGCTCGCCATTGTTTTTGCCTGTTCAAAATTCATAGACTTTATTTTCCGCAAAACCTTCACGGTCGAAACCGACCACCAGCCACTGGTCACCATCCTGAACAAGCCCATCCATGCTGCCCCAGCCTGACTACAGCGAATGATGATGCAGCTGCAGCGGTTTGACTTCTGCATCGTTTACAAGAAAGGTAAAGACATGCATATCGCAGATACGCTCTCCAGAGCCCCGCACAGCACCAGCGAACGTCACCCCTTCGAATTCAAGGACAAATTCTCAGTCCTGAAGGTCTCGTTCGTGCCCACCGATCGCCTACGCCGCCTTGCCGAACACACAACTGCAGACAAAAGCTCACAGCTGCTGACCTCCGTCATAAGAAACGGGTGGCCAAACAAACAGTCAAGCACCCCGCTGGAAATACGACCCTACTTTCTGGTTCGTGGTGAGCTGGTGTTACAGGACGGAATAATCGTCAAAGGTCACAAGGCGGTCGTCCCCCCTATTTTATGGAGCGAGTACTATGGCGAAATCCACAGAAGCCACTCTGGCACAGAGGCCATTCTAAAAGGAGCCCAGAATATGATCTACTAGCCCGGGATGACTAAGTACATACGTGAAAAAACAGAATTGTGCACGATCTGCAACAGTCAGTCACTGCATCAGCAGAAGCAGCCCCTCTTACCCCAGCCGGCTTCCTCCCTATCATGGTCATCACTGGCTGCCAACATCTTCGAATGGCACAGGAAACACTACCTTGTTTTAGTGGACTCAAACTGGTTCGAAATTGACTCTTCCTGCCAACGGTCACTCTGAAACAGGGATCCAAAAGCTGAAAATTCACCTTTCTGTGCACGGGGTACCCGTTCGTCTTCAGACTGACAACGGGACTCGATTCACCAGCCAAAAGTTTAAGGACTTTGCTAAATGGTGGAACGTCCAACACATCACCAGCAGTCCAGAATACCCACAGTCCAATGGACTTGCCGAACGTGCTGTTTGGAGCGCAAAACAACTCATGGAGCGCCCCTACCTAGCTAAATATGACGTCCACCTGGACCTGCTAAACCTGCAAAACATTGCAAGGGACAGCGTTGTTGGCTCCCCAGCCCAGCGGCTGATGTCTCGCCAGACGCGTCCACCAGCTACAACTACAGCCAAAAGTCTGCTCCCCCGTCACGATACAAAAGCGTCTGCAGTTTAATCGAGACACGCAGAAGCGTTTCTATCTAGCGTTCGATCTAGTAATTGAATTTTGTAATTAGCTACAATTAGGTAACTAACTAATTATATGCTTTAATTTCAGGTCATCCAAGTAATATTGTTTCATATTAGTTTCAGAATGCTTCAATCAATAATAACTGAAAATCTCTTTCAGTTCTCTTAATTTTTAAGAAAGTTATGGGCTTTTGACTGTCCTAGATCACAGCTTTTGTGTTAAGTCAATGGAAAGGCAATGGGGAACAAGATGCTAATTTCTGAGTATGAAAGTGGCCATAACTTTTTTAATACTGAAGATATGAAAGTGAATTAGGTGTCAAATTAAACTTCTTTGTATGCTTTATCTGATGGGATAAATTGCAGACTTGATTTTTAAAATCTCAAAATGTTGTAACATTGCTACATTATTATTCACTCGGCTTATTGTTTAAATCGCCTTAGATGCTTTTTCATTTCTACAAGAAGAGATGTAGATTGGCAATTGCATGTTAGCCTATCAGAATGCTTAGTAATTATAACTCCGCCCAAATGCATGATTTATAGTGCAAGAACTCGCCTGCTGTATTCAGTAGCTGCAGTAGACTGAACGTGTGATGTACTGGTTATGTGATGATGAACTAACAATAAAGATGCTTGCGCAGTAACCCGTGGGAGACTAGGGTACTTACAACCTGGTTGCTAAATTGATGCTGGGTGGTCTATTTAGTTTTAGTCAGAATCATGCAGCACAGGAAGCGACCCTTCAGCCCACCATCAAGAACCTATCCCCACATTTACCCACGCATGATCTGCACCCATCTATAGGCTGGCAATTCAAGTACTTATTTGGATACTTCTTAAATGTTGTGAGAGTCCGCTACTCACTTACGTAATCCCTTCCACATTCCAACCATCCTCTGGAGGAAAAGTCCTTCCTCAATTTCCCTGCAGACGTCTTACCCTTTTATTAGCAAATTAGGGTTGCATAGTGGTGCAGCTGGTAGAGCTACTGCCTGACAGCCCCAGAGACAAGGGTTCGATCCTGACTTTGGGCGAGGTCCGTGTGGAGTTTGCACATTCTCCCTGTGACCCCGTGGGTTTCCACTGGGTGCTCCAGTTTTTGATACGATACGATAGAACTTTATTTATCCCAGAAGGGAAATTGATCTGCCAACAGTCATAAAACACAACATTTGTGAAACATGAAATGAAAGTGACGGGTGGACAGGGGAGGGGAAGGAGGGGAGTCAATCTACCCCATGACAGAAGGGGGTGTGGAGTTGTACAGTTTGATAGCCACAGGGAAGAAGGATCTTGTGACGTTCTGTCCTGCATCTTGGTGGAACCAGTCTGCTGCTGAAGGTACTCTTCAGGTTGACCAGTGTGTCATGGAGAGCTGTATTGTCCAAGATGCTCAAAATCTTGGGATTTTCCTCCCACATTCCAAAGATGTGTGGATTTGTAGATTAATTAGCCTCACTGAAAATTGCCCCCATTGTATAGGGAGTGGATGTGAAAGCGGGATGACATAAAACTAGCGTAAAGGGGTGATCGATGGTCGGCGTAAACTCGGTGGGCCAAAGGCCTGGTTTCTATGCTGCATCTCTAAATTGAAGCAGACTAAATGAAATTGTGTTCCTCATCAAGACACGAATGCAAGAATTGCTTCCAGTCAAAAGAGCAAGTTGCCTAGTCAGGGGAGCTTCATTGTGTGAACACAAGCAGCATGAATCCGTTCTACTGGCTGGCATTCTTTGTGGGAATTTGTTCTCCTGCAGAGTCCAGTCTTTAATGCACTACTCGAGGGCACCAATCAGCAGCATGCCAACCGAATCGCAGCGTAACAGAAAGGTGCAGTCTTTAATGCAGAGAGAAGTCAAGTCAAAGTCAAAGTCAAAAGAGTTTATTGTCATGTGTCCCTGACAGGACAATGAAATTCTTTCTTTGCATAGCACAACAGAACATAGTAGGCATTGACTACAATTATATACGTAAATACACACATTAATTAATAAATTATTAAAGTGCAAATAACAGATGGAGGGGTATAAATGTTCAGAGTTTTGTCCGAGCCAGGTTTAATAGCCTGATGGCTGTGGGGAAGTAGCTATTCCTGAACCGGGTCATTGCAGTTCTCAGGCTCCTGCACCTTCTACCCGAAGGTAGCAGGGAGATGAGTGTGTGGCCAGGGTGGTGTGGGTCCTTGATGATGCTGCCAGCCTTTTTGAGGCAGCGACTGTGGTAGATCCCCTCGATGGAAGGAAGGTCAGAGCCGATGATGGACTGGGCAGTGTTTACTACTTTTTGTAGTCTTTTCCTCTCCAGGGCGCTCAAGTTGCCGAACCAAGCCACGATGCAACTGGTCAGCAAGCTCTCTACTGTGCACCCGTAGAGGTTAGAGAGAGTCCTCCTTGACAGACCGACTCTCCGTAATCTTCTCAGGAAGTAGAGGCGCTGATGAGCTTTCTTAATAATTGCATCTTTGTTCTCGGACCAGGAAAGATTTTCACAGATGTGCACGCCCAGGAATTTGAAGCTCTTGACCCTTTCAACCATCGACCCGTTGATATAAACAGGACTGTGGGTCCCCATCCTACTCCTTCCAAAGTCCACAACCAGTTCCTTGGTTTTGCTGGTGTTGAGGGCCAGGTTATTGTGCTGGCACCATATGGACAGTCGCTCGATCTCTCTTCTGTACTCCCACTCATCCCCATCAGTGATACTTCCCACAACAGTGGTGTCGTCAGCGAACTTGATGATGGAGTTCGCACTATGACTGGCTACGCAGTCATGAGTACAGAGTGAGTACAGCAGAGGGCTGAGCACGCAGCCTTGAGGTGCTTCCGTGCTGATTGTTATCGAGTCTGACACATTTCCACCAATACGAACAGACTGTGTTCTGTGAATGAGGAAGTCGAGGATCCAATTGCAGAGGGATGCGCAGAGACCCAGTTCTGCGAGTTTGGTAACCAGCTTGGAGGGGATGATTGTGTTAAATGCCGAGCTGTAGTCAATGAATAACAGCCTGACATATGAGTTTTTGTTGTCCAAGTGGTCCAGAGCGGAGTGGAGAGCCAGCGAGATCGCGTCCACCATTGATCTGTTGTGGCGGTAAGCGAACTGCAGTGGGTCCAGGTTTTTTTCGAGGTAGGAGTTGATTTGCGCCATGATCAACCTCTCGAAGCACTTCATCACCACAGGCGTTAGTGCCACAGGTCACAGTGCCACAGAGAAGGGTTCTTCATCTAATGCTACAAGGAGGTAATGTGCATGCTGATGCTATCCCTGCTGCAGAATGGCAGAGTTTACTCAGCCTGTCATTTACATTGCCAGTGATTTAGAATGAGACAACACGATGCTAAGGTCACAGTTCTGACGAATGGAAAGTTACAGAATGATGCAGCTGCTGTCTGCTCCATTATGGAGAATACCCGTGACAACAATCCATTCATATCCCCTCAGTAAGAAGCGTTCATTTCCATTCCCTCTGCATGGAATCTGAATGATTATACGCCTCCAGGCTGTGTCCGCTTCAGTTACTGAGAGTTTTAGGAAGGATGAAATTTGTGGCATGCTATGATGAACAGTATCTCAAGCATCTCAACTATATCCCAAGCTGCTAATAGTTGTGGAGGACAATACCAACATCTGCAGATACCAGGAACTACAGATGCTGGTTTAAAAAAAATAAAGTCCTGGAGTAAATTAGTGGGTAATGCAGCATTTTGTGAGAACATGGATAGACGACATTTCAGGACGGGACCTTTCTTCGGACTGTGGGTGGGAAAAAAATCTGGAAGCTTGAGACGGCACAGTGGCGCAACAATGGAGTCATGGGCAGAAACCCCGGGGGGGGGGGGGGGAACATGTCCCCTCTATGTTTTGAGAGGTGGGGGACATTCCCCCCATATTTTGTAATCCGGATTTTGAAATTAGGTGGAAAAAAATCTATTAAAATCTCTGCATTCCTCGAGACAGTGGGGTGTCACTGTTAAGCGCTTGTTAAATGTCTCTATTAACATCGTATTAACACGATGTGTCACCAATTGTGTTTTGACCTTCAAGTACTACTGAAGGTATTCACGGAGAATTTCTTAAAGCTGTCAGATGCGGGTACAATTCCCATTTGAACTAATTGGATGTATTGGTGGATGGGAAAGATTTAAACAAGTAGCGGATGTAAATGGGTGAGGTCATTAAGGGCTCTGGTCGAACGGGTTTCCTGGCTGGCTTGCAGGTAAATCCCACATTCACCGTCACTCACGTTATTTAGTCTCTCTCTCTCTCTCTCTCTCTCTCTCTCTCTCTCTCTCTCCACTCACTCTCTCTCTCTCTCTCTCCCCTCCTCTGGCGAAGGCTGATTCGCGGGGACAAGGGCAATCGGGCTTCAACAAGCTGCATTCAAGGTCCCGATGTCTGAAGCGGATGCGATTCAGGACGGATGAAGCTGCTGTTGCTGGAGTTCGGAGTCGGTCACCGACCAGGTCCGCTCCTGAAGGTAGACAAGAATGCTGGAGAAACTGTTTAAGAAAGAACTGCAGATGCTGCAAAAATCCAAGGTAGACAAAAATGCTGGAGAAACTCAGCGGGTGAGGCAACATCTATGGAGCGAAGGAATAGGTGACGTTCGGGTCAAGACCCTTCCTCAGATCTGGTCTGAGGAAGGTCTGAGGAAGGGTATGATGAATGGTCTCGACCCGAAATGTCACCTATTCCTTCACTGCATAGATGCTGCCTCACCCGCTGAGTTTCTCCAGCATTTTAGTCTACCTTGGATTTTTCCAGGATCTGCAGTTCTTTCTTAAACAGGTCAACTCCCAATGTTACCGTCCACAGGGCCCACGGCTGAAGCCTCCAAAGCTCTGTGTGTGTGTGTGTGTGTGTGTGTGTGTGTGTGTGTGTGTGTGTGTGTGTGTGTGTGTGTGTGTGTGTGTGTGTGTGTGTGCGTGTGCGTGCGTGCGTGCGTGCGTGTGTGTGTGTGTGCGTGCGTGTGTGTGTGCGTGCGTGTGTGCGTGCGCGCGCGTGCATGTGTGTGTGTGCGCACCAAGGAATTGTGTGGTTGTGGGGCAGGCAGCAACTCTGGAGAGAAGGATTGGGTGACGTTTCGGGTAACTGCCTGTCCCACTGAGTTACTTCAGCATTTTGTGTCTATCTTTTTGTGTAAATATTTTTATTAAAAGGAATCCATCATAACAACGGTATAACAACTTTTCAAATACACAACCAACTTATTTCAATAAGTATACGAATGTTACAAGTAATTCTTATAAACTTCTTTTTTTTAGAAAGTAGAAAAAGAAAAGAATAGATTTTAATCAATAAGAATAGTGATTAAATAATAATTTTGATTATATAGAAAGAGAAGAGAGAGAGAGGAAAAAAAATATGTATATATTGTTATATGTATTTTATTAAAAGAAAGTATTATATATTATATTAAAAAAAAAGAGATTATAGTATACATCTTAATAGTGAATAACACAATTTTAAATAGCAGAATAGAGACATGATACAAAACAAAAAGAAAAACAGAGAGTTATTTTCATCTGATCCTGCCGGGTACCCATTGAGTTGTGATGCCAAGAACAGCTACCCCTTCAAATATTCTGTATATGAGACCATCTTATCAAAGAGTTCGATTTGTCCATTAGGACAAATCTGATTCTTTCCAAATGCAACATCTCCAACATTTCCACTGTCCACATTTTAATTGTGGGGGATAATGTTCCCCTTCCAAAATTTCAATATTAATTTTTTTTCCCTATTATCAAACAGTAATCCAAGAAATTTCTTTGGTTTACTGTTAATATTAGATTTGAATCCGGAACTCCTAATATTATTAATTTTGGATCTGGGTCCAGTTTAATTTTAAGAACTTCAGAGATAACTCTAAAGATTTCTGTCCAATAATAATTAAGTTTTATACATGTCACAAAACTATTAGCTTCCAAGTTCTGACATTTATCACAAATAGGAGAAATGTTAGAATAAATTCTATTTAATTTCGTTTTTGAAGAATGTAATCTGTGTAATACCTTAAATTGTATCAATATATGTCTAGCATTTAATGAGCAGCGATATATACATTGTAGGCTTTCTCCCCAAGTTTCCTTCGTTATAGATAAACCTATTTCATTTTCCCATATGTGTCTATCTTATGTGAAAAAAAGTTCCTTGACATACAACCAATCAAAGTAGTGGATCCAGGAAGGCATTGAGAATGCCAGGACCCTTCATCCCCAATACATGGAAGCTCAGTTATGGAACACACTTACTCAGAGACACAGCAGGGAAACAGGGCCCTCGGCCCAACTTGCCCAACAGGGCCTAGGCTACAGGGAGGGGTTCAGCAGGCTAGGACTTTATTCCTTGGAGCGCAGGAGGATGAGGTGTGACCTTATACAAATGTATAAGATCATGAAAGGAATAGATCATTAAATGCAGAGAGTAGAGGAATCAAGAACCAAAGGTCATAGGTTTAAGGTGAGGGGGGGGGGACGATTTAATAGGAACCTGAGGGATATTTTTTATTACACAAAGGATAGTGGGTGAATGGAACGAGCTGCCAGATGAGATAGTTGAGGCAGTGTATCACAACATTTAAAAAACATTTCGACAGGTCTATGGATAGAATATGTTTAGAAGGATATGGGTCAAATGTAGGCAGGTGGGACTAGTGTAGATGGGGCATGTTGATTGGTGTGGGCATGTTGAGCTGAGGGGCCTGTTTCCATACTGGGTGACTCTATGACCTGCCCACCCCTCCACCTTCTCTCCCATAAACCTCTCCTTTTAACGCCCCCTCTCCCACCTGCGACCAGGCTGACCTTGCATCTATCTCCCCCCTCCAACTTCCCCCTTCCACCCCTCCACCTACATTCCTTCTGCCGGTTATGCAATTCACATCTCATCAAACCTCCAGCTTCACAATTCGCAACTCCCTAATCCTTTTACCTCACACTTTGTATGTGTTCATCTCCCGTCTTTGTCCAACCATCTGCCTATCAAACCCCCCTAGTCTGTCTTCTCCTCTGCCCATCCACGCTCTGTCCAGCTCCACGCTTCGAGTTTTCTTTCCCCCACATGCCTGCAATAGACCAAAGAAGGGTCCTGACCTAAAACGTCACCTATCCGTATTCTCCAGCAATGCTGTCCGACCCACTTACTCCAGCATTTTGTGTCTTCCTTGGTAGCAAAGAGGTTCTTCTGCAGTTGTATAGGGCTCTGGTAAGACCACATCTGGAGTATTGTGTACAGTTTTGGTCTCCTAATTTGAGGAAGGACATCCTTGTGATTGAGGCAGTGCAGCGTAGGTTCAGGAGATTGATCCCTGGGATGGCGGGACTGTCATATGAGGAAAGATTGAAAAGACTAGGCTTGTATTCACTGGAGTTTAGAAGGATGAGGGGGGATCTTATAGAAACGTATAAAATTATAAAAGGACTGGACATGCTAGATGCAGGAAAAATGTTCCCAATGTTGGGCGAGTCCAGAACCAGGGTCCACAGTCTTAGAATAAAGGGGAGCCCATTTAAGACTGAGGTGAGAAAAAATCGTTTTCACCCAGAGAGTTGTGAATTTGTGGAATTCCCTGCCACAGAGGGCAGTGGAGGCCAAATCACTGGATGGATTTAAGAGAGAGTTAGATAGTGCTCTAGGGGCTAGTGGAATCAAGGGATATGGGGAGAAGGCAGGCACGGGTTATTGATTGGGGACAATCAGACATGATCACAATGAATGGCAGTGCTGACTCGAAGGGCTGAATGGCCTCCTCCTGCACCTATTTTCTATGTTTCTATTCTATGTAAACCAGCATCTGCAGATCCTTGTTTCTACAAGTAAATAAATAAAATGTTCTTCAAGGAATATCTTCCAATAATGTAATATCTTGTATCTTGTAAGCTGGCAGTGGTGATGGACAGAGGAGAGGAATGGTGCCGGTAAGCGGGCTGGGGGCTCACCTCCTGCAACCTCGGAGGTGCTCTGGAGGGTTCTTGGGTCAGCGCCCCAGTGCATAGAGTCAGAGCGGCTGTTGAGGCGAGGGAGGGCGCGTTCACAGGTCAGTATGTCCAGGCCAATATATCTACGGAGTGGGCCGCTGGAGGCCCTGCAGCAGCCTGGGGCTCAATTGAATCAGATACTGCTCTAGGCCCCACAGAGATCAGAGGAGCATGTGGATCCAATGCGGCCTGCAGTGGCAAAGATGTGGCTGAAAACCTTTTCACACAGAGAGTTGTGAGTCTGTGGCATTCTCTGCATCAGAGGGCGGTGGAGGCCAGTTCTCTGGACACTTTCAAGAGAGAGTTAGATAGAGCTCTTAAAGATAGCGGAGTCAGGAGATATGGGGAGAATGGGGTACTGATTGGGGATGATCAGCCATGATCACATTGAATGGTGGTGCTGGCTCGAAGAGCCAAATGGTCTACTCCTGCACCTATTGTCTCTTGCCTATTGTCTATTGTCTAGAACATCGCAGGTTAGGTGAACCCTGCAACTCTGACCCAGTGCTGCTGACAGGGCAATGGGCACTGATGGCCAAGTTAAGACCCTACATTTTTAACATCTTTGAAACTTGAATGATTCAAAATGGTTCCGGAAACATGGCCCCTTGTGCGCTGCCGCAGTGCAATCTACTGTCCTCACGCTCTTGCACCGAAGTATGACTGTGCTTACATAGTAAACATTTTTACTGAAATGTATTAAAAATATGAAAGTACCATTGAACCATTGAATTGTATTTGTGTACCATGATTTGTGGATCATGGCGATCGACGAGGAGGTCGGTGTGGCAGTGTCAGGGTGCAGGTCGTTGAGGTCAGAGGTCGTTGAGGGCACCAGTGGTTGAGGATGGTCAACGTGGGAGCCAGTGGACACACCTGTGTGGTGGGACCGCACTGTGGGAGTCATAAGGTCATGTGATAGGAGTAGAATTATGCCATTCGGCCCATCAAGTCTACTACGCCATTCAATCATGGCTGATGTATCTCTCCTTCCTAACCCCATTCTCCTGCCTTCTCCCCATAACCTCTGACACCCGTACTAATCAAGAATTTATCCATCTCTGCCTTAAATATATCCACTGACCTGGACTCCACAGCCTTCTGTGGCAAAGAATTCCACAGATTCACCACAGAAATTAAAGAAATGTCTCCTCATCTCCTTCCTAAAAGAATGTCCTTTAATTCTAAGGCTATGACCTCTGGTCCTAGACTCTCCCACGAGTGGAAACATCCTCTCCACATCCACTTTATCCACGTCTTTCACTATTCTGTTATTTTAATGAGGTTCCCCTTCATCTTCTAAAGGGGGGGGGGGGAGAACAAAGGAGGACCTGGCGCGGGATACTTTGTAACCTTGCCAGCACCCTTTATGTGGCAACTCTTTCCATACGTTGTGTAACCCGTCAAGTGACAATAAAGTATTCATACATTCATTCATTCATTCATTCATTCATTCATTCATTCATTCATTCATTTATTCATCCTAACGAGGCCATTGACGAGCAAACTGCACAGTATTGTATTTGAATCGCTCAAAGGGCAGCTCAGGCCATATCCTTCACCTGAAGGTTTTTAAAGAAAGGTTTGCCAATTGTCATTCTTATTTTTTGTTGTTGGCTGATAAAAATCAATAAGGATGCGTGCAATTCATAACTTCATGTTCATAAGTGATAGTGTAGAATTAGGCCAAAGGGCCCATCAAATCCACTCCGCCATTCAATCATGGCTGATCTATCTTTCGCTCTCAACCCAATTCTCCTGCCTTCTCCCTATAACCCCTGACACCCGTACTAATCAAGAAGTTAACAATCTCTGCCTTAAAAATATCTATTGACTTGGCCTCCACAGCCGTCTGTGGCAATGAATTCCACAGATTTACCACTTTCTGACTAAATAAATTCCTTACTTATCTCCTTTCTAAAGGTAGAAAGAAGTCTTCAGTCTGAAGAAGGGTCTCGACCCGAAACGTCACCTATTCCTTCGCTCCATAGATGCTGCCTCACCCGCTGAGTTTCTCCAGCATTTTTGTCTACCTTCGATTTTTCCAGCATCTGCAGTTATTTCTTAAACAAATCCTTTCTAAAGGAACGCCTTTTTATTCTGAGGCCATGGCCTCTGGTCCTAGGCTCTTCCACTTGTGGAAACATCCTCTCCACATTCTCTCTATCACTATTCAGTAAGTTTCAATGAAGTCCCCCTCATCGTTCTAAATTCCAGCGAGTATAGGCTTAGTGCCTCAAATGCTCATCATGTTAATCCACTCATTCCTGGGATCATTCTCATAAATCTCCTCTGTACCCTCTCCAACACCCTTCCTCAGCTATGAGTCCCAAAACTGCTCACAATGCACCAAATGCCGACTACAAATTCCTCCTCATCTGCTTTCTAAAGGTTTTCTAAATTGATCATTTCAGAATAAGAATTTATCAGTAACAACCGCTAATCCGGAGGATCTCAGGTGTCAGGCAGCAGCTCTGGGTGGAAAGGAATGGTCAACGTTTCAGCTCGAAACCTTACCTCAGGACTTTCCAAATTCCATCAATTGCAGTCTCTCATATTTCCAAGAACCTACCAGCATTTCGGTTTGCGAAATTTCATTTAATCACTAGTTCCTTTGCTTAAAAATTCAAAGTGATGCACTTTGAATTCACGTGGAGAATGATTACATGGAACTATCACAAAGAGTTTCTGAAACATCACACCCACATTTCCTGACACCAACCATTGATGTGTGCAATGGCTTAGCATTTACTGTAGAAGCAGCACTGAGAATCATAGTCATACAGCATGGAAACAAGCCCTTCGGCCCAACTCGCCCATGCCAACCAAGACACCCATCGAAACTAGACTTCAATGCCCAGCCCTATGTTGTGGAAGCAAGCACTTTGCTGGAAACTGCTATACTCATTGCAAGACAGTGTGTCACGCCTGAGATTGACACTTTATTGGGTGAAATGTACAAAGCTGTGCTAAATCGAGTTCTAGATCTGCCATCAAGCAAAGACAAGCTGCTAGATGTAAAGGGATAATTTTGGATCAAGACCCGACATCAGGACTGAGTGTAGAGGGGAGATAGCTGGTATGGAGCTGAGAGGGAATGGTGAGACAGAGATTGGTAGGTGGAACTAAGTGAGGAGGAAAGCAATGAATACATGGAACCAAGCAGGGATGGAGGAAAGTTGAACGAGAGTCTGGAACATCAAACTTTAATTTAGTTCATTAGTGTCATGTGTACTGAGGTACAGTGAAAAGCTTTTCTGTTGCGTACTATCCAGGCAGTGACAATACTATACAGGATTACAATCAAGCCATCCATGGTGTACAGAAAAGAATGGGATGCAAGCAGAAGCCTCCACGTGGCACATCTGACGACAGAAACTGCACCACAGTGACTGACTGAAGTAGCCAACTCTGCAACCACCAACCGTCAACCATCACTGACCGACCAGAAAGACGTGATATAGAAGATGGCCAGACATGAGGAAGAAGACTGAAAAGAGTGAAGTAATTGTAAGAAATGATTGCAGATTGAGCTCTACTCAATATCAAACGTCTGTAGCCTCCTTTTGCTCTGGTATTTTATTTCATTCACGTTTAAATTATAATGTTTTATTCTTAATGCTTTAGTGTTTTATGTGTTATTCTTAATCGTTTACTGTATGTCGTGTTGTTACTTGTGAGTGGAGCACCAAGGCAAATTCCTTGTATGTGTATATACTTGGACAATAAAACATTCATTCATTCATTCATTCATTCATTCATTCATGCATTCATATCCATTTCTGGTACCAGCACGTGCACAGTTGCCAGGATTCAGCGCATCTTTGGTTAATGTGTGGAACTAGATGTGGGAGGGGATTGGAAGACCGGGACAAGGGAGAAGAGACCCAGCTGGATAGTTGTGTGATGGGCCGATGGAAATGGAGAGGGTGTACTGGTAGGAGTAAGAAAAGGAACACAGGGTGTGAGGTACCTAAAAACTGGAAAGCTGAAGATCGACAAGATGGGGCTGTGGTGGAGATCCACGACAGTTTGATGCTCCTGGGAGTGCATGTCTCTGAAGGTCTGTCCTGGGCCCAGCACCTTGAACCAATACAAATAAAACTCAAAGAAATGGTGAACGATACGCTGGATGTGGAGGCCTGCATTTGGCTCATATCCATCTAAACCTGTCCTATCCATGTGCCTGTCTAATTGTTTCTTAAATGTCGCGATAGTACCTGCCTCAACTACCTCCTCTGGCAGCTCGTTCCATGCACCAACACCCTTGTGTGAAAAAATTACCCCTCAGATTCCTATTAAATCTTTTCCCCCACACCTTCAACCTATGTCCTCTTGTCATCGATTCCAATACTCTTGGCAAAAGGCTCTGTGTGTCTACCCGATCTATTCCTCTCATGATTTTATACACCTATAAACCTCTACTCCATCATTGATGCCAACATTTCTAATTTGGTCAATGCTCGGGGTGGAGGTCTTCTACTCTTCCTTCTACCTATTTCTACATAAGTATTTTTAAAGCGAGGATCGACAGATACTTGATGTCAAGGGTTATGAAGAAAGGGCAAGAGAATAGGGTCGAGAGGGAAAGATAGATCACCCTGCTTCCTGTAAGGACTCCATCCCCTATTCCCAATTCCTCCGTCTACGCGGCATCTGCTCCCAGGATGAGGTGTTCCACACCAGGTCATCACAAATGGCCTCATTCTTCAGAGAACGGGGATTCCCCTCCCCCACTATTGATGAGGCTCGCACCAGGGTCTCCTCCATACCCCGCAACACTGCCCTCGCTCCCCATTCCCCCACTCGCAAACAGGGCAGAGTCCCCCTGGTCCTCACCTTTCACCCCACCAGCCGGCAAATACAACATATAGTCCTCCGCCAGTTTCGCCACCTCCAACGTGACCCCTCCACCCGCCACATCTTCCCATCTCCCCCCCGTCTGCCTTCCGCAAAGACCGCTCCCTCCGCAAACCTCCCTTGTCAATTCTTCCCTCCCCTCCCACTCTACCCCTTCCCCGGCACTTTCCCTTGCAAACCGCAAGAAATGCAACACTTGTCCCTTCACCTCCCCACACCACTCCTTTCAGGGACCCAAGCAGTCCTTCCAGGTCCGACAGAGGTTCACCTGCACCTCCTCCAACCTCATCTACTGCATCCGCTGCTCCAGATGCCAGATGATCTATATCGGTGAGACCAAGCGGAGGCTTGGCGATCGCTTCGCCGAACACCTCCGCTCGGTCCGCAATAACCAACCCGACCTCCCCGGTGGCTCAGCACTTCAACTCTCCCTCCCATTCCACATCCGACCTATCGGTCCTGGGCCTCCTCCACGGCCAGAGTGAGCAACACCGCAAGCTGGAGGAACAGCACCTCATATTCCGCTTGGGGAGTCTGCATCCTTTGGGCTTGAATATTGAATTTTCTCCAATTCTGTTAACCCTTGCTGTCTCCCTTCCCCTTCCCACCTCTCCCTCAGCCCTCGGGCCCTGGCATTCCCTCTATCTCTATCTCTCTCCCCCACCCCAGTCGCACCAGCTTCTCATTTTCACACCACAAACAGCTTACAATGGCTTGTTCCCCTTTATCATCGATACTTTTTTTGCATATCTTTCACTCATTGTTCCTTATCTCTCCACATCACCGTCTATATCTCTCGTTTCCCTGATCCCTGACCAGTCTGAAGAAGGGTCTCGACCCGAAACGTCACCTATCTCCTTCGCTCCTTAGATGCTGCTGCACCCGCTGAGTTTCTCCAGCTTTTTGTGTACCCATAGATTACCAATGATTAGTCAAAGTAGACTCGATAGGCCAGGTGGCGTACTTCTGCTCCTGTGACTTATTCTGAACCCTCTCCGCAGTTACTTAGGAGGCAGCCCAAACCAAGCCGTCTAGTGGGGGACCGGTTTAAGGGACAACAATTCATGGTGAAGGTTAAGACAAGCCTATGACTAAAACCAAATACAAACAGACAGTAAAATGACACAATTCCCTTGTAATATATAGAAACGCAATTCCTGAAGACACAAGAAACTGCAGATACTGGAATCCTGAACAAAACACAAAGCCCTGAGGCGCTCAATATGCCAGGCAGCAAGTGTGGAACGGACAGATGATGTTTTGGGTCGGGGCCTTTCTACAGTCAAATCCTGGCATTGTTCCGATGTAAGAGGCTTGAGAGACTCAGTTCAATTCAAGTAAACGCTTGTGTTTAAAACCAGTTTGAAAACCTTATGCATTTTGCGTTCTTAGATAGAAAATCAGTAATAAATGATTCGATACAAAATGTAGAATGAAGTGGTAGTGAAATTGAGGAGTAAATCTAGATGAAGATAGACACAAAATGCTAAAATAACTTTTGTCATACGGCACCTCTGGAGAAAAGGAATAGGTGACGTTTTGGGTTGGAACCCTTCTTCAAACTGGAGTCTGAAGAAGGGTTCTGACTCGAAACATCACCTATTCCTTTTTCTCCCAGGTTGCTGCCTGACCCATTGAGAGTCACTTCAGCATTTTTTGTCTATCTTCGGTATAAACCTACACCTGCAGTTCCTTCCTGCACAGTAAATCTAGATGATACCGATTAACCAGGCAGACTTTACTCTTGTGAGTGACCTGGCCACACAATGCTTCCCACAAGTTGCCCTGTGCAGCAGGTCCAAGTTCCATGTCTGCTTCTGTCAGCTAAAGTTATAAATGGGAATGAAATAAAATCCAAAAGACAAAGAGCACCAGGCAGCTCCCAACCAGACATCTATGAATAACCCAGACTGACTTAACGGACTTTAAAGCATGAATTCCACATGGTCCTCAAGTTACAGCCCTGTGTTCTCAGCGCTGCCGAGCTCCCTGGCAAAGAATCATTCTGTTCTCCACATCAAATTATCCTGACGACCAAACGCTGCACAAAAATGTAACTCTGATTAAAGAAGTGTCATTTTCTTTCTGGGAAATATTTTTATAGTCTTGCATTTAAATTGCCTCATTACAAACATTTCACCTGCATTTACCCACAGACATTAAAGAAGGCCTTAAGTTAAATCTGAGCATGGTGAATCTGTGGAATTCTTTGCCACAGACGGCTGTGGAGGCCAAGTCAATGGGTATTTTTTCAGGCGGAGATTGGCAGATACTTGACTTGTACGGATGTCAAGGGTTATGGGGAGAAGGCAGGGGAATGGGGCTGAGAGGGAAAGATAGATCAGCCATGATTGAATTGTGGTGTGGCTTTGATGGGCCGAACGGCCTAATTCTGCTCCTATAACATGAACTTAACTGGGTGCTACAACATACTCCACAGCGAAACGCAACTTCAATGATCCTTCTAACTCTTAGTTCATTAAATCAAACTCTTAGTTCATGAAGTTGAGTCGATTCCCACCCAGCCAAGAAATATAGTTTAATTTAGTTTAGTTTATTATTGTCACATGTACTGAGGCACAAAAATGTTTTCTCGCGTGCTATCCAGTCGGCAAAAAGACGTATGCATGATTTCAATCAAGCCACGTATAGATACAGGATAAAGGGAAATAAAGATTTAAAAGAGAGTAGCAGTACAAATGAACGATTGCAGATCCATCCATCCTGGTTAAGGTTGCTCTGCTTGCCAAGGATGCCATTGCCCTTCATTGCTTTGGACAACAGCAGAGTCAGAGGAAGCACAGCAGCAGGAGTAGGTTTGCGAGATGGAAACTTGCAGCCGAAAAACAGGAGTAATCACAGCTGAGAGAGATGGAGAAAAAATGGAGGCCAGGAGTGAAAATCCTGCTGCATTCAGCTTGATGGCTGAAAATATCTTGGCAATGGCTAATTACCTGGAAAGAATGACATAAAGTGCTGAAGTAAATCAGCAGGTCAGGCAGCATCTCTGGAGAATCCAAACCCAGTATGAACATTGAATTTTCCAATTTTAGGTGATCTTTCAAAACTGCACCCCCCCCCCCCCCAACCCACACCTCTCCCCCCCCCCCCCCCCCCCCCCCCCCCCCCACCTTCCTTCGCGCGCCACCAGGACTCCCAACTATACCACCCCAGCCATCCCCACCCTCCCAATTTCTTCCCTCTGGCTTTACAATCTGCTCCTCTTCAAATCTGTCTTCCTTATCTCTGACCTTTGGCCAATGTAGTAGACGGACAACGTTTCGGGTCGGGAGCCTTCTTCAGACTTTAACACTGCATGGTGGGATCAAGTACAGGTTTGTAGGCTATTTCGCTTCGGTAAAAATTGTAAATTGTCCCTAGTGTGTGTAGGATAGTGCTAGTTTACAGGGTGATCACAGAAAACATAGCAAAATAGGTGCAGGAGTAGGCCGTTCGGCCCTTTGAGCCAGCACCGCCATTCAGTATGATCATCTAAACTCAGTACTCTGTTCCTGCTTTTTCCCCCATATCCCTTGATTCCGTTAGCCCTCAGAGCTAAATCTAACTCTCTCTTGAAAACATCCAGTGAATTGGCCTCCACTGCCTCCTGTGGCAGAGAATTCCACAGATTCACAACTCTGGTTAAAAAAGTTTTTCCTCATCTCGGTCCTAATTGGCCTACGCTTTATTCTTAAACTGTGACCCCTGTTTCTGGACTCCCCCAACATTGGGAACATTTTTCCTGCATCTAGCCTGTCCACTCCTTGAAGAATTTTATATGTTTCTATAAGATTCCCTCTCATCCTTCTAAATTCCAGTGAATACAAGCCCAGTCGACCTATTCTTTCATCAAAAGTCAGTCCCGCCATCCCGGGTATTAACCAGGTGAACCTATTCTGCACTCCCTCAATAACAATAATGCATTCCTCAAATTAGCAGACCAAAATTGCACACAATACTCCAGGTGTGGTCTCACCAGGGCCCTGTACAATGGCAATAGGACCTCCTTGCTCCTAAACTCAAATCCTCTTGCAATGAAGACCAACATGCCATTAGCTTTCTTCACTGCTTGCTGTACCTGCAGTGACAGATGTACAAGTCACTGTACAGGTCTCGTTGTACTTCCGCTTCTCCTAATCTGACACCATTCAGCTAATAATCTGCCTTCCTGAATTTGCCGCCAAACTGGATAACCTCACCTTTATCCACATTATACTGCATCTGCCATGCTCCAGTCATCCAACCTATCCAAGTCACCCTGTAGCCTCATAGCATCCTCCTTGCAGCTCACACTGACACCCAGTTTTGTGTCATCTGCAAACTTAGAGATGTTACATTTAATTCCCTTGCCTAAATCGTTAAAGATATATTGTAAACAACTGGGGTCCCAGCACCGAGCCTTGCGGCACCCCACTAGTCACTGCCTGCCATTCTGAAAATAACCCGTTAATTCCTACTCTTTGCTTCCTGTCTGCCAACCAGTTCTCTATCCATGTCAATACGCTACCCCCAATATCATGTGCTCTAATTTTGCACACTAATCTCTCGTGTTGGACCTTGTCAAAGGCTTTTTGAAAGTCCAGATACACCATATCTACTGGCTCTCCCTTATTCATTCTACTTGTTACATCTTCAAAAAAATCCAAAAGATTAGTCAAGCATGATTTGCTCTTCATAAATCCATGCTGACTTTGACCGATCCCATCACTGCTTTCTAAATATGCTGCTATAACATCTTTAATAATCGACTCCAGCATCTTCCCCACTACCGATGTAAAGCTAACTGGTCTATAATTCCTCGTTTTCTCTCTCCCCCCTTTCTTAAAAAGTGGAGTTACATTGGTGACCCTCCAGTCGACAGGAACTGATCCAGAGTCGAGAGAACATTGGAAAATTTTTACCAATGCATCCCCGATTTATAGGTCCACCTCCTTGAGTACCCTGGGATGCAGACCATCAGGCCCTGCTGGCTCGAAGGGCCGAATGGCCTACTCCTGCACCTAATATCTATTGTCTATTGCCCTGGGGATTTATCTGCCTTCAGTCCCAACAGTTTACCTCACACCATGTTCCGACCAATGAGGATTCCCTTCAGTTCCTCCCTCACACTAGATCCTCAGTCCCCTGGTATTTGCGGGAGATTGTTTGTGTCTTCCTTAGTGAAGACAGAACCAAAGTGCTCGCTTAACTATTCTGCCATTTCCTTGTTTCCCACTATAAATTCACCTGTCTTTGACTGTAAGGGACCTACATTCGTCTTCACTGAACTTTTCCTTTTTACATACCTATAGAAACTTTTACAGTCAGTTTTTATATTCCCCGCAAGCTTTCTTTCATGCTCCTTTTCCCCTCTTAATTAAGCCCCTCTATTGAGTTCTAATAATTGTTATCAACAATTCAATCAGTGTGTGCAGCCCTTCGTGCCTCTTTTTTAAATTTAATTTTCTTTCTTTGTATCTCAAAGCAATATTCAAAGATTATCTTGACAATCAGGAAAAGAAGGCGTTGTAATCTCACTGCTGTGCTGACAGGGATGCCAACAGGAAATTTGAAAACCCGTCCGACCCACAAAATCTACTATCGATAGGCACAAAATGCTGGAGTAACTCAGCGGGACAGGCAGCATCTCTGGAGAGAAGGAATGGGTGACATTTTGGGTCCCGACCCTTCTTCAGGCTGATGTCATGGAAGAGTGAGACACAGAGATATGGAAGTGTGAAGGTTTGAAACCGAGACAAACGGGATGGAGATCATGAAAAATGTAGAATAGTTCATTGTTCGCTGACAGAAGGTAACAACAAAGCAAACAGAGATAAAATTTAAACATGGACAGTCAGACTAGTCAGAGAACTAGGAAGGGGGAGGAATGGAGAGAGAGGGAAAATCAAGGGTTACTTGAAGTTAGAGATGTCAACATTCACACTGCTGGAGTGTAAGCTGCCCAAGCGAAAAATGAGGTATTGTTCCTCCAATTTGTGCTGGGCCTCACTCTGACAATGGAGGACGCCCAGGGCAGCAGAAAGGTCAGTGTGGAAATTGGAGGGGGAGTTAAAGTATTCAGCAACCGGGAGATCAGGTAGGTTTAGGCGGATTGAGCAGAGGTGTTCGATGAAACGACCATCGTGCCTGTGTTTGGTATCGCGGCAGAATCTACTTTGTCTCATTTGTAAACAAGAGGAATTCTTGAGTTAGAATGAGGAAAGGTTTTTAATTTGTCAGTTGAAATCCCTTTTTATTTCAATTTATAGACCTATTGCTGTCTGAAATAATCTATCACAAACTGGGCAGGCTAGTGATGAATCCTATTGTGCTGTGCCTCCTTTAATATGCTGGTTTAAACAGCCATAAACAAACACCTACCCTCTATTCAATAACATCGTGAGACTCAATCTTTCAAAAGGCTGGAGAGGTTAATTAAGGCCAGCTAACAACCCCATAATTCCGGCCATTGGCAGTGAGAAGTAGTGAAATATATATTATATATTTCCCAATGCCAGTAGCATGAATTTATGTGTTTGCAGGCTGGCCTATATACCACCTAGACTGTGTAGGAAAGAACTGCAGTTGCTGGTTTAAACCGAAGGTAGACACAAAATGCTGGAGTAATTCAGTGGGAAAGGCAGCATCTCTGGAGAGAAGGAATGGGTGACGTTTCGCACCGAGACCCTTCTTCAGACTCATAGACTCATAGTTTGAAGAAGGGTCTCGACCCGAAACATCAACCATTCCTTCTCTCCAGAGATGCTGCCTGTCCCGCTGAGTTACACCAGCATTTTGTGTCCACCACTTAGACTGACTTGTTTCCCTTTTCTGATGAAAGATCCCAGATGCAAAATATTAACCGTTTCCTTTTCCACAGATTTCTCTTTTGACTTTTTAATAAAGATGAGGGCAAAGAGAATTAATAGGAACCCGAGAGGTAACTTTTTTTTACACAAAGAATGGTGGGTGTATGGAATGAGCTGCCCGAGGAGATGGTTGAGGCAGGTACTTTCATAACATTTAGGACATTTTGACAGGTACACAAGATAGGACAGGCTTAGAGGGTAATGGGCCGAGTGCAGGCAGGTGGGACCAGTGTGGATGGAGCATATTGGTTGGCATTGGAAAACATAGAAACATAGATAATAAGTGCAGGAGTAGGCCATTTGGCCCTTCGAGTCAGCACCGCCATTCAATATGATAGTGGAAGATCATACAAAATCAGTACCCCGTTCCTGCCTTTTCCCCATATCCCTTGATTCCTTGTTCAAGAAGGATCTGCAGATGCTGGAAAATCGAAGGTAGACAAAAATGTTGGAGAAACTCAGCGGGTGCGGCAGCATCTATGGAGCGAAGGAAATAGGCAATGTTTCTCCAGCATTTTTGTCTACCTTCCCTTGATTCCTTTAGCCCTAAGAGATAGACCTAACTCTCTCTTGAAAACGTGCCAAAGGGCCCGTTTGTATGATTCTATGAGATGCTGTCTGACCTGTCAGGTTTCAGCAGCATTTTTTGTTGTTGTTTCAGATTTCCAGCATCTGCAGGATCTTGGCGAGTGTCCAGTTGCTTTTACCAGATTGTGAAGGACCAAATGACCTGACTCCATGCCCCTGGCAGAGCAGACTCCAGGTAGTGAGAGGGCCTCAGCAGCAGAACCCCGAGGCTCAGACACCAGAGGGCCCTGGCAGCCCATCACCAAAGGCTTGTTGAAGTGTTTTGCAGTGTCTGATAGCCAGAGAACGCCGTGAAACAGTTTGGAGTAGAGAGTCAGCAACTCTACCACTGCGCCATTGTGCAAGTCATTTTAACTGTGGATTTGTCTATTAGTTGGGAAGGATTTCTTAGGTCAACTTTCATTTTAGACCAACTTTAATACAGTGTGGAAACAGGCCCTTCGGCCCAACTTGCCCACACTGGCCAACATGTCCCCGCTACACGTCCCACCTGTCTGCCTTTGATCTATATCCCTGCAAACCAGTCCTATCCATGTACCTGTCTAACTGTTTCTTAAACTATGGGAAAGGCCTTGCTTCAACTACCTCCTCTGGCAGCTTGTTCCATACACCCACCACCCTTTGTGTGAAAAAGTTACCCCCCAGATCCTTATTAAATCTTTTCCCTTCACCTTAAACCTATGTCCACTGGTCCTCGATTCACCTACTTTGGGCAAGAGACTATGTGACTACCCGATCAATTCCTCACATGATTTTTAACACCTCCATAAATCATCCCTCATCCTCCTGCACTCTAACAAATAGAGTCCTAGCCTGCTCAATCTTTTTCTATAGCTCAGTCCTTTGAGTCCAGGCAACATTTTCGTAAATCTTCTTTGCACCCTTTCCAGCTTGATGACGTTATATAAAACAAATATAAAACCTTATAAAACCTAGATGAGGTGGATGTGGAGACGAGGTTTCCTCTTGTGGGAGAAAATATGGAACCAAGTGAAGTCAAAAAGAGGACATAATGTGCTGAGTAACTAAGAGGTTCAGGCAGCATCTGCGGAGAATATGGATCGGTGATGTTTGGGTTGGGACCCAGTCTGAAAAAGGCTCCCGACCGGGAACATCACCAATCCATGTCCTCCAGATATGCTGCCTGACCCACTGTTACTCCAGCAATTTGTGTCCTTTTTTTGCAAACCAGCATCAGCAGTTCCTTGCATCTGCATGGGATCAGAAGAGACTGTCGATACTGGAATCTAGAACAGAAGCAGCATCCGTGCAGGCAAAAGGCAGGAGTTTTGGTCAGGATGCTGTATCCGGGCCAACTCTCAGAGGTCTTCCAACAGCCTGGTATTTAGAACTAGGGCCCACTCTCTAAATATAAAGGCTTGCATTTTTAAGACAGACTGGACCAAGTGGGACCCATTGGGACCCATTAGGACCCGTCCCATCAACGCACAGTTGCGGGAGGGGGGGGGCAGCCTGTACCGTCATACACACACATTAATCACCCCACGCACACACACACACACTACCCCCCCCGATATTATATTAATATTATTAATTTGCTCCTTTTCCCCCATCCCCCACCCTATCCACTCACACATAGCCCCCAACTGCGCAGGCATGGCTAGAGAGGGAGAGGGAGGGGGATGGAGGGGGAGGGAGTAGAGAGAGAGAAGCTGAGGTGGTTAGAGAGGGAGGGTAGAGAGTGGTGGAGGGGGGTAGAGAGGGAGGGGGTAGAGAGGGAGAGGGAGGGGGTAGAGATTGAGGAGTGGGGGGGGGCGCATGGTATCACAGGTGAGGGTTGGTCCCCGAACGCAATACTCCACCACTCACCCATAGGTCCCAATACTCATCACTCCCTAGAGACGGAGGGGTGGTAGAGAGGGAGGGGGGCAGAGAGCGAGGGGGGGCAGGGAGGGAGGGGGGGAGGCGGGGGGGGCAGAGAGGGGCAGAGAGGGAGAGGGGGGCAGGGAGGGAGGGGGGGGCCAAATGGGAGGGGGGCAGGGAGGGAGGGGGGGCCGAATGGGAGGGGGGCATAGAGGGAGGGGGCAGGGAGGGAGGGGGGCAGAAAGGGAGGGGGGGCAGAGAGCGAGGGGGCAGGGAGGAGGGGGGAGATAGGGAGGGAGCAGGGAGGGAGGGGGCAGAGAGGGAGTGGGGGCAGATAGGGAGGGAGAGGAGGGCAGAGAGGGCGGGTGACGGGGTAGAGAGGGAGAGTGAGGGGGTGTAGATTGGTTACTTCCTACTAACCAATTGCAGTGTTTGTTAGTAGTAGCTCTGCCTACCATGTGGTTTATATTACCAGCAGTTTGCTTATGTAATTTAGTCTGTGTAGTTGCTAGTTACTATAACACCTTGCAGACCAATGCTGTAAGTGTACTTTAATAAATATGTTGTACCTTACCATGTGCACAGTACCTGGCGTCAAGAAGTAATTTCTTAACTACTCTGTTCAAGTTTATCGGGTTTTTATTTTTTATGTAATAATATTTTTATTAAAAGGAATCCATCATAACAACGGTATAACAACTTTTCAAATACACAACCAACTTATTTCAATAAGTATACGAATGTTACGAATAGTTCTTATATTCTATTTTTTTTTAAAGTAGAAAAAGAAAAGAATAGATGTTAATCAATAAGAATGGTGATTAAATAATAATTTTGATTATAAAGAAAGAGAAAGAGAAAAGAGAGGAGAAAAAAATATATATATGTATATATTCTTGATATATGTATTTAATTAAAATAAAGTATTATATAAAAAAAAGAGAGATTATAGTATACATCTTAATAGGGAATAACACAATTTCAAATAGCGATATCAATGGAGACATGTATACAAATCAAAAAGAAAAACAGAGAGTTATTTTCATCTATCCTGCCGGGTACCCATTGAGTTGTGATGCCAAGAAACAGCTACCCCTTCAAATATTCTGTATATGGAGACCATATCTGTTCAAAGAGTTGTATTTGTCCGTTAGGACAAATCTGATTCTGTCCAAATGCAACGTCTCCAACATTTCCACTGTCCACATTTTAATTGTGGGGGATAATGTTCCCTCCAAAATTTCAATATTAATTTTTTCCCTATTATCAAACAGTAATCCAAGAAATTTCTTTGGTTTACTGTTTAATATTAGATTTGAATCCGGAACTCCTAATATTATTAATTTTGGATCTGGGTCGAGTTTAATTTTAAGAACTCAGAGATAACTCTAAAGATTTCTGTCCAATAATAATTAAGTTTTATACATGTTACAAAACTATGCGTTAAAATTAGCTTCCAAGTTCGACATTTATCACAAATAGGAGAAATGTTAGAAAAAATTCTATTTAATTTCGTTTTGAATAGTGTAATCAGTGTAATACCTTAAATTGTATCAATATATGTCTAGCATTTTAATGAGCAACGATGTACACATTGTAGGCTTCCTTCCCAAGTTTCCTTCGTTATAGATAAAACCCATTTCATTTTTCCCATGTTTGTCGATATATTTCCGAAGTTAGGATTTCTTTATCCAAAATAGTATTATATATATACGCTATTAATTTTTCTGTATTTGGGTGTTTTATTAAACAATTCATCTAATAATCCTGGTTTTCTGTTTTTATAGTCTTGCGTATTTGACTTAATATAATTTCTAATTTGTAAATACCTAAATATGTTATGTTGACTGCAATCCATAGATATCCTGTAACTCTTGAAATGAAAGAAATTTTCCTTGTAAAGGTGTTCTATCCTTTTAAATTCCTGAATCATTCCAGTGTTTAAAACCCCTTGTCCAATACAGAGGGCTTAAACAAAGGATTATTCATAATTGGCAAACAAAGTGACAAATTATCCATATGTAGGGTCTTAACTATTTGTTTCCAAATACGTCTATTGCTATGAATTATAGAGTTGTCACCATACATTTTTTTTTTGTACTTCCCTTGTGCAAAAAGAATCGAACCTACATCAAAAGGCAAACAGTCTTCCTTTTCCATCTTTAGCCAGCTTGGTTCATGATCTAAATTTACCAACCAAAAATTCATATTCTTAATCTGAACTGCTCAGAAATAATATAGGAAATTTGGTAATGCTGGTCCACCATTTATTTTAGATTTACATAGATGTTTTTTTTACTTATTCGATGGTTTTAATAGTCCCAAATAAAGCTATTAACCAAAGTATCTATATTTTTTAAAACATTTTAGGGAGATATAAAGGGATTGCTTGAAATAAATATATAACAATTGTGGTAAAAAAAATCATTTTTATAGCATTTATTCTACCGATTATTGGATATAGGTAGTGTTTTCCAATATAAAATATATTTTTTTAGTTTATTTAATAATTGAGGGTAATTATATTTAAATAGATAGCTATACGATTTAGATACATTAATTCCTAGATATTTGAGTTTGTCCGTGACTATTTTAAGTGGGAATTGTTCTAATATATTTAATTTTATTCCAGTTATAGGCATAATTTCACTTTTATTCCAATTAATTCTATACCCAGAAAATGTACTAAACTTGGTTATAACATTAAATAGATTGGGAATACTAATCTCCAGTTTTGTAATATAAATTAAGATGTCATCTGCGTATAGAGATATTTTATTCGTTGTAGTTTTGGTATTATATCCATATATTTCTGGTTCTGATCTAATCATTTCGGCTAATGATTCTATTACCAGAGCAAATAATAATGGTGATAACGGGCATCCTTGTCTACAACCCCTAAAGAGTTTAAATTTTGCTGATAGCATTTGATTTGTTAATATTCTTGCAGTTGGATTCGAGTATATGATTTTTACCCATTTGGAGAATCTATCCCCCAGTTGAAATTTCTGCATTATTTTAAATAAATATGGCCATTCAGCCTGGTCAAATGCTTTTTCAGCATCTAATGATATGACAGCTAATTCAAAATCATTCACTCTTTTTGAGTACATGACATTGAATAGATGTCTCAGATTATAGGATGAATAGCGTTTTGGAATAAAACCTGTTTGGTCATGATGTATTAATTTATTAATCACTAAACTTAGCCTCCGAGATAAAATTTTAGTTAGTATTTTTTGATCAGTATTTAAAAGAGCTATTGCTCTGTATGATCCAGGGTCCTCCAAATCTTTATCAACTTTAGGGATAAGTGTAATTGTAGACTCGTTTAATGATTCTGGTAACTTTCCTTGTTCATAAGCATATTTATATATTGTATGTAAGCGTGGAGAGATCAGATCATGAAACTTCTTATAAAATTCAACACTTATCAGGGCCTGCAGCTTTTCCGTTATTTAATGATCCAATTGATTCTTCAATATCTTTTACTGATATATCAGCGTTTAAGAAGTCTCTACCTTCCTGATCTAAACTATTAATATGACATTCTTGTAGAAATGTTTCCATTCCATCTGATTGTCCTGCTAGTTTAGATAAGTGAAGATTTTGATACTATTGTAAAAATGTATCATTGATATTTATTGCATTTGTTTTGCGTGCCTGTTATCTCCATCATGGCAAACTCGTCTCGCTGGCGCCTTTTCGAGTGACCACACTCACTACATTTGTATTGTTCATCACAACAATCCTCCAGATGTACGTGCTTCCGTGCTACTAAACCTGGCTGGCCCTGAGACAATGAAACGTGCGGACCGTTTTACTTATGCGCCTACTGTTTTAGACCCCAACGGTCTGATCCAAGTGCCTGCAGAAAGGATAGATGACCCTGGTGTCCTGCTTGCTCATATGCAACAAGTTGGTGAGCCAATAGAGTGCTTTATTGGCGACTTAAAACACATGGCTCTGTGTTGTCATTTTGAAAATGTATGCGATGAACTGATCCGCGACAAACTCATTGGAGGTATGCTCAGTGACAAGGTACGAGATGAATTACTTTCTAACACTGAACTGACTCTAAATCAAGCTGAACACGCCTGTCGGATCGCTGAGATAACAACTTCTCACACTAAGTCTGTGACCTATGGGCAGCACTCCCAGTATAGTGTCAATCTTACAGATACCTCCTGTTGTAACAAGCATCCACAGCCTCCCCTCCCTGGCAGCAGCAAAAGTCTGCTGCTCGATGCCCTAATTGTAACAATTCTCATGCTGCAGGTCGGGAGTTCTGTGTTGCTTATGGTAACATTTGCAATTTCTGTCAGGAATTCAACCACTTTGCAAAATGTTGCCGTTCCCGTGCGACTCAATCCTTCCCAAGGATGAACTTGCACCTGTTACAACATGAGATTGCTGATAATGAAAGCAAAGAGCTGGACGAGCCAGCTCCCGCTTCCTTCTCTGAAAGAGAAGATAACAGTTCAGCCATTCACTCCCTCCTCCCCTCCTCTAACAAGGTAACCACTGAGGTAACCATGCTCATGAATAACAAGCCTGTGATCGCTAAGATTGGTACGGGAGCAAAGTGTAATGTCATTTCCTTATCTGAGTTTAAAAAAATACGTAATGCTGAACATGTTGAAAAGGTTTCGGCCACGCTACGGGCCTACGGGGGTAATGTTCTACACCTGCTTGGAGACACTGATTTAAAGACTCGCAATCTCATTCCCTTACGTTTTACATCATCAAGGGGGATTCTGAAACTATGCTTGGTATCAATGCATGCCACGATCTGGGCCGAGTCTACTTTGGCCGTGCTGTCCATCAACATTTTCTCACTGGGGGCCCCATTCGGCAGATGCTCTCTCAATACAGAGAACTGTTTAACAATGAGATTAGCAAGCTGCTCCTCAAATACAACATTGCCATTGATCCCAAAGTCACTCCTGTGATTCGAGTACCACATCATGTTCCGCATGCAATGCGCGACAGAGGATGGTCTCCCTGGGTGTCATTGCTACGGTTACTGACCCATCTGACTGGGTTTCTACCATGGTGGTTGCAATGAAGAAAAACAAGGAAGACATTTGTATCTGCATCAACCCCAGGGACCTCAACACAGGCCCACACGACCCTATGCGAATGGTAGAGGAAGTTGCTGCTCAAATAGGCAACGCATCCGTTTTCCATTCTGGATGCCAAAAGCACGTTTTGGCAGGTCCCGCTGGACCCAGACTCGTCCAACCTTACTACGTTCGGCATCCCCTTCGGCCGTTACAAATTCCTGAGTATGCCCTTTGGCATCAACTCTGCTAGTGAGGTTTCCCAGTGCACCATGGAACAACTGTTTGCAGGGTATCCATGCGCCATCATTGTTCATTCTTTCTTTTAAAATCTTTTTATTCATTTTTTTCAAAAGCAAAGACAAAAAAACAAAAAAGTAATGATAAACATAACAGTGATATTGATATATAGGGATCAGGGTTACATTAATGGCAGGTATAACCTAAAAGGCTCGGGGTGGCCCTGACCATGGGTGAACATTGGGGAACATTAGAGGAAGAGGACTGACTTTGGTGCCTTCCCTCACAGTGGGAAACTTTGATCCTGCTGTATGGGGATGTTTTATGTTGAATTCTATCAACTCTATGTTGTGTTCTTTATTTTTATTGCATGGCTGTATGGTGATTTCATTTAACTGTGCCAACTGGCAAATGTGACAAATAAATGTATCTTGTATCTTGTAAATATGAGTCCGGTGTCAAAATACACATTGAATATAGACCTCCCGGTCTCTAAGTAAATATAGTTAAGTGTTTAAAAGAGAACTCATATGTATAAAAGCAAAAAGATAAAAAGAAAAAAAAAGTTGCAAAAAAAGAGAATAAACGGAAAAACAAAACTCCCCTAAACTAAAGAGAGAGAGAAAAGAAGAAGAAAAAGAAAAACAGAATCTGGGCTGCAAAGAGTTTCAACAATTTAAGTTCCTGTTTGTCGTCAAGTCCATTCCACCGTATACCAGTAAAATGTTGGAGAGGAGATAGTTTATGTCGTATGAAAATGTTGAATAAATCTTCCCCAAATCTTATCAAATTTAACCAAGGGTTCAACAATGTCACTCCTAATTTTTTCTAAATTTCAACATGATATCGTTTCAGAGTACCAATGGAGTGTGGTCGGAGGATTGGAATCTTTTCATTTAAATAAAATAGATCTTCTGACAATTAATGTGGTAACAGCAATCAGCCGGCCACGGGTGGAACGGGACAGATTGATGTGTTGTACCTTGACGTGTGCATGACTCAATTCATTACAGGGGTTAGAGAGGGAGATGGAGGGTGTGCAGAGGGAGGGGGATGTGGTAGGGGGGGTAGAGAGGTAGAGGGAGGGGAGGGGAGTAGAGAGGGAGGGGGAGGGCGTAGAAAAGGAGGGTGGTAGAGAGAAAGGGTGGTAGACAGGAGGGTGGTAGAGAGGGAGGGGGTAGAGGGGAGGAGGAGGAGGGGGTAGAGAGGAGGGGGATAGAGAGGGATGAGGAGGTATAGGGGGTGTAGAGAGGGAGGGAGGGTAGAGAGGGAGGGGTGGATAGGTGATTGGGGGTAGAGAGGGAGGAGAAGGGACGACTCGTTTTATATGAGGAGGGGTCACTTTTTTGATCTTTTTTGATTGTGCACGCCAGGTTGATTGCATTCGTGGAAACACGTGAAGGTTGCAATCTCCCACCCCTGTCCCATTGTGATGTCATATGTAAATGAGATCCATTGTGATTGGACGTCTGTGAGATGGCAATATGACATCATCAATGGAAAGTGCTGCGAGTCTCGCACGGAAAAGCTGTTAATTGTTTTAATAAACGATTTATAGTTTTAAATGGAAATATAGGTTAGAATGCGACGGGAAGATGTCTATCCCGTCGTGGGAAAACATGTGAGTAGAATATGTGAAAGTGGGAAGGCTGTGGCCAAGCGTTTGGAAGAAGATACAAAAAGCCTTGGCCCACACAGACATTTAGAATGTTAAGAACAAAGGGAAGAGTTTTAGTATAACAGAGATAATGCATTGTTTTTCTCTCAATGTGCTGTGAATCTTTAGAATCCTCTTCAAATTGAATGAATGAATGAATGAATGAATGAATGAATGAATGATAATTTATTGTCACATGTGATGTCACAGTGATATTCTTTGCTTTGCAGCAATGCTGATTTGAGATTAATAAAATTGTGGCTCATCTGACTGCAAGGAGTTATGAAGCAGAGTTCAGCAAACAAGTGGCCTAGTCGTCCCATGATTCATATGCTTGTATGACATGTTAAACTACGTACATACTGTAGAACTGAAAAAAAATGTTTAGTTTAGTGATGGAAATGGCCTTGCAGCCCACCGAGTCCGTGCCGATCATAACCTGTACACTAGTTCTATCCTACACACTAGGGAGAATTCACAGAAGCCAATTTGCCTACAAGTACACGTCTTTGGAGTGTACGTGGAAACAGAAGCGCTCGGATAAAACCCTCGCGGCCACTGGGAGAATCCCGGGTCTCTGGTGCTGTGAGGCAGCAACTCTACCAGTCGGAAGAAGGGTCTTGACCCGAAACGTCACCCATTCCTTCTATCCAGAGATGCTGCCTGTCCCACTGAATTCCTCCAGCATTTTGTGTGCAACTCCACCGCTAGGCCGATGTTCCCCCCAGAATAGTTAAAATCATTCAAATAAAAGGGGGTCAAGGAATGAGCATTCACGTTGCGGCCCTGTTTCCACCAATTCTTCCCACCACACCCCGCGCACAAGAAGCACATAAAAACGACAAGACAGACACCATTGACGCAGATACCGAGTAGTAGTGTGTTCAGCTCTGGCTGAACAACTTCTAATCTTGTGTGTGGACTCGATAAGAAGATTAAAATAAAACCAAACAATCAAAGTGTCGTTAAAGCAGCAGCAATTAAAGACAATTCAATAACTCAAACACTTCTCTGCAATTATATTCCCCCCACAGGGATGGCAGAAGTGGGGCGGGAACGGGAACGGGAATGGTTCTCGGTCGGCTCTATTGACGAGCTGGGCCGAAGGGCCTGAGTCTATGCTGTATAACTATGAAGCTGTGGCATTATTTCAAATGAACAAGCTTGTCATACATCAGCCTCTACTTGCCTTAAATTGAGGATAGAATGGGTAGAAAGTTGATGTGGATAGTCTGTTGCTCCCTGTCCACAGTACATCAGTGCGGAAAAAGGTTATCACCCGGAAAGTTGTGAATCTGTGGAGTTCTCTCCCACAGAAGACAGTGGAGGCCAAATCACTGGATGCTTCCAAGGGAGATTTGACTCTTAGGGCTAACGGAATCAAGGGATATGGGGAAAAAGCAAGAACTGATTTTGGATGATCAGCCATGATCATATTGAATGGCAGTGCTGGCTCGAAGGGCCGAATGGCCTACTCCTGCACCCATTTTATATGTTTCTATCAGTGCCCTGCTGATGGGCCCAATGTCAGGTCCACATTTGGCCAAACTTGTGCAGAGGTTAGCCGTATGCGGGATGAACCAGGGTAATGCCTCCATCGCCTTTAAGGTAAGCTGCAGGAGGTTGCCCCTGGGACACAAAGATGGCCGGCGAGGAGAAGACAGGATTGACGGTTTGCAGGCCGGGCCGGTCGTGGGCGACGGAAGGGATTGGGAGCCGCTCGGGTTGAATGAACACGCGGGAATCCGGACTTTGAACCCGATGAAATGGCGCCAAACATGGTGGCGCCGGCAGCGTTATTTGCGAAATTAATTTCACTGTGTAATGTTTAATTGCACGTGTGACAATAAATATTCATTGAACCATTGAACCCCTCCCCATAGAAGTCCCCGACGTCCCCCTGTATGTTTTAATGTAACCAGGCAGAATCACCAGCCTCCAATCGCTCAGCTCTGCCCGTTCATCCCAGCCTCAGGAACGAGTAAATCACACACAAACACCATCCCTTATCACTAACCAGTTGGCGATTCCGTAATTCTGCAAGTGTACTTGCCCAATTACAAGATGTGGGAACGTCTTTGTCAATTCATTAGGCTGATGACTGCGGGGGTTGATAAACATGCGACACGCAGCTCGGAAGGATGGGAAACAGCTCCCAATCAACTGCCCTTCAGCAAGTGGCAATTTTCCAACTTCATGCTTCATCTCACCTGCTGACAACTCAAATTGGAAATTCAGTCTCACAGCATCTGCGCCAGTTCGTCCAGATCTTCGCTTCCAGTTTGCCACAGGCCCGGTGGCACCAGAAGTGCCAGGAGCATTATTAGTGGGTCGGAAAGTGTATTTTAATTGACTTTTTAAAAAGTAATTTAAAGATGCTTCTGGTGATCGCTTCAAGAGGATTTTGAAATAATTGCAGGAAATATAATCTCGCAGCAATTTAATCACATTGAAATCCATCATCCAGGTGACAAGCAGATGATTTCTAGTTTTCTGGTTTCTTTAGTATTGGTTGCCAGGGCTGAAATATGTTAGTTACACGTAAAACGTGGCTACGATGGAAATACTTGCTTTGGACAATGGTGAGCCCAGGAATGAGTGGGTTAACATATGATGAGCGTTAGACAGCACTGGGCCTCTACTCGCTGGAGTTCAGAAGGATGAGGAGGGGAGACCTCATGGAAAATAAGACCGAATAGTGAATGGCAGGTGAATCTGTGGGATTCATTGCCCCAGAAGGCTGTGGAGGCCAAGTCAGTGGCTATTTTCAAGGCAGTGATAGATAGATTCTTGATAAGTACGGGTGTCAGGGGTTATGGGGAGAAGGTAGGAGAATGGGGTAAGGAGGAAGATTTAGATCAGCCATGATTGAATGGTGGTGTAGACTTGATGGGCCGAAAAGCCTCATTCTGCTCCTATCAGTTATGAACATGAAGATAAGGCTGTGGAAAGACATAGTCAAGGTGCACACAAAGCCAAGACAAAGTGAATTGAAAGGATTCGTCATCCGTTGGGGTGTTTAAAAGAAATTGATAAATTATAGAAAGATCATCTTTGGGTGCTGTCTGTGTGGAGTTTGCATGTTCTTCCAGTGACCCTATGGCTTTCCTCAGAGTGCTCAGGTTCCCCCCCCCCCCCCCCCATGTCCCAAAGACGTGCGCTTTGTAGAGGTTAATTTGGCCTCTGTAATTGTCCCCAGACTGTGTAGGGAGTGGATGAGAAATTGTGATAACATGGAACTAGTGTGAACGGGTGATCGATGGTCAGCATGAACTCAATGGGCCAAAAGGCCCGTATCAATGCTGTATCTTTCAATTTATCAATCAGGGTGTCGAGGGTGTAGGGAAGTTGCACAAACGATGGGGGAGATTAACCACAATGATACAGAATGGTGGCATAGTCAGGAGGGGATGTGCAACCTGCTCCTATTTTCAATGATACAGAATGGTGGCATAGTCAGGAGGGGATGTGCAACCTGCTCCTATTTTCCTGAGTACTTATTCAAGAGATGATAAGTGATAGGAGCAGAATTAGGCCATTCGGTCCATCAAGTTTACCCCACCATTAAATCATGCCTGATCTATCTCTCCCTCCTGTCGCCATTCTCCTGCCTTCTCCCCATAACCCCTGACACCCGTACTAATCAAGAATCTTTCTATCTCCGCCTTAAAATATCCACATCCATATCCATCAGACTGATGGAGTGGAGATGTCCCTATCTCTTTATTCAAATAAAAGGAATCAATTCAACTGGTAATACTGGTAAATTTGATTATTATTGTGCAAGAAGGAATTGCAGACGCTGGTTCACATCGAAAATACACACTAAATACTAGAGCAACTCAGCGGGACGGGCAGCATCTCTCGAGAGAAGGAAAGGGTGACGTTTCGAGTCGAGACCCTTCTTCAGACTGACAGTCAGGGTAGAGGGAGACACAGAGATAAGAAAGTGTAAGGTGTGAGAATGAAACATCAAAGGGGGTGTAGTTGAAGGTGTGAAAGGGAACGATTTTTCAAGGAAATGTAGAATAGATGGATCGTTGTTAGCTGGGAGAAGCTGACAACAATGCAAAAAAGAGATAAAATGTAATCGGGGACAGTCAGACTGCTCAGAGAACTGGGAAGGGTTGGAGAGAGAGGGAAAGCAAGGGTTACTTGAAGTTAGAGAAGTCAATATTCATACCGAAGGCAGACACAAAATGCTGGAGTAACTCAGCGGGTCAGGCAGCATCTCTGGAGAGAAAGAATGGGTGATATTTTGGGTCTAGACCCTTCTTCAGACCTTCAGACTCAATGTTCATACCGCTGGGGTGTAAGCTGCACAAGCGAAATACGAGGTGCTGTTCCTCCGATTTGCGCTGGGGCTCACTATGACAATGGAGAGGCTCAGGATAAAATAGTCAGTGTGGGAATGGGAGGGGGAGTTAAAGTGTTTTGAAACCAGATCAGGTAGGTTTAGGTGGATTGAGCGGAGGTATTCAGCGAAAAATGAATCACACAGCCTGAGTGCTTCGTTTCGCCGATAATATCAGGAGACCGCACCTGGAACAGCAGATACAGTAGCTGAGGTTGGAGGAGGTGCAAGTGGCTCACCTGAAAGGACTGTCAGGGTCCCTGGACAGAGTTGCGGGAGGTATAGAGACAGGTGTTGCATCTTCTGTGGTTGCAGGGGAAGGTACCTGGGAGGATTTGGGTGGGAAGGGACGTGTTAACCAGGGGAGTTGCGGAGGGAACGGTCTCTGCGGAATACCGGAAAGGTGTGGAGATGGAAAGCTGTGGCTGGTGGTGGGATCCGTTGGAGAAGGTGGGAAGGATGTCTGGTGGATTTATGTGCTGTATGCTGACGGCTGACTGGGGTGAAAGGTTGGGGCTTCTGTCCTGTTGGATGAGGGGAGGGGGACAAGTGCCCATAGCTGTGTGGGATATCGAGGAGACTCAAGCGACGGGCCTCATCTATGATGGAAGAGGGGAACCGCCATTCCCTAAAGAATGAGGACATCTCCGCTGTCCTGGTATGGAACACCTCATCTTAGGCACAGATGCGGCGTAGACGGAGGAATTGGGAGTAGGGGATAGAGTCTTTGCCGGAGGCAGGGTGGGAAGAAGTGTAGTGTAGTTAGCTGTGGGAGTCAGTCGGTTTATAATAGATGTCAGTCAATAGTCTATCTCCTGTGATGGAGGCAGTGAGATCAAGAAAACGGTGAGATCAAGAAATGGTAGGGAGATGTCGGAGATGGTCCAAGTGAATTTGAGTGCAGGATGAAAATTAGTAATGAAGTTGATGAAGTCAGTGAGTTCTGCATGGATGCAGGAGGTAGCACCAATGCAGTCGTCAATGTAGCAGAGGTGAGTTCAGGGATAGGGCCAGTGTACGCCTGGAACAAGGATTACAAGGATTTCAAGAGACAATTAGATTTAGCTCTTAGGAATCAAGGGATATGGGGAAAAAGCCAGAACGGGGCACTGATTTTTGATGATCAGCCATGATCATATAGAATGACGGTTCTGGCTCGAAGGGCCGAATGGCTTACTCCCGCACCTATTTTCTATGTTTCTCTGCTCAACTTACCTTACAAAGAGGCAGGCATAGCTGGTCCCATACAAGTGCCCACGGCTAGCTTTGGATCTGGAGGAAGTGCGACCGGGGTTTCGTAGAGAGAAGTTGTTAGGTAGTAAGACCCAGCTCTGCTCGGCAGAGGAGAGTGTTAACCATAGAAACATAGAAATAGGGTGCAGGAGTAGGCCGTTCGGCCCTTTGAGCCTGCACCGCATTCAAATATGTGATTGGCTGATCATATTGGTCGACTCTGCGTCCACACTGAGGTTTACTCAGGACATTATTCAGTATTATTATTGTTAGGTTGTACCCGTGCCTACAGTGGAAAAGCTTTTATGTGCATGTTATCAAAGCAGAAATGCTGTACCTAAATACAATCGGTATACCCTCGTGTCTTTCATTTAATAAACCAACATCTGCAGATCCTTGTATCCACGTGTAGCCTCTGTCAAGGGCACCCATGTTACTGCTAATTGGTGGACATAGTTAATGGACTGTTTCCCCACTATACGTCTCCTTGTCTATTAACTTAATCACTTTCTAATGAGTTACAGTGGCAATGATCAAGGTGGGCTCTGAATGCGAAGCAGAGGTGTTGGGACGGGGATAATTACCCCGCCTGTACTCACTGCCAAAGGAGAGAATTACATTCTGCTGATTCTGCCTCTGGTGCTAACATCAACATTAAACAACTGTAGACTTTCCTATTTCATTAGTGTGACAGAAAGGTGTATGCTCATGGTTTGTGTGCAAAAACCATAAAATCAGGGCTATTATCTTCAGAATGAAATGAGAGCTTGTGCCATTAAACCTTTAATGAGGTTGTGGTGTTGCACAAGGCTGCTGTGATGAAGAAGCTGAGTTTTCTCTCCACAAGAGCCCGCGGCGCACACATTCGCCGAGTGTTGAGAAAGGTCATCAGATGCCGTCCTCTACCCTGCTCATAGCTTCCCCGTTTCTGCGGGGGTCAGTTATTGAAGCACCCCTTCGGCGTGGATGCGTTGCATGCAAAGGAGATTCACGAGGATGTTACCAGTCACTCTATGACTCTATGACACGGGCGAGCTGTGGGTATAATCCAAGGTAGCATTGATATGAAGATAGACACAAAAAGCTGGAGTAACTCAGCAGGACAGGCAGCACCTCTGGAGAGAAGGAATGGGTGACGCTTCTTCAGACTCTCAGCTTTGATTTGATATTTATTTTGTTTTGTAGGTGGGATTTGCAACAACAGCAACCACTTCAGAATTAGATCCACACTCATTTGCTTTGCTAAAATTGTGTACAGTTGCATTAAAATGCAATTTCTAAGTGGTGCAAAACAAAATAAAGTCGGGGAGTGAGAGTGAGAGGGAGAGAGAGACAGCGAGTCAGGCAGTATCAGTGCATGAAATGGACACACTAAACTTGACAATAAACTAACCAAATCTAAACACACTCAGCTTTGGGTTGGAACCCCTCTTCAGTTTGATTGGCCGTATTCCTGCAGCCTCATAGAGTGATACAACGTGGAAAGAGGCCTTTCGACCCATCTTGCCCCATCTACACTAGTCCCACCTGCTGGCATTTAGTCTCTAAACCCATCCCATCCATGTATCTGTCCCTGAAGAAGGGTCTCGACCCAAAACGTCGCCTATCTCCTTCGCTCCTTAGATGCTGCTGCACTCGCTGAGTTTCTCCAGCCTTTTGTGTACCCATGTATCTGTCTAAATGTTTCTTAAACATTATGATGGTATTGTCTCAACTACCTCCTCTGGCAACTTGTTTCATACACCCACCACCCTTTGTGTACAAAAAAAAGTTACCCCTCAGGTTCCCATTAAATCATTCCCCCTTCACCTTAAACCCATGTCCTCTGGTCCTGGATCTTGCTTTTTTTCTCTTCAAGCTTCATCTGCATTAGCACTATCCTTCACACTAGCGACAATCTACAATTTTACCAAAGTTCATAACCTACAAACCTGTACGTCTTTGGAGTGTGGAGAAAGCGGAGCACCCCCGAGAAAACCCATGCCAGGTACAGGGCGAACGTAACAAACATCCGTACAGAATACAGCAAAACCCGTTTTCTGATCGAACCCGGGTCTCCTGGTGCATGCTAAGGCAGCAACTCTAATGCTTTGCGCCACCGTGCCCGCCCTTACGGTTTAGTAATAGGTATTCTTACAAAGCCAGAATGCGGGCTGCACATCAGAGGCACCATGTCTGCAGTTATATTTAGTCCCTTTAGTCTCGAGTGGAGCTCGAGGCAAGAGTCTAGGTTTCGAAACGTCACCCATACACAAATCCTTTCTCTACGCACCAGAGATGCTGCCTATCCCCCCGATGAAATACTCCAGCACTTTGTGTCTATCTTCAAGTCGATAGAGAGTGTTATTAATTGACATAATGTACAGAAAACAGAACAATTAAAACTTCTTCACCTGCAGCAGAACAACAGTTTAATCCTTGTGTAAATTATTTTTGTATAATCTCCCTATGTTATAGGGAGTTTATTAAGCTATATTTAAGAGGGAGTTGCTATATTTAAGAGGGAGTTAGATGTGGCCCTTGTGACTAAGGGGATCAGAGGGTATGGAGAGAAGGCAGGTACAGGATACTGAGTTGGATGATCAGCCATGATCATATTGAATGGCGGTGCAGGCTTGAAGGGCCGAATGGCCTACTCCTGCACCTAATATCTATGTTTCTATGTTTCTAAACACAATACTGAATAGATAATATAATAATCAAGCTAAAATAAAAACTGTGAATTTTAAATCCTGAAATTTTAAAACTCCAGAAAAAGCTTGTGAATTCAACCACAAATAGTGATCAATGAAATATTAGATATTCCCCATGGACCCACTATTTTTTTTAAAAATGATATTGATTCTATTTAATAGTCTATTTAATAGTTGCCAGCACCTTTTCACTTCAGGGATGGTAAGCTCAAATATAAAGTGTTAATCCTGAAACTTTCAGGTAGTGAGCATAGGTACACAAGAAAGTCGGAGCAAGAGCAGGCCTCCAGAAGGCTCCCGCCACACCAGCTATTAAGTGAGATAGGTTTAGGTTTAGGGCTTGGAAACAGACCCTTCAGCCCACTGAGTCTACGCCAACCAGTAATCCCTATAAACTAGTTTAGTTTAGAGATACAGCACTGTACTTTTGATTAGTACAGGTGTCAGAGGTTATGGGAGAAAGCAGGAGAATGGGGTTAGGAGGGAGAGATAGATCAGCCTAAAAAGGGTCTCAACCCGAAACGTCACCCATTCTTTCTTTCCAGAGATGCTGCCTGTCCCATTGAGTTACTCCAGCATTTTGTGTCGATGATAGATCAGCCATGATTGCTGGGCAGAGTAGACTTGATGGCCCGAATGGCCGAATTCTACTCCTATTCCTTATGACCTTATGAGCACGGAAACAGTCTCTTCGGCCCACCGAGTCCTCGGTCCTCGCACAATAACACTATCCTACACACATTAGGGACAATTCACAATTTTACCAAATCCAATTAACCTACAAACCTGCACTTCTTTGGCACGTGGGAGGAAATTGGAGCACCCGCAGAAAACCCACGCGGTCACATGAAGAGCGTACAGACGCACAGATCAACACAGTTGTCTTTAATTTATTTCAGACTTCATCCCCTCTTCTGAACTTAGAAGAGGCACAGGAACAAACCCCCCCCCCCCCATTCCTTGTATTCTGTGCCAGTTCCCCATAGGTCTCAACACCCTGATTTTTCAAAATGTACCTTTATCCCTTTAAATACCTCCAATGATCCAACCTACACAACCCTGTGGGGTAAAGAATTCAAGAGATTCACCACCCTCTAGGTGAAGGAGACTTTTCTCCAGTTTCCACTGATCCTTTCACTAAAACCTGTTGTTAGATACCATGGGAACCAGGGCCTTCGGGGTCACACTTTCTAGGGGGGGGGGGGGGGGGGAGCCTCATTATTTAATAGGGCCGGGGGGGGGGGGGGGGAGGGGGGGGGGGGGGCGGTTACTCTCGCGGGGGGGGGGGGGTGGTGTGGGGGACTCCCGGGGATAGAGCTCATTTCGTCCCATCTCCTCGAAAACAATCCCATCTTTCTCTTCGCGTGTGGCGTGCACAGCCTAAAGTTGTTGGACAACTTTGTTCTGTTTTGATCTTCCGTTTGTGCACGTCGAGTTGATTCCAGGGCGGACCACGTAGGTCGAAACAGGGCGGACCAACGTGAAGGTTGCAGCTCCCACCCCCACCATGAGACAGTCCATCCGCAAATCAAAATATCCAGGTGGCCCTGGCACACGTTGCATCCTGGATATTAAATCTCCAGTGGGCGGCATGGTGACACAGCGTTGCTGATTTGCACAATTTGCCAGAGACCTGGGTTCGATCCTGACACCGAGTGCTGTTTGCACAGAGTTTGCACGTTCTCCCTGTTACCACAAGGGTTTTCCCCAGGTGCTCTGATTGCCTCCCATATTCCAAAGATGTACAGGACTTTGTGCCTTCCCCCACAGTGGGAACCATTGTGGGGGGATGTTTTTATGTTCATTGTTAATTGTTTAGTGTGGTGTCTTATCTTTACCTGTGTGCTGCATGGCAAGTCAAATTTCACTACACCAATTGGTGTATGTGGCAATAAGTGTCCTTTGTCCTTTTGTCCCTTTGTCCTTTGTCCTTTGTTTGTAGGTTAATTAACTTAGGAAAAAATGGTAAATTGTCCCTAGTTTCTAGGATAGCGCTAGTGTACGGGGATCGCTGGTCGGTGCGGACTCGGTGGGCCGAAGGGATTGTTCCTGCTCTGTATCTCTAAACTAAACTAAGTGTACTCCCTTATGCTTGAATGGATCAATTCCATTTCAACTTCCTGACCAGATTAATGAAAAAAGGCACAAGGTGCTTTAGTCACTCAGTAATTCTTATAGCATCTCTGGAGAACAAAGGTGACATTTCCGGTTGGGACCCTTATTCAGACTGATGACAAATGAATTAATAAATGGGTATGTTTGTGCATGCATATTAGCACGTCTAAGTGTTTGTGTGTATGCATTTGCATGTGTGTACACACATACATATTTTGTTTTTAGTTTAGTTTAGAGATACTAACACACACTAGGGAACATTTACAATTTTACCAAGCCAATTAGCCTACAAACTTGTACATCTTTGGAGTGTGGGAAGAAACCGGAGCTCCCAGATAAACCCCACCACGCAGACACAAGGAGAACGTACAAACTCCGTGCAGACAGCACCCGTAGTCAGTATCGAACCCAGGTCTCTGGCGCTGTGAGGCAGCAACTTCAGCACTGCGCCACCGTGCCACCCTCTGTGTACTTGACACATTTCATTAAAGCAAACTGACTAACTGCACCTGTCTGAGCGAGCTGGCAATGAGTCAGTGCCATTCATCAAAACTCTATTTATATTATCAAGCAGATACTCAACAGAAACATCTGAGATTAAGTTTGTAAACATATTTGCGGCATCAAACCCGAGATATAATCTATCCCGTGAGATGTGATCTTCTCACCATTCAACCAGAAAACAACACACTTTGTTTTGTTCCACTGTGTGCGCGAATCCAAAATATATGAAGATGAGAGACAACAGAAGCAGATTGATGGCCATCTGGAATCAGTGAAGTACATTAATCACAAACCTCAATACACTGCAAGTTTTTCCAGTTCATTCAGATGTCTACAGATCATGGTATTTTCAAATCAAGTTTCTTTGCCTTAATTAATGACGAGTAATCAGGCTGAGCCCAATTTGATCTAATAGGCTCTTAGGAGAAAGGGAATGAAATTCAATCCAAGCAAAAGAGACCAGGTTACTAAAATCACCAGGTTACAAAAAAATGGTGTCGCCCTTATGAACTTATGAACAAACATCATAGTGTCATAAAGAAATGGGCCCTTTGGCCCACCGATCCCATGACAAGCTAATTTCCTATCTATACCAATCCAATCATTTCCCCACATTAGGTCCATTATGCTCCCATGCCTTGCCTATTCAAGTCTCTTTCTTAATGTCTCTTCAACAAAATGATCGTACCTAATTCCACCACTCCTCTGATAGTGAATTACGGATATCTCTGGCAATTCATTGCCACAGAAGGCTGTGGAGGCCGTCAATGGATATTTTTTTAGGGCAGAGATAGATAGATTCTTGATTAGTATGGGTAATGGGGAGAAGGCGGGTTGAGAGGGAAAGATAGATAAGCCATGATTGAATGGAGGAGTGGGCTTGATGGGCCGAATGGCCTAATTCTGCTTCTATCACTTATGAACTTGAACTTACGAACGTAGTCTTGGTGGGCAGAAGGGCCTGTTCCCACGTTGTATGACTCAATGAAGATAATCATGCTATATGCCTTATTCACCACCCTGTCTACCCATGTCAACATCCTTACTGCGCTACCATTTACTGTACATGAGTGCTGGAGTAACTCAGCGGGTCAGGCAACATCTGCGTTGCCGATGGACGTCAATTTGGAGGAGCCCTTCTTCAGATGTATATATTCTACACCCATTTGACATTCCAAAACCACCAGCTCACACTTGGGATTCAATTCCACCCGCCGACACCCTGTTCGACTTTCCAATTAACTACACACTGCTGTAGCTTTACTCAATCATCCTCGCTATCGACAATGCTGCCAATTCTTATGACAACCGCTAACTTACTGATCACACATTCTGCATTCACGCCCAAGGAATTAATATATATATATAAACAAAGGTCCCACTACCAATACCAGTGATCACAGACCTCCAATCAGAAAGGTGTCGTTCCACCACCTCCCTCGAAAACATTGGCCCATTACTAGCTAAAGAAAGAACGAGCATTTATAAAAAGCAACTTTCTTGTTCACAGATATGAGAAATGATTACGCCTGCCGTGACAAGCCATGAGGAATTTTAAAAATGCATTGTGCACACACATACACATGCCTATGTACACATTTGCATATAAACACGCATACGCGCGCACACACACGCATGCACATGCGGCATAGTGGCGCAGCACTAGAGTTGCTGCCTTACAGCGCTTGCAGCACCAGAGGCCCGGATTCGATCCTGACTATGGGTGCTGTCTGTACGAAGTTTGTACGTTCTACCCGTGACCTGCATGGATTTTCTCTGAGATCATCGGTCTCCTCCCACACTCAAAAGACGTACAGGTAGGTAGGTAAATTGGCTTGGTAAATGTAAAAAATGTTTCTAGTGCGGGTAGGATAGTGTTAATATGTGGGGATCGCTGGGGGGCGGCGAGGACTGGATAGAGGAGCCTGAAATCTGGTACATCCAGGTTCATGAACAGATTCTTCCCCACAGCCATCTGGCTATCAAACTCGCCATCAAACAAACACTGAACTATAACAGCCTATTGCACTTTATCTGTTCATTTATGTGTGTATATATGGTCTATGCTATATAGACACACTGAACTGTTCTGTATTTATGCTTATATTCTGTTGTACTGCAGCAAGCAAGAATTTCATTGCCCTATCTGGGACACATGACAATAAACTCTCTTGACTTGACTTGACTCAGTGGACCAAAGGGCCTGTTGTCCACGTTGTATCTCAAAATTAAATTAAACATGTGCGTTTTTACCAGCACCCACACACTCAAAACCGCACACACACACACACACACACACACAAACTGCATATAAAGTGTGTAGGAAGGAACTGCAGATGCTGGTTTACACCGAAGACAGACACTAAATGTCGGAGTAACGCAGCGGTTCAGCCAGCATATATCTACAGTGCATAGAAATGCTTACAAGTGACAAGAAGAGAAAATAGCCAATTAAACTGATTTGGTAGCATCTGTTAAGAGAAAATCAATGGCCAAGAGCCTATTAGAATTTTATCTCACACCATTGTGTCTTTTGTGGAGCTAAATTTTATAAGTCTGTATTGAAGAAGCATTTACAAGTTAGCACCATTGAGGGGGCTTGGATTTACATCTAGTCCAGATGTTATATGGAAAGGATGTTAAAGAACCAGATAGGATTTATTTTAGTTTAGAGATACAATGCTGAAACAGGCCCTTCGGCCCACCGAGTCTGCACTCAACAACGATCCCCGCACATTAACACTATCCTACACACACTAGGAACAATTTCACATTTATACCAAGCCAATTAAGCCTACAAACCTGTTCGTCTTTGCAGTGTGGGAAGAAACCGAAGATCTCAGAGAAAGCCCACGCGGTCACGGGGAGAACGTACAAACTCAGGACAGACAGCACCCATAGTTGGGATCGAACCCGGTCTCTGGCGCTGCGAGCACTGTAGGGCAGCAACACTACCACTGTGCCACCATGCATGCAGTTTCATGGTTGCCACTTCTGAGAATTGAACATTTTTCAAATTCCAGATTTATTTAACAGCTCGGTGGGATTAGAACTTGTTTTTTTTGGATAATTGATTCAAAAGTTCAGGCTGCCAGTCCTGCAATTTAATTGTTGTATGGTTGTCTCCCTGCTGTGGGCCGTTAAACCATAATCTGCCGCCTCAGAATCCTGCTCATGGACTGTCTTCAGGGGGAAACAAATAAATGTATTTGAAATGCTTCCAGCGTTCCCACATTAACATCAGAAATAATCTTTCCTGGCCTTAAAAATAAATGTAATAACCACCTTCAGTGCTATATATAAACACACAGACCAAGGAGCATGTGCTACAGATTGATTCAGCATCATTGCATTTCTCATTGCATACACTAAGAGCTGGGAGAAGATGTGCTTGAGGTTCCAAGACCCAATAATTGCGAGACCAAGTGCAGACTGGGCAATCATTTCACTGAACACTTACGCTCATTCCGTTTTGGCCTACAAGATCTCCCAGTTTCCAAACGCTTTTACTCCCCTTCCTATTCCCACACTGACCTTTCTGTCAGAGCGAGGCCACACGCAAATTCAAGGAACAGTGCCTCATATTTTGCGTGGGCAGCTCACAACCAACCCATCGCAATGAATATTGATTTCAAGTGTTCCTTTCAGTCCCTCTTTCACCGTTCCTCCCCCACCCTAGTTGTGCTACAAACATAGAAACGTAGAAAATAGGTGCAGGAGTAGGCCATTCGGCCCTTCGAGCCAGCACCGTCATTCAATATGACCATGGCTGATCATCCAAAATCAGTAACCCGTTCTTGCTTTCTCCCTATATCCTTTGATTCCGTTAGTCCCAAGAGCTAGATCCAACTCTCTCTTGAATACATCTTGAATACAAGTGTAGACAAAAATGCTGGAGATACTCAGCATTGATGGAGCGAAGGAAATAGGCAACGTTTCGGGTCGAAACCCTTCTTCAGACTCTTGTTCTTCAGACAAATACAAGTGTATTTTGAATACAGGTGTATCTTGACTACAGGTGTATGTTGAATACAGGTATTGTCCTGCTAGATTCACTGCTCGTATCCTTCGTTATCACCAACCAACAATGGACCATAGTGGGCTCTGCCTTTCTTGAGTCACCAGTGCCGGCTCTGATTTGTTCTGTGCCTTTTGATACCCCTAGTTTTCCATCTCCCCTGACCCTCAGTCTAACGAAAGGTCCCGACCCACAGCATCACCTACTACTTTTCTCCATTTAGGCTGCCTGACCCGAGTAGGAAGGAACTGCATGTGCTGGCTTAAACCAAAGATACACACAAAAAGCTGGAGTAACTCAGCGGGCCAAACAGCATATAACATATAACATATAACAATTACTGCACGGAAACAGGCCCTCTCGGCCCTTCCAGTCCGTGCCGACCATTTGTTTTCCCCTAGTCCCATCTACCTGCACTCAGACCATACCCCTCTATTCCCTTCACGTCCATATACCTATCCACTTTACTTTTAAATGTTAAAATCGATCCTGCCTCCACCACCTCTGCTGGAAGCTCATTCCACGCAGCCACCACCCTCTGAGTAAAGAAGTTCCCCCTCACGTTACCCCTAAACTTCTGTCCCTTAATTCTCATGTCATGCCCTCTTGTTTGAATCTTCCCAATCCTCAATGGGAAAAGCTTATCCACGTCAACTCTGTCTATCCCTTTCATCATTTTAAATACCTCAATCAAGTCACCCCTTAACCTTCTGCGCTCCAAAGAATAAAGACCTAACTTGTTCAACCTTTCTCTGTAACATAGTTGCTGGAACCCTGGCAACATTCTAGTAAATCTCCTCTGTACTCTCTCTATTTTGTTGACATCCTTCCTATAACTAGGCGACCAAAATTGTACACCATACTCCAGAATTGGTCTTACCAATGCCTTGTACAATTTTAACATTACTTCCCTACTCCTATATTCAATGCTCTGATTTATAAAGGCCAGCACACCAAAGGCTTTCTTTACCACCCTATCTACATGCGATTCCACCTTCAGGGAGCTATGCACAGTTATTCCTAGATCCCTCTGTTCCACAGCATTCCTCAATTCCCTACCATTTACCATGTACGTCCTATTTTGATTTGTCCTGCCAAGATGTAGCACTTCACACTTATCAGCATTAAACTCCATCTGCCATCTTTCAGCCCACTTTTCCAAATGGCCCAAATCTCTCTGTAGACTTTGAGAATCTACTTCATTATCCACAATACCACCTAACTTAGCATCTCTGGAGAAAAGGAACGGGTGACATATCGGGTCGAGATTGGTCGAGACCCATTCCTTTTCTCCAGAAACTTTGTTTGACCTACTGAGTTAATCCCGCATTTGCGTCAATGCTGCCTGACCTGCTGAGTTACTCCAGCTTTTTGTTTCTATAATCTCCCTGCTTAAAAATAGGCTTTAGTGTTTGTAGATAACTAATTGACTGATTCGGATTCACGGTGCATTCTCTGGATACAAACAAAGTGCAGAAGGCAAAAGGACAATTGGTCCTAGAGGGCCCAGAGAGTAATACTTCATATCCACTCGTTAATTTTCACAAGCTGGCTGTCTTCACACCATCAACATCGCTATCAACTAATCCCACTGCTGAACACTGTCAGGGGAATGGCATGATGAATATATTAACCAAGAGAATACTAATTAATATAGTAATCATTCTTTTACTGATGGAATTTATCACCCTAATTTTTCACAATTCTAATTTTCCTTGGCTTTGTTACGCTCTAGGCAGGCGAACATTGCAATTTATTAATCTTTCACTGCGCGGGTAATTGCTGCACTCATTCATTAATCTCCTTCCTCCAATAACCCTCAGTCTTTATATTTAGTTGAACTGAAACATGACTTTAACATTCAATTTAACCTGGCCTTTACTTTGAACCTTAGAGGATCATCTTGATTCATCAATAAAAGATTCAACAAAGAAAATTGGAACAGGTTGAACATGTTCTCTAGAGATGATGCCCAAAGATCCTATAGGAGCGGAGCTATAGGATCTTTGATGCTGCCTGACTTGCTGATTGCTCCCCATCCCAGCTCTCCCACAGCCTACTGTCTCCGCCTCTTCCTTTCTTCTTCCTGCCCCCACCACCCCCACATCAGTCTGAAGAAGGGTCTCGATCAGAAACATCACCTAGTCCTTCGCTCCATAGATGCTGCCTCACCCGCTGAGTTTCTCCAGCATTTTTATCTACCAGCTGATTTACTCCAGCACTCTGTGTCCCTTTTGCAGCACATAGAGCAGATATGGATTTGCATGAGCAACAGACTTTACCAGATCAAGTTCCACCATGTGATGGTCAGGAGAGACTCAAAGTGCTGCAGTAACTCAGTGGGTCAGGCAGTGTCTCTGGTGAAAAGGGTAACGTTTCGGGTTGAGACCCTTCTTCAGACTAAGAGTCAGGGGAGAGGGAGACAGAGATATGGAAGGGTAAGATGTGAAAACACAGATCAAAGGGGACGATGACCAAGAAGATGTAGAATGGTACATTGTTAGCCGAGGAGAAGGTGGCAACAAGACATACAATCTAATATTTAATCAGGAAGGCAATGAAACTAGTCAGAGAACTCGGATGGGAGAAGGACAGAGAGGGAAAGCAAGGGTTACATGAAGTTAGAGGAATCAATATTCATACCGCTGGGTTGTAAGCTGCCCAAGTGATATATGAGGTGTTGTTCAGTCTCCCCTTTCCAACTGGGCACTTGATTTTACAATCACAGAAACAGAAAATAGGTACAGGAGTAGGCCATTTGGCCCTTCAAGCCAACACCGCCATTCAATATGATCATGGCTGATCATCCAAAATCAGTACCCCGTTCCTGCTTTTTCCCCATATCCCTTGATTCCGTTAGCCCTAAGAGCTAAATCTAACTCTCTCTTGAATACATCCAGTGAATCGGCCTCCACTGCCTTCTGCAGCTGAGAATTCCACAGATTCGCAACTCTCTGGGTGAAAATGTTTTTCTTCATCTCACACCTAAATGGCCTACCCCTTATTCTTAAACTGTGACCCCCCTGGTTCTGGACAACCCCAACATGGGGAACATTTTTCCTGCATCTAGCCTCTCCAATCCTTTAAGTATTTTATATGTTTCTATAAGATGCCCTCTCATCCTTCTAAACTCCAGTGAATATAAGCCCAGTCGACCCATTTTCTCATCACCACAGCAAAGTTTGTGGCCCTTCTGCCCCTTTGTGTCTCGGCCAGCTTTTTGAAAGTTGTCTCTAATCATCCCACTATGCAATTTCTATAGCCTTGCAAATGTTTCCACTTTAATTATTTATCCAATAGTTAATTCATTTCTCTACAGTGGGAAGCCCACGATGCTAATTTGTACAATTTATTCAACCATTTCTTTTAGATTCTGCTTAGTTTACACCATTCTTCTTCCATATTTGTCCCATTACCCCTCACATCTCTTAAATTAATATTAATAGTAGCTGCGATGCTACGATAGACATAAAGTTTTGGAGCAACTCAGCGGGTCGGGCAGCATCTCTGGAGAAAAAGGATGGGTGACCTTTCAGGTCTGGGCCTCGTTGCGGTGGGGGTGGAGGAGCACAAAGGTGAGGCCTCTGTTGAGGACATAACATTCTGTTTCGGAAATGGGGAGGTCACGGGGGATGGTGAAAACACGACAAGGGTGGGGGTTGAGGTCAGAGGGGGGCGGGGGGCAGGGGAGTGGACGGAGGTTTAGGTGATGTACTGCAGGGGGGTGATGGAAGTTCAGAGGGGAGGGGTGCATGAGGAGTCGTGAACGGGTGGGAGTTAGTCGGGGTAGGCTGGTCTGAAGAAGCCATGATCACGGTGAATGGCGGTGCTGGCTCGAAGGGCCGAATGGCCTACTCCTGCGCCTATTGTCCATTGTCTATTGATTCCAACCCAAAACGTTACCCATCCTTTCTCTCCAGAGATGCGACCTGATCCGGTGAGTTACTCCAGCACTTTATTTCTATCTTGAGTAGAAACATCAGTCTGAAGAAGGGTCTCGACTCGAAACGTCACCCATTCCTTCTCTCCAGAGATGCTGCCGGTCCCGCTGAGTTACTCCAGCATGTTGTGTCTATCTGGAGTTCCTTTCAACACAGCTTTGAAGCTAATCTATTTACTCTGCGATGTTATCTTCTCAATGCTCGGAGACCTGTCCCTGCTATACCGGGCGCTCACTCTTTAGCAACAGTGGAAGCTTTCAGCTATTTAGTGAGTGTTTGCAACCCAAACAACAAGAATCCTACAACAGCTCCAGCCGCGGCTCCCATAATGGCTGAATGTCAATCGAAGGTGAGTGTCACAGCAACGATTAACACACAACACGCCGGGATATGTGCTCTGTTGCAGTTCAGCAGCAGGGCAGACTGGTTCTGTTCTCAGGTACAATTACACTGCGAATCCCAGTGGCAGAAGCCTTAAAGCACAAAGTAACGGCAGTAAAAAAAAACTGAGCACTCACCTGGCTGCACAGCATGTGTTTCTGAATGTGCTTGCGGCAACTACATGCATTTACCCTGTGAATCACTAAATTTCCCTCGCCAATCCATTCCATTTCTCCCATGTGTAGTCCTCACATCCTGCAGCTTATCAAACTCCATGCAGCAATCAGTTCTTGGAGTCTTCAGGTAGAGGTGAGGGAGGGAGTCTTCAGAGGGTTGCCATGGCAACAGCAGCAAGCCAATCAAATGTTATAAAGATGAAGATTTTTGGTTAAGCAACTGAGAGAATACGTTTTAAAGCAACCTCAAAATTAATTGGACATTTCTTTTGTTGGCAGTTGGAGACAGACTCATAATAGACTCTCAAGAGGGGAAATCTTATAGAAACATATACAATTATAAAATGACTGGACAAGCTAGATGCAGGAAAAATGTTCCCAATGTTGGGCGAGTCCAGAACCAGGGGCCACAGTCTTAGAATAAAGGGGAAGCCATTTAAAACCCCTGTCTCACTGTGCGAGTTGGCCCACGAGTGACCCCGAGTTTTCACTCGTGGTGATCACGTAGCGGGAACGTCGGAACTCGCGCGTTCAACTTGTCCACTCGTGGCGCTAACGGCAGGTACTCGGGAAACTTGTTAACTCGTGAAAAAAATCAAACATGTTTGATTTTTTCCACGAGTCAAATTAACTGTTCAAGTTAAAAATGGAAACATTTAAACTCATTGCAGTAACGTAATGGCCCGTGCGTTTACCATAGTGTCTCGTGAGTCTATCGTGGAACTTTTTTATAATCTGAAAGGGACTGAACCAAAGCAGTATAATATGTATATACATATTATATAATTATATATATTTCAATTCCAACCCCGAAGCAATTGAGAGGCGATTTCTTGGGGCCGTGTAATTTAACGTGTGTCTTTGCTTTTAAAAGTGAAGCTGTTTAATTGTTTACGCTGCGCTGTGTTTCGTGTTGGGGAGAGTGCTGCTGTACAATGCTTTCGATTTTATACTGTCCTCCCCCTTCCACAGAAAAAATGCCTAAATTTTTCTTTGTGCCCGCTCTCCTGGGAGCAATCCAAACCAGGGGAACAATGAACCCTCAGAGGCTTCGCGTTCCTTGCTCCTATATATGGACCTCGCTCGCTCGCAACTGTATGAACACTCGATCAACCAGACATCGGCCAACACGGAGGCCTGATTACTGAAAACAAAGTCAACTTGTACCAGACCTCATCATCTTCCTTCCGACAACCCGTAACCACCGCACCACACTGTCAACAGAAAAACTTAATATTTAAAGAATATATTATGGGACATTGGATTGTCTGAAGAAGGGTCCCGAGCAGAAACGCCACATATGTGTGTGTGTGTGTGTGTGTGTGTGTGGCTGTGTGTGTGGCTGTGTGTGTGTCTGTGTGTGTGTCTGTGTGTGTGTCTGTGTGTGTGTGTGTGTTTGTGTGTGTGTGTCTGTGTGTGTGTGTGTGTTTGTGTGTGTGTATCTGTGTGTATCTGTGTGTGTGTCTGCTGTCGGGTCCCGGCGGCTGCTCAAAGTCAGTCACCCGAGCTGCTTCCTTCCTCTGAAGTGGCGGCCAGTCCTGCTGTCTGTGTGTATCTGTGTGTGTGTGTGTGTGTGTGTGTGTGTGTGTGTGTGTGTGTGTGTGTGTGTGTGTGTGTGTGTGTGTGTGTGTGTGTGTGTGTGTGTGTGTGTGTGTCTGCTGTCGGGTCCCGGCGGCCGCTCAATGTCAGTCACCCGAGCTGCTTCCTTTTTTAAAATTATTTAAAATAGAGATCCATTGCAAAAAAGTATTTAAAAACATAAAACAACAAGAAATGCTTGGTTACTGGAGGATGCGCATTTTCCCATTGTAGGGCATATCAATAGATGCCGCCGCGCTGAAATAACTCAAAACCACAGGATGGAGATGTATTTTAACATTGTTGCTTTATTAAAACATACCTTCATTCACGGGTTGGCTCAAGAGTAACGGAGAGGAACTTGGTAAACTCGGGAGAGGAACTTGGAACATCGCAGCAATGACATACCCGTGGGAACTCGGTTACACACTTGATCATAAACTTGAAGTCTCGTGCACAACCATGAGTCTGTCACTCGGGGTACCTCGTGGGTCAACTCGCACAGTGAGACAGGGCCATAAGACTGAGGTGTGAAAAAAACGTTTTCACCCAGAGAGTTGTGAATTTGTGGAATTCCCTGCCACAGAGGCAGTGACTCCAACTCTCCCGCTTTCGGCGGGAGATCGCCCGCTGAAAGGCCATTTTCGCAAAATCTCCCACTCTCCCGCTTGAGATTTCTCAAGCGGGAGAGCGGGAGATTTTGCTAAAATGGCCTTTCAGCGGGCGATCTCCCGCCGAAAGCGGGAGAGTTGGAGTCACTGCAGAGGGAAGTGGAGGCCAAGTCACTGGATGGATTTAAGAGAGCGTTAGATAGAGCTCTAGGGGCTAGTGGAATGAAGGGATATGGGGAGAAGGCAGGCACGGGTTATTGATTGGGGACCATCAGCCATGATCGCAATGAATGATCACTGGCTCGAAGGGCCGAATGGCCTCCTCCTGCACCTATTTTCTATGTTTCTATGTCTATGTTTCTATGCGGATACAAGGCAGGTACAATTTGCATGGGGAATCAAGGGACCGGAACTTGGAGTGTGTGTGTGTGAATGGCTGATATGCTAAGTGAATGGAAACACCACCCTCAGGGGGAGAGAGAGCGGTACTTCACCTTCGGGGAGGGAGGGAGAAAGAGAGAGCCCGGACATTGGTGTGCAAATGTCAGGATTGTCGAGTTCTCAAAGCCAGCCATAGCACACAGGAGTCTTGGATGTGCAGAGAGTGTGAGACGTTGCTTTATCAATAATTATCCTGTATTTTGCTGTAATAAATATACTTGTTTGTACTCTCCAAAATGCTCTTTCTCAATTCATTGGTCCAAATTTTTGAAACCTGTTTATATATTGTCACAGATAGCAGGTAGGTGAATGAGTGTATGAATGAATGAATGAATGAATGAATGAATAGATAAATAAATAAATTAACAAATAAACGAATAAATAGATAAATAAATTAATAGATAAATTAATAAATAACTAGATAGATAGATAGATAGATAGATAGATAGATAGATAGATAGATAGATAGATAGATAGATAGATAGATAGATATGCAGACATAGATAGATAGATAGATAGATAGATAGATAGATAGATAGATAGATAGATAGATAGATAGATAGATAGATAGATAGATAGATAGATAGATAGATAGATAGATAGATAGATAGATAGATAGATATGCAGACATAGATAGATAGATAGATAGATAGATGGATAGATAGATAGATAGATAGATAGATAGATAGATAGATAGATAGATAGATAGATAGATAGATAGATAGATAGATAGATAGATAGATAGATAGATAGATAGATGGATAGATAGATAGATACTCCCATCCCCAGTACAGCCCTCTACCTTCTCGAGACCTCTTTATTTCTAACTGCCAGCGTGACATCAACCGTCTCAAATTTCTACTCCCCTCACCTACACTAGCCTCACCGCCTCCGATTATACAGCCCTCCACTCACTCTGCATTCTGAAATTATAATCAAACCTGCCGACAAGAGAGGTGCTGTGATAGTCTGGCGGGCCATGACCTCTACCGGCCTGAGGCTCCTACTTATCCTTGGACCATGATCCCACAGATGAGCACCAGGCCTTAATCTCAAACGCCGTTACTGATTTCATCACTTCTGGCTGTCTGCCATCCACAGCCTCCAACGTTATCGTTTCTCCACCCAGCCCGTATTCACCTTCTCCCCAAATTCCACAAACACAACTGCCCTGCCATACCCATTGTATCTGCCTGCTCCGGTCTCACGGAAATGATTTCCACATACCTCGACTCCATCCTATCTCCCCCTGGTCCAATCTCTCCCGACCTATGATAACTCACATGCCCCTCGTCTCTTTAATGACTTCCGCTTTCCGAGCCCCCACTCCTTCATCTTTACTATGGGTGTTCAGTCACTCTACGCCTCCATCCCCCACCCGGATAGTCTTAAAACCATCCAATTTCCCTCTACTAACACTCTCCTCTGCCTAGCGGAGCTGGTCCTCACCCTGAACAAATTCTCCTTTGACTACTCCCACTTCCTCCAAGTCCAAGGCGTAGCTATGGGCACCCGCATGGGCCCCAGATTTGTCTGCCTCTTTGTAGGGTACATTGAACAAGCCCTGTTCCAGGCGAACACTGGCCCTATCCCCGAACGCTATCTCCGTAACATTGATGACTGCATCGGTGCTACCTCCTGCACCCATGCAGAACTCATGGACTTCATCAGCTTCACCACCAATTTTCATCCTGCACTCAAATTTACTTGGACCATCTCTGACACCTCCCTCCCCTTTCTTGATCTCATATTCTCCATCACAAGAAATAGACAATTGACCGTGGTCTATTACAAACCCACTGACTCCCACAACTATCTCGACAACACTTCTTCCCACCCTGCCTCCTGCAAAGATTCTATCCCCTACTCCTAATTCCTCTACTGTCTACTTTGATCATAGATTTCTATTCCTATTCCCGTTGAATCTTTTCTCCGTCACTTTAAACTTACGTCCTCTGGTTCACTTACTCTGGGCATTTACCCAATATATTCCTCTTATCAGTCAATCTGTCTATCTGTCTATCTGTCTACTATTAAAAGTCTCATCTTGTTTGTCAGTATGTCTGTCTGTCTGTTTGTGAGATCAAGCAACTATGCCAAAACGGTACACAATAGCACAAACACTTTTGCAGAATCTTACTCAACTTTTCCCCATGGTCGTTAGAATCAAGTTTCTTCACATTTGATGTTATATTTAACAAGTTATTGATATTTAAAGTTTTTTAAAAGACAACTGAAAATAATAACTGCCTGTGAGAGTGAGACTTTTCTAGCAGTTTCCAGTGATGATGTCAGAAGTGGAGAAGAGGGAGGGTGAAGAGGAGGGGGAGGGAGTGTTGGCGGATGAGGGGAAATGAGCTACGCCTGTGCAGTTGAGGCTTATGGGTGAGTTGTGGAATATTGTGTTTGGCGAACGGGTTACAATGGGGGAACGGGTGATGCGGTGATTGGCTCCGGGGTGCACCTGTCTCCGGGGTGAGCACTGATGCCTTCACATTTGATGTTATAGTTCACAAGTTATTGATATTTAAAGTTTAAAAAAAAACAACTTTGAAAATAATAACTGCCTTTGACAGGGAGACTCTTCCAGCAGCTTCCAGTAATGATGTCACAATGCCATCTCACAGTCCATTAATCACAATGGCATCTCATTTACATAGGCTGCTGAGCCCAACAATGACATCACAATGGGGCCTGCCCATGAAGTCTTCAAGCCCACACCGTCGTCAACGGTAATGACAGGGAGACTCTTCCAGCAGCTTCCAGTGATGATATCACAATGCCATCTCACAGTCGTCCAATCATAATGGGATTTCATTTACATAAGCTGCCGTGAAGATTCCAAAAACTGAAAATGACATCACAATGTGATCTCTGCTGCTCTCGGCTGCTGATCTCTGTTGTAAGGAGAGGGACGTAGTGGGGGAGCTTTAAAAGTTTTAAAGTGACATTTAAAAGTTGGATTTCTTCAAATCTGCACTGGCAGGTAGGCAGTTATGATGTCACAATGCCCTACCGACTATAATGTTTCTATCCCTGAACACTGAGTCCTTCACACCAAATATCATTCAGGGAAAGAATCTACCAGCCTAACCCAGCACAGCAAAGTTTAATGATTAGATTTGGATAACAAAAGATGGCCTTGTTGGTGGTTCCTACATCACATTAAATCTTAGTGCAATTGTCTTTTGTCATAAGTTTAAAATGACCTGCACATTGAGTGAGTGGTGGAAACGGGTTGCATTGGGGGAACGGGTTATGTTGGGGGAATGGGTGATGGGGGTGATTGGCTCCGGGGGCACCAGTCTCCGGGGTGAGCGCTGACGCCGCATTTGGAGAGCAGCCCTCCTACTATGTGACGCCGCAACTCCCCCCCCCCCAACACCCTGCCCCTGCTTTGGGGGATGGGGCCCAACGGTACCCACTTGGTCTAGTACATAACAAAATCTCTCATCTAATTATCTGGTTTGCATTGCTTTTACATTTGCGCAAAAACAGTACAAGATAGCGCTACGATCTTTAGCCACCTTACTCACCATTCTCCTGTGCTGCAAGTGCAACAAGCTTTGATCCGATCGGCATTATATTTTAAAAGTTATTCAGGTTTTAAAATCTTTAAAACCGCGCATACGCAAATTGGTCTCCTCACCTGTCAGTCACCCTTCCTGCACCATCGCCGCACTGATTGACCGCGTCCGCTGTCGTTCACCATCGGCGCCCGCCTCTGCCTGGCGTTGCCCCTGGTAGGCGTTGTCTCCGGTTGGCGCGGCCTCCGGTTAGCGCGGCAGGGAGAGGGAGGGAAAAGTGGGGGAGGTGAGGAGAGAGAGTGGGGGAAGAGGGGGGGTAGAGGGATAGGCGGGGGTAGGGAGGGAGTGACTGAGGTAGGGGATAGGAGAGGTGAGGGAGGGATTGGGAGGGGAGGAGGAGAGGGGAAGGAAGGTGGAGGAGGTGAGGAGGGAGAGTGGGGGAGGAGGAATAGAGGGAGAGGAGGGAGAGTGGAGGAGGTGAGGAGGGATAGTGGTGGGTATAGGGGAGGTGAAGAGTGGGGAGGGTGGGGGATAGGAGGGGAGTAGGGAGGGGAGAGGAGTTATGGAGGGAGGGAGTGACTGAGTAGGGGAAAGAAGAGGGAGGGAGAAGAGAGGTAGGGGTTGGGGGAGGGGAAGAGGAGAATGGAATTAAGAGGGAGGGTGAAGAGGAGGGGGAGAGAGTGCTGCGTATGAGGGGAAATGAGCCGCGCCTGTGCAGTTGGGGGCTATGGGTGAGTGGTGGAATATTGCGTTGAGGGAACGGGTTGCGCTGGGGGACCAGGCCTCCCGTGTGACAGGGACACAACGGGTCCCACAGTCTAGTCTTTCTGAAATGTTGCGATCATACCTGCCTCAACTACCTCCTCCGGCAGCTCGTTCCATACACCCACCATCTTTAGTGTAAAAATATTACCCCTCTTGTTCCTATTAAATCCTTCCCCCCTCACCTTAAACCCATGTCCTCAGGTTCTCGATTCCTCGACTCTGGGCAAAAGACTGAATTAATCCGATCTATTCCTCTCATGATTTTGTGCACGTCTATATAATCATTCCTCATCCTCCTGCGCAGTAATGATGGAGTCTCGGAACAAATGGTTGCTTTATTTTCCTGGCACGTACACCTTAGTTTATAACTGTCAGAAGTGGCACTGAAAGAGAAAATTACCTGTCCTCTACAAATTTGATTTAATTTAAAAGGATGTGTAACATGTAGCACGGGAGCAGTGTAGCATTAGTAGAGCAAATCCATCCCTGGGCAAGCTTGGCTAATCCGTTCACACTGGGGTTTGTTTCACAGTCTGTAGCAAACGTGCAGCTTTGCCACTGAATACATTATCTGGCTGAATCCTTTTAAAGTTAATGTGTAAGAAAGAACTGCAGATGCTGGTTTAAATCGAAAGTAGACACAAAATGCCGGAGTAACTCAGCGGGATGGGCAGCATCTCTGGAGAGAAGGAACGGGTGACGTTTCTGGTCAAGAACCTCTTCAGACTGATGCATTTGGTGTCTACCCTTTAAAGTTAAACTCCATTTAATGAAGAGATAAAGCAAAAGAAACGGGTGGTGAAAAAGGAGGTGGTCTTAAGGTGAGAGCTTACAACCCAACAGTATGAACACTTTTAAGCAACTTCTACAAACGCCACCAGTACAGTGGCGCAGTGGTAGAGTTGCTGCCTCACAGCGCCAGAGACTCTGGTTTGATCCTGACTATGGGTGCTGTCTGTACAGAGTTTGTACGTTTGTACGTTCCCCCTGTGATCTGTGTGGGTTTCCTCCAAGATCTTCGGTTTCCTCCCACACTCCACAGGTTTGTAGGTTATTTGGTTTGGTACAAGTGTAAAATGTCCCTAATGGTGCAGGATAGTGTTAGTGTGCGGGGATTGCTGGTCAGTGCAGACACGGTGGGCCGAATGGCCTGTTTCCGCACTATATCTCTAAACTAAACTAAAACCCTTCCTTCCCTTTCTCCCTAAATGTTCCCCCTCAATGTTTAAGAAATGTTTAGACAGGTACATGGATAGGACAGGTTTAGACTGATATGGACCAAACGCAGGCAGGTGGGATTAGTATAGAAGGGACATGTTGGTCGGCGTAGGCAGGTTGGATCGAAGGGCCTGTTTGCATGCTGTATGACTCTATGACTCTAATTTTAAAATATCGAATTCGGGGGACTTCCCACTGGGAATAGTGGACAAGGGAACAAACGTCACGTGGTTAAAGACATTGCACGGGATTCAGTGAAGGCTTGTATTTTTCCATTTTTGGATGATTTGGGATTTGCAAGGAAACCGGAGCACTCAGGAAACCTATGCGGTCACAGGGAGAACGTGCAAACTCCACACAGAGAGCACCCAAAGTTAGGATCGAATCCGGGCCTCCACTGCTATGAGGCAGCAACTCTGCCAGCTGCGCCGATGCAACGAACTTTATCGTCACATGTGACAAGGCACAGTGAAATTCTTTGCTTGCATACCCGAGGTATGCAAATAGTAGCCACCTACGGTGCTGACAAAGCTAGAAAGTCCATTGTTTTTCCCCTCCCCCCCCCCCCCAGCACCCCCACGCCAGGTCCTCCATTGTCCATTTGTCTTCCCCCTCCCTCACGTCAGTCACCACACGCAGGGTCCCATGTGCCGCCCTGATGGGATCTATCAGACCATTGACACAATGACTGTTCATTGTGTGCGGTTCATAGAAACATAGAAAATAGGTACAGGAGTAGGCCATTCAGCCCTTCAAGCCAGTACTACCATTCAATGTGATCATGGCTGATAATCCAAAATCAGTACCCAGTTCCTGCTTTCTCCCCTATATCCTTTGATTCCGTTAGCCCCAAGAGCTAAATCTAACTCTCTCACCGATGGAGACCGCCGGACAGGATGACCTTTGTCACTTTCACTCTCTTTCCCTTACACCTTGAAAGTGCCTTCTAAATGTCTCCATTACCTCAGCCGGAGTGAACAGAGAAACCAAACTAAAAGCCAATCTGTACTCTGTCGCCATCTGCTGGGATGACCAGGAGTAAACGTGACTGATGGCTGCATGGAGGCTGTAGGTGGCAGGTTCAGATCCAACTCTTAATTCACGGTAAGCCATCGTGCTGAGAGCAAGGTGCACCATTTTGTCCAGAAATTGTATTAAAAGCTGCACTAAGCACCAACGCCAAGTCATAAATCGCCAATAGATTTCCACTGTGCTCTTGGCCCTGTGTTCAGCTCATTTTGCATCGCGTTTTACCACAGAGGGTGCATGAAGCTTAAGTGATGTCAACCTGCCTGCCACAGATGGTCCAACATTTTCGAGAAGGTGAAGATTGAGTGACCGTGCATGGATTGTTTGGAAGTCAAGTGAAGTGATATAGTCTCTACATCAATCTCTGTGACCTGTTCCTGTCCAACAAATCATAAGATCATTATAGGAGTAGAATTAGGCCATTCGGCCCATCAAGTCTACTCCGCTATTCAATCATGGCTGATTTATCTCGCCCTCCTCACACCATTCTCCTGCCTCCCCCCCTAACGCCTGACACCCGTACTAATCAAGAATCTATCTATCTCTGCCTTAAATATATCCATTGACTTGGCCTCCCCCACTATCCTCAGTTATCTTCTTTCTTGGAATTCGAGTACAGCATAGGAATGGGCCCCTCAGCCAGCAATGTTTGCGCCAAACATTATGCCAAATTAAAGTGATTTCATCTGCATGTACATGATCCATATTTCTCTATTCCCTGCGCTTCCATGTCCCTATTTAAAAGCATAGTGTATATGGATAGGACAGTTTTGGAGGGACATGGCCAATGTAGGTGGTGGGACTAGTGTAGATGCTCGACGAGCCTTTGGGCGGACAGTGCAGCAGTGGCTTGTGGGCATATGATCGGTGTCCCTCTTTCTCCCTCCCCAATCCATCATTTGGCCTTGATATTGGTTTATTATTGTAACGTACTGAGATACGGTAAAATCTTTGTTTTGAGTGCTATCCAAGGAAATTTCATGCAGAAGTACAATTAAACTGCACACGAATACAGCAGGTTGTGCATGGAGAAACTAAACCGAGTGCAGAATATAGTGTTATAGCCATAGAGAGACTGCGACCTGGAATGGAGATTGTAAAGAGTGGAACGATTGCAGTGGATGATGGAGGATCCAGCATGTGAAGAGTTGCCACTCTCTGGTGCCATCTTGCTGCAGATGTCATCTTCCAACACCAGGGGAATTCTAGGCGATGACCTGCTCTATCCCCACCACTGCGGACAATTGGGCGGCATGGAGGCGCAGCGGTAGAGTTGCTGCCTTACAGCGCAGTATATTCTGCCTGCACATTCTCCTTGAGATCACGTGGGTTTTCTCTGGGTGCTCCGGTTTCCTCCCACACTCAAAAGATGTACAGGTTTGTAGGTTAATTTGTTTCGGTAAAATTGTAAATTGTCTCTAGGGTATGTAGGGTAGTGTTAGTGCACGAGGTGATGGCTGGTTGGCATGGACTCGGTGGGCCGAAGGACCTGTTTGCCTGCTGTATTTCTAAAACCCAAAGACTCCAAGAAGTAGAAAGCAGCCCAGTATCATTGAGTCATTTAATCATCCTAGCTGAGACTGCAGTAAGCGTCTTGGGGCTGGAAATGGGATGAAAATCAACTACGGCCCTGTACAGGAGTGGCCATTCAGCCCCTTGAGTCTATCCAGACATTCCAATCCTAACCCCTGCATCTAGAAATTTATCCAGAAAGATCATTCTACACTCATTACCTGCAAGGCAAGTACTTCTGTGTGGGAAGGAAAAAAGCTGGAGTACCTCAGCGGGTCAGACAGCATCTCTAGAGAAAAGGAAACGGTGATGTTTTGGGTCGAGACCCGTCTTCGGTAGTTCTGTTAGTCCAGACATACAAAAGGCTGCCACTGCTTGTGGCCTTAGTGAGATATCAGAGAGTATTGAACTGGGGTGAGATGGTGGGAATGAGACTCAGCATATCACAAGGTCAGAAGTGATAGGAGCAGGATTAGGCCATTCGGCCCATCAATTCTACTCCGCCATTCAATCATGACTGATCTCTCACTCGCTCCTAACCCCATTCTCCTGCCTTCTCCTCATAACCCCCGACACCCATACAGATCAGCGGAGTGCAATTTCTTTAAATGATGATGAATTTCACCCTAATCTTTTTAAATCCTATTTTCTGATGAGCCATTGAACGTCACCCAAAACGCACATTTAAAATCCTTGTTTTAATTTTATTAATAAAAATAATGCAGTCTGAAAAACAATCACATGCAAACAATGCAAAGTGTGCACAATTGATGGTGGAAAGGTTGTTTGAGATAAGAACATTAAACAGATGGCTGCTAATCCCATCATATCCTTTACTGCAGAAAATGCAATTATATCCCAAAGCAATTTGCATATTTACGTTCCAGCACAGCGCGATGTTTTCTCATTAGTCCAGCAATGAAGCCTCTTTCATTAGTGCGATCCCAGCAGGATGATGCTGTTGGGTGTCTCTTGGGTCCACTGAGGATCATAGTAGCGGTCTCCTTACTGCGCACAATAACCCTGTCTCTGCAAAGCCAACCAGCCAGTCATTAACACCAGGGACCTTAACGGTGTTCCGTCCCCTCCCAGATCTCCCCCCTGCGTCAATCTGCCCATTTCCTCCCTCTGTCTCTCCGATGTTTTACCAGAAACAGGTCACCACCATCAGCCTCTCATGTCTCCCCATCAACCCCACCCCACCCCCAAACTAGATGGAATCTATTTCAACACATTTGTGTTCGTCTTCAACTGCTTGGCTAATGCTACCAGCATCTCAGTTGATCGTTCTCCTACTTTACAGTTACATAACATAACACCCTGTTTTGCCAGGGGTCAATATTAGTTTAGTTTAGTGTCACATCGGTACTAGTTTATTGTCACATCACCTCGGTACAGTGAAACGTTTTTATTGCATGTTAACCAGTCAATACATGATTACAATTGAGCCATCCACAGTGTACAGATGTGTGATGAAGTTCAAAGACAGTCTGAGGGCTGCCAATGAGGTAGACAGCAGCACTGTTAACAACATTGATAATATGTCATAATATTCCTCTGTGAGAATAGCCCAACCACAATCTCTAATACATTAAGCAATGCATGATCAGTCCACAGGTGCCCTGTATGGTCAATTCACACACAGAATGTAACATATCACATAAAGAAAGTATCTGTTTAAACAGGTATTGGCAGCCTTGCATCCCCAACACACTTTTATTGGTTAACTATGATATAATAATACCGATTTAATTCTTGCACAATCAGAAATATAAATGCAAACTATGACAGGATTCAGGTATCAGAGTTGACATAGAATGAGCTCCAATCATTTAGAATCACACAGCGTGGAAACAGACCCATCAGCCCAACTTGCCCACACCGATCAACATGCCACAACTACCCCAGTCCCACCTGACTGTGTTTGGTCCATATCCCTCTAAACCAATCCTCTCCATGTACCTGTCCAAATGTTTTTAAACTGTTGTGATAGTACCTGCCTCAACTACTTCCACCACCCTTTGTGCACTAAAGATGCCTCTCAAGTAAATCTTACCCCCCCCCCCCCCTCACCGTTAGCCTGTCCTCTAGTTCTTGATTCTTCTATTCTGGGTAAAATACTTTCCTCTGTTTCAGTTACATACAAACCACCATCTTTTCTCGGGATCAATACTATTGAGCACATATTAGCAACCGCGATAATATGTCCTAGTTTACCTATGTGAGAATAGTCCAATCTCAATCTCTAATACATTAAACAATAGGTGATTCTCAGGTGCATTGTATGGTCAATTCACGCACCGAATGTATCAGTTCACATATAGAAAGTATCCCTTTACACTGAGTCTTGCACCGCCAACACAACAAGGGTTGCATTTATTGGTTAACTATGATATAATAATCCCAATCTAATCATTCTTGCACAGTCTCAAGTGAGTCAGAAGTATAAAAGGAAACTATGACTCTGGGACAGGTATCACAACTGAGCTACAATTTCCTTTAATTTCACACGGACGAGATCAATGTTGTGCATTTCAACCCTCCCACAGATTTCATCCCTTCACCCCTGGTACATGAAACACAAAGGGCTGAAGTGTAGGTACAAAAGATACTATAATGAGGAAGTGTAACAGAATGATAGGTTTTATTGTACAGATAGGAGTGAAAAGTACAGGATGTTGGTGAGTCCTTGAATAGTGCATACACTTTATTGGTCTCCATTTTAAAGAATATAAAATAATTTTGTAGGATTTTAAAGAGGTAATGCAGGGAATATTGCTTCCTGAGATATGGGTCAGAGTCATAGAGTGATACAGTGTAGAAACAGGCCCTTCGGCCCAACTTGCCCACACCGGCCAACATGTCCCAGCTACACTAGTCCCACCTGCCTGCGTTTGGTCCATATCACTTCAAATCCATCCTATCCATGTACCTGTCTAACTGCTTCTCAAACGATGGGATAGTCCCAGCCTCAGCTACCTCCTCTGGCAACTTGTTCCATAAACTCCCCACCGTCTGTGTGAAAAAGCTACCCCTCAGATTTCTATTAAATCTTTTCCCTTTCACCTTAAACCTTTGTCCTCTGGTCCTCGATTCCTCTACTCTGGGCATTTACCCGATCTATTCCACTCATGATTTTATATACATCTATAAGATCACCCCTCATCCTCATGCGCTCCAAGGAATAAAGTCCCAGCCTACACAACCTCTCCCTCTAGCTCACACCTTCTAGTCCTGGCAACATCCTTATAAATCCTCTCTGAACTCAGGGAAGAGTTGAGATGGTAGGGAAGATTCAAACAAGAGGGCATGACATGAGAAATTAAGGGACAGAAGTTTTGGGTAACGTGAGGGGGAACTTCTTTACTCAGAGGGTGGTGGCTGTGTGGAATGAGCTTCCAGCAGAAGTGGTGGAGGCAGGATCGATTTTAACATTTAAAAGTAAAGTGATAGGTATATGGACGTGAAGGGAATGGAGGGGTATGGTCTGAGTGCAGGTAGATGGGACTAGGGGAAAACAAATGGTCGGCACGGACTGGAAGGGCCGAGAGGGCCTGTCTCCGTGCTGTAATTGTTATATGTTATATGGTTAACATCTTTCCTATAGCATGGTGCCCAGAACTGAACACAATACTCTGCCAACGTCTTATACAACTGCAACACGACTTCCCAACTTCTATACTCAATAACCGACTGATGAAGGTTAATGTACCAAAAGCTTTTTTGACCACCCTATCTGCCTGCGACTCGACCTTCAATGAACCATGCACCTGTACTCATAGATCACTACAAAAATTGTTCATCCCAGTTTGGCAAAAGAATAAATCGGGGAAGGTAGTGCATCCGTGGATAACAAGGGAAATCAGGGATAGTATCAAAGCAAAGGATGATGCGTACAAAGTAGCCAGAAAAAGCAGCATACCAGAGGACTGGGAGAAATTCAGAGACCAGCAGAGGAGGACAAAGGGCTTAATTAGGAAAGGAAAAATAGATTATGAAAGAAAACTGGCAGGGAACATAAAACTGACTGCAAAAGTTTTTTATAGATATGTGAAGAGAAAGAGGTTAGTTAAAACAAATGTAGGTCCCTTTGCAGTCAGAAACAGGTGAGTTGATCATGGGGAACAAGGATATGGCGGACCAATTGAATAACTACTTTGGTTCCGTCTTCACTAAGGAAGACATAAATAATCTGCCTGAAAATAGCAGGGGACTGTGGGTCAAAGGAGGAATTGAGTGAAATCCAGGTCAGTCGGGAAGTGGTGTTGGGTAAATTGAATAGATTAAAGGCCGATAAATCCCCAGGGCCAGATAGGCTGCATCCCCAGAGTACTTAAGGAAGTAGCTCAGGAAATAGTGGATGCATTAGTGATAATCTTTCAAAACTCTTTAGATTCTGGAGTAGTTCCTGAGGATTTGGCGGGTAGCAAATGTATCCCCTCTTTTTAAGAAGGGAGGGGAGAGAGAAAACGGGGAATTACAGACCAGTTAGTCTAACATCGGTAGTGGGGAAAACTGCTAGAGTCAGTTATTAAAGATGGGATAGCAGCACATTTGGAAAGTGGTGAAATCATTGGACAAAGTCAGCATGGATTTTACAAAAGGGAAATCATGTCTGACGAATCTTGTGGAATTTTTCGAGGATGTAACTAGTAGCGTGGATAAGGGTGAACCAGTGGATGTGGTATATCTGGACTTCCAGAAGGCTTTCGACAGAGGTCCCACATAAGAGATTAGTATACAAACTTAAAGCAACGGTATTAAGGGGTTCAGTATTGATGTGGATAGAGAAACTGGCTGGCAAACAGGAAGCAAAGAGTAGGAGTAAACGGGTCCTTTTCACAATGGCAGGCAGTAACTAGTGGGGTACCGCAGGGCTCAGTGCTGGGACCCCAGCTTATTTACAATATATATTAATGATCTGGATGAGGGGAATTGAAGGCAATATCTCCAAGTTTGCGGATGACACTAAGCTGGGGGCAGTGTTCGCTGTGAGGAGGATGCTAGGAGACTGCAGGTGACTTGGATAGGCTGGGTGAGTGGGCAAATGTTTGGCAGATGCAGTATAATGTGGATAAATGTGAGGTTATCCCACTTGGTGGCAAAAACAGGAAAGCAGACTATTATTTAAATTGTGGCCGATTAGGAAAAGGGGAGATGCAGCGAGACCTGGGTGTCAATGGTACACCAGTCATTGAAAGTAGGCATGCAGGTGCAGCAGGCAGTGAAAAAAGCGAATGGTATGTTAGCTTTCATAGCAAAAGGATTTGAGTACAGGAGCAGGGAGGTTCTACTTCAGTTGTACAGGGTCTTGGTGAGACCACACCTGGAGTATTGCGTGCAGTTTTGGTCTCCAAATCTGAGGAAGGACATTATTGCCATAGAGGGAGTGCAGAGAAGGTTCACCAGACTGATTCCTGGGATGTCAGGACTGCTTATGAAGAAAGACTGGATAGACTCGGTTTATACTCTCTGGAATTTAGGAGATTAAGAGGGGATCTTATAGAAACTTACAAAATTCTTAAGGGGTTGGACAGGCTAGATGCAGGAAGATTGTTCCCGATGTTGGGGAAGTCCAGGACAAGGGGTCACAGGCTTAAGGATAAGGGGGAAATCCTTTAAGACCGAGATGAGAAAGACTTTCTTCACACAGAGAGTGGTGAGTCTCTGGAACTCTCTGCCACAGAGGGTAGTTTGAGGCCAGTTCATTGGCTATATTTAAGAGTGAGTTGGATGTGCCCTTGTGGCTAAGGGGATCAGAGGGTATGGAGAGAAGGCAGGTACGGGATACTGAGTTGGATGATCAGCCATGATCATATTGAATGGCGGTGCAGGCTCGAAGGGCTTGAATGGCCTACTCCTGCACCTAATTTCTATGTTTCTATGTTTCTATGCTCTGCTCTACAACACTCCCCCCAGATCCCTACCATTCACTGCCCATGGTTAGACTTCCCAAAATGCAACGCCTCACATTTCTCTGTATTAAATTCCATCAACCATTTCTCAGCCCATCGATCAAGATCCTGCTGCAATCTTTCACAACCATCTTCACTTTATGTAGGTGGTGGGTTGAGAAGGTTGGGCCTGTACTCCTTGAAGTATAGAATAATAATAACAATATGTAATAGGATTTTGAGTGAGTCCAACAGGATTGATGCCGAGAAATGTTTCCTGGACAGGTATCTAGAACTAGTGGGGGGGCATTAGTTTCAGAAGAAAGTGCCACCATTTAAGATGACCTAGCTCATCCCCTGCACGTCCCCATGGCCTGGAACCCGGAGAGGGGGATGAGGCAGTCGGCGACGGCAGCGGTTGCTAGAAATAAGGCCAGTAAGAAGAACCGTGGGTCTTGGCTTCTGCGCCCTCAAGATTGGCTGTGAGAGGCACTTCCGGGGCACAAAGGCTAAAGGTGGCCGGGCGAGGAGAGGAACAGTTCACGGGACGATGTGGATGGAGGCGACAGCTGCATATCTGGTGGCTCTTGTATATAGACTCAGTGGGCTGTTTCTACACATTCTGTACTTAATTGGGTTATACTTATGTATTTAAGAGGGAGTTGGATGTGGCCCTTGTGGCTGAAGGGATCAGAGGGTATGGAGAGAAGGCAGGTACAGGATATCGAGTTGGATGATCAGCCATGATCATATTGAATGGCGGTGCAGGCTCGAAGGGCCGAATGGCCTGCTCCTGCACCTAATTTCTATGTTTCTATGTTTCTATGTACTATTGCCCCTAATTTGTCAGGAGTGGATATGAAAGTGGGATAACATAGAATTTTATAAAATTATTAAGGGATTGGACAAGCTAGATGCAGGAAATATGTTCCCTATGTTGGGGGAGTCCAGAACCAGGGGCCACAGTTTAAGACTGAAGCTGGCTCGAAGGACCGAATGGCCTTCTCCTGCACCTATTTTCTATGTATGTATCTATATAACTAGTGAGAATGGGTGCTCAATGGTCAGTCTGGATTCAAGGGCCTGTGTCTATGCCCTAGCTTTAAACTAAACTGAACTGCATTAATAGTGGTTACATTCAGGCCATCGAGAGACAGACAATTGGAATGTGTTAATGGGAACCTTGTGGGTGAGGTTCAGATATTCTCTACCCGCCAATGCCCCAACACTGAGAAATTCTTCGGGTCATGTTCACAAGCTCGAGGAGCAGAATTTGTCCATTTGGCCCATCAAACCTACTCCGCCATTCAATCATGGCTGATCTATCTTTCCCTCTCAGCCCCATTCTCCTGCCTTCTCCCCATAACCCCTTGACACCCGTACTAATCAAGGATCATACCTGGTGAGTCAGACTCAGTGAGGTTTATTGATTATAAATTACCATTGTCTGAGCAGCAACTTCAGAAAATCTACACTTCAGAAAACCTACTACTTCAAGTGGTGGCGATTGTACAAAGAGTAAAAACATACATTTTTAAAAAATGTATAAAGCAAACATTACAGATTTTCCTCCTCGCGCAGTCCACACGTCGTTCCTGTTGCTCCACAGCGAGCTGTCCATTGCAAACTGGGCTGCATTCTGACCCTGCGCTTTGACCCCATCCGTTAGCAACGCTGCACGCAGCTCACTGGGTCAAACGGACAACTCCAAGGGAGTCCAGAGGGCTGGTAGTGCAAAGAGTTTAGCCGCTCTCTTCATTGTTTTCAACGGGGTTTGGAGCCAGCAGGGCCGACTCCTCTTCAGTCCTCCCCTCCGGCACTCTCACGTCCTTCAGAAGGACCTTGTGGAGACTCAACGCCGAGGCGGTTACCGCAAACATGAGAGCAAACACGGCAATCACGAAGCTCTCTCCCAGGGTCGTCTGCATGGTTATCTTCTCAAATTTCTTCCTCCTCAGCTTTGTCTTCACCTGGAAGTACAGGTAGGAGCACAGCGCCAGTGACCCAATGTCCAGAATGGCTGAAAAACACAAGGACCAAACCACCTGAGGTTAGTTTAGTTTATAGTTTACAGTTTAGCTCAGCTTGAAGAAGGGTCTCCGCACAAAACGTCACCCAGTTCTTCCATCCAGAGATGCTGCCTCTTCCGCTGAGTCACTCCAGCATCTTGTGTCCATCTTTAGCTTAGCTTAGTTTATTTTATAGTTCACTTTAGCTTAGTTTACCTTATAGTTGAGATTAGCATAGTTTATTTTATTGTTTAGCTTAGCATAGTATATATTATAGATTAGCTTAGAGTAGTTCAGTTGGCAATCGTTTCGCCGAACACCTCCGCTCGGTCCGCAATAACCAAGCCGACCTCCCGGTGGCTCAGCACTTCAACTCCCCCTCCCATTCCGTATCCGACCTCTCGGTCCTGGGCCTCCTCCACGGCCAGAGTGAGCAACACCGCAAGTTGGAGGAACAGCACCTCATATTCCGCTTGGGGAGTCTGCATCCTCTGGGCTTGAACATTGAATTTTCTCAATTCTGTTAACCCTTGCTGTCTCCTCCCCTTCCCACCTCTCCCTCAGCCCTCTGGCCCTGGCATTCCCTCTATCTCTATCTCCCTCTCCCACCCTAGTCGCACTAGCTTCTCATTTTCACACCACAAACAGCTTACAATGGCTTGTTCCCTTTATCATCAATACTTTTTTGCATATCTTTCATTCATTGTTCTTTATCTCTCCACATCACCGTCTATATCTCTCGTTTCCCTGATCCCTGACCAGTCTGAAGAAGGGTCTCGACCCGAAGCGTCGCCTATCCCCTTCGCTCCTTAGATGCTGCTGCACCCGCTGAGTTTCTCCAGCCTTTTGTGTACCCTAGTTCAGTTTATAATTTGGCTCATAGGTTAGCTTAGTTTAGCTTATAGTCTATCTTAGCTGCACTTATTGTCTAGCTTAAGGCCTAGCTCTAGCCTAGCCTGAGTCATCGTCACCATCCAGTAGAGCTGGCGATCTCGAGGGGCAAGCTATTGGAGTTGGTTTATTTTTGTCATGTGTACCAAGATATGGTGCCTAGGCCTGGCGACTGTGTGTGTGCTGGTCACAGAAGTGGATCTGCACTCACGCATTACAATCGCTCTACTTTTTAATATCTCAACTCCAACAGCGGCTTTAACTATGCTCGCTAAACGTATTCCTTTATCCCGTATTTGTACACTGTGAATGGCTCAATTGTAATCAAATATTGTCTTCCTTTTAGCATGCAAAAAAAGCTTTTCACTGTACCTTCTGCCCAGCTAATCCATTTGACCAAGATGCTCCATTCAAGCCAGATCTATTTGTCCACGTTTGGCCAATATCCCTCCAAACATTTCCTATCCAAGAACTTGTCCAAGTGTCGTTTGAATGCTGTTATAGTACTGGACTTTACCTTGCTTTAAAAGTTATTCATTTTATTCCATTGTACACTTTGGATGGCTCATTTGTAATCATTTATTGTCTTTCCACTGACTGGTTAGCACGCACCAAAAGCTTTTCACTGTACCTCGGTACACGAGACAATAAACTCAACTAAACTCTGTGTGGAAAACTTTGTTCCTCAGGTTCCTATTAAATCGTGGCCCTCTCACCTTAAACCTATGTCCCCTGGTTCTTGATTGCCCAAATCTGGGTAAGAGACTGTGCATTCACTCTCTCTATTCCGTTCATGGTACCCCACTGCTTCAGATGCTGAAAATGTGAAAGAACAAATAGCAAACAGGTAATCAGGAGGTCAGGCAGCATGTGTGCAGAAAGAAAAAGATTTACACCTTCAACTTTTTTAGTCAGAGGGTGGTGAATCTGTGAAATTATTCGCCACAGAAGGTGGTGGAGGCCAAGGCAGTGGATATATTTAATACAAAGATAGATAGATTCTTGATTAGTACGGGTGTCAGAGGTTATGGGGAGAAGGCAGGAGAATGGGGTAAGGAGGGAGAGATAGATCAGCCATGGTTGAATGGTGGAGTAGACTTGATGGGCCGAATGGCCTACTTCTGCTCCTATCATTTCACTGTACCTTCTGCCCAGCTAATCAATTTGACCAAGATGCTCCATTCAACATTTTTGCTGCACATTTTTGAGGATGTGACAAGTGGATGAATGGGAGCCAGTGGATGTAGTGTATCTAGACTTTCAGAAAGCCTTTGATAAGGTCCCGCACGGGAGACTGGTGACTAAAATTAGAGCACATGGTATTGGGGGTAGGGTGTTGACATGGATAGAAAATTGGTTGGCAGACCAGAAGCAAAGAGTAGGAGTGAACGGGTCCTTTTTAGAATGGCAGGCAGTGGCGAGTGGAGTGCCGCAAGGCTCGGTGTTGGGGCCGCAATTGTTTACCATATATATAAATGATTTGGAAGAGGGAATTAGGAGCAGCACTAGCAAGTTTGCGGATGACACAAAGCTGGGTGGCAGTGTGAACTGTGAAGAGGATGTTAGGAGGTTGCAGGGGAACCTGGGACAGGTTGATGTGAGTGGGCAGATGCGTGGCAGATGCAGTATAATATAGATAAATGTGAGGTTTATCCACTTTGGCGGCAAAAACTTAGGGGGCAGATTATTATCTCAATGGGGTTAGGTTAGGTAAGGGGGAGGTACAGCGAGACCTGGGTGTCCTTGTACACCAGTCACTGAAAGTTGGCGTGCAGGTACAGCAGGCAGTGAAGAAAGCTAATGGAATGTTGGCCTTCATAACAAGAGGATTTCAGTACAGGAGTAAAGAGGTTCTTCTGCAGTTGTATAGGGCTCTGGTGAGACCACATCTGGAGTTTTGTGTACAGTTTTGGTCTCCTAATTTGAGGAAGGACATCCTTGTGATTGAGGCAGTGCAGTGTAGGTTCACGAGATTGATCCCTGGGATGGCGGGACTGTCATATGACAAAAGATTGAAAAGACTAGGCTTGTATTCACTGGAGTTTAGAAGGATGAGGGGAATCTTATAGAAACATATAAAATTATAAAAGGACTGGACAAGCTAGATGCAGGAAAAATGTTCCCAATGTTGGGTGTGTCCAGAACCAGGGGCCACAGTCTTAGAATAAAGGGGAGGTCATTTAAGACTGAGCTGAGAAAAAAACTTTTTTACCCAGAGAGTTGTGATTTTATGGAATTCCCTGCCACAGAGGGCAGTGGAGGCCAAATCACTGGATGGATTTAAGAGAGAGTTGGATAGAGCTCTCGGGGCTAGTGGAGTCAAGGGATATGGGGAGAAGGCAGGCACGGGTTATTGATAGCGGACGATCAGCCATGATCATATTGAATGGCGGTGCTGGCTCGAAGGGCCGAATGGCCTCCTCCTGCACCTATTTTCTATATTTCTATGTTTCTATCACATGATCTTATGGTTAACTTGATGAGCATTTATTAGATATTGATTTAATGATGGAATAGACAAAAAGGAATCATTGTCAAATAGAAGGTTTTGGTTAATAATAGTTTAATAATAATTAGTTCATTTGTGTCCAGTGAGATCTGCCTGCAATGTTTGATTATTTTGCTCTCCACTGACACAAAGCTCTGCTATTATTTCTCACTCCTTCCATTGACTGACACCTGGTCCTAGATACACTGCTGTGTTACAGAGATCCTGAAACATTAATCTGAGCATGTTTCTTCTCTCCCACTCGCCCGAGAACATTAAGCAAATGTTCCATCTGGCTGGGATATTCTGCCGACACTTGGGGACTTCATTTGTAAACACATTGTTAAATATATCTGCATTAAAAATTCAAGTGTCATTTTGATGTATTTCAAATGCTTAAAATAAGCAGCAAAAAAACACTTAAATAGCATTTTCCTCAAGGTAGCGACAAATGAAAATTAAGCCTAATCGTCCCAACTCTCTTGAGGTGTACATGAGTTAATTATTTTGAGATAGCATTGCCAAGTCTGGTCTGAAGATCAGTGCAACACTTTGCCATCTCCCTGAATGAAATCCTAAAGGAAATATTTAGTCAGTAGTCACATATTTCAGTTGACAGCAGAACTCTTGGTATGTGTACTGAGGATTACATTCACTTGCTTCTTGTGTTCCTTCACCAGATTTGACGTTGAAGTCACCTTTAGTTCCTTCCTACACATTTTGTCTGCTCTACTGCAAATTCTCCTCAGGTATGTCTACTTTGAAGAAGTTCTCCTCCTCTCTCTGATGAGAGATCTGCATCATCCTCTAATGCTGCTCCACTTGTGATTCCTCCTGCTCTACGACCATATTTTAACCCGGACTCACTATCACAGGTTTTTTGCACATCTGTCCTTCATTTGTTCTACAATCTCTCTAGATCACTGTCTATATCTCTCGTCCCCGTCTCCCCTGACTCACAGCCAGAAGAAAGTGAATGGCATGTTGGCCTTCATAACAAGAGGAGTTGAGTAAAGGAGCAAAGAGATCCTTCTGCAGTGGTACAGGGCCCTAGTGAGGACCGCACCTGGAGTATTGTGTGCAGTTTTGGTCCCCTAATTTGAGGAATGACATTCTTGCTATTGAGGGAGTGCAGCGTAGGTTTACAAGGTTAATTCCCGGGATGGCGGGACTGTCATTTATAGGAGGCATGGAGTAATGAGGTGCTAGAGGAGTATAAAATAATGTAAAAAGAATCTTAAGAAGAAATTAGGAAGGCTAAAAGATATGTTGCTTTGGCAAGAAAGGTGAAAGTAAATCCAAAGGGTTCTACAGCTATATTAATAGCAAAAGGATAACCATATAACCATATAACGGATATAAAAGGATAACGAGGGGATAAAATTGGACATTAGAGAACCAGAATGGACAGCTATCTGCAGAGCCAAAAGAGATATTGAACAATTTATTTTCTTCGGTATTCACCAAGGAGAAGGATATTGAACTCTGTGAGTTAAGGGGAAAAAGTAGAGTAGCTATGGAAACTATGAGATTCAAAGAGGAGGAAGTACTGACACTTTTGAAAAATATAAAAGTGGATAAGTCTCCAGGTCCTGACAGGATATTCCCTAGGACATTGAGGGAAGTTAGTGTAGAAATAGCAGGAGCTATGACAGAAATATTTCAAATGTCATTAGAAACGGGAATAATGCCGGAGGATTGGCGAAAACTGCGCATGTTGTTCCATTGTTTAAAAAGGGTTCAAAGAATAAACCTAGCAAATATAGACCTGTTAGTTTGACGTCAGTGGTAGGCAAATTAATGGAAAGGATACTTAGAGATAATATATATAAGCATCTGGATAAACAGGGTCTGATCAGGAACAGTCAACATGGATTTGTGCCTGGAAGGTCATGTTTGACAAAACCTTCTTGAATTTTTTGAAGCGGTTACTAGGGAAAATTGATAAGGGTAAAAGCAGTGGATGTTGTCTATATGGATTTCAGTAAGGCCTTTGACAAGGTTCCCCATGGAAGGTTGGTTAAGAAGGTTCAATCTTTGGGTGTTAATGGCGGAGTAGCAAGATGGATTCAACAGTGGCTGAATGGGAGATGTCAGAGAGTAATGGTGGATGGTGCTTGTCAGGTTGGAAGCCGGTGACAGGTGGGGTGCCTCAGGATCTGTGTTGGGTCCACTGTTGTTTGTCATGTACATCAATGATCTGGATGATGGGGGTGGAAAATTGGAATAAGTAAGTATGCAGATGATACTAAGATAGGTGGTGTTGTGGATAATGAAGTAGATTTTCAAAGTCTACAGAGAGATTTGAGCCATTTGGAATAGTGGGCTGAAAGATGGCAGATGGAGTTTGTGTGAATGGAGATCGCAGATGGATGCTGATAAGTGTGAAGTGCTACATCTTTGCAGAAAAAATCAAAATAGGACGTACATGGTAAATGGTAGGGAATTGAGGAATGCCGTGGAACAGAGGGATCTAGGAATAACTGTGCATAGTTCCCTGAAGGTGGAATCGCATGTAGATAGGGTGGTAAAGAAAGCCTTTGGTGTGCTGGCCTTTATAAATCAGAGCATTGAATATAGGAGTAGGGAAGTAATTGTTAAAATTGTACAAGGCATTGGTAAGACCAATTCTGGAGTATGGTGTACAATTTTGGTCGCCTAATTATAGGAAGGATGTCAACAAAATAGAGAGAGTACAGAGGAGATTTACTAGAATGTTGCCTGGGTTCCAGCAACTATGTTACAGAGAAAGGTTGAACAAGTTAGGTCTTTATTTCTTTGGAGCGCAGATGGTTAAGGGGGGACTTGATTGAGGGTCTTTAAAATGATGAAAGGGATAGACAGAGTTGACGTGGATAAGCTTTTCCCATTCAGGGTAGGGAAGATTCAAACAAGAGGGCATGACATGAGAATTAAGGGACAGATGTTTTGGGTAACGTGAGGGGGAACTTCTTTACTCAGAGGGTGGTGGCTGTGTGGAATGAGCTTCCAGCAGAAGAGGTGGAGGCAGGATCGATTTTAACATTTAAAAGTAAAGTGGATAGGTAAATGGACGGGAAGGGAATGGAGGGGTATGGTCTGAGTGCAGGTAGATGGGACTAGGGGAAAACAAATGGTCGGCATGGACTGGAAGGGCTGAGAGGGCCTGTTTCCATGCTGTAATTGTTATATGGTTATATGGTTATGTGGTCATATGCTGAGAGAATGGAGCAGGTGGGCTTGTACAATCTGGAGTTTAGAAGGATGAGAGGGGATCTTATTGAAACATATAAGATTATTTAGGGTTTGGACATGCTAGAGGCAGGAAACATGTCCCCATGTTCCCAGGGGCCACAGTTTAAGAATAAGGGGCAAGCCATTTAGAACAGAGATGAGGAAACACTTTTTCACACAGAGTTGTGAGTCTGTGGGTCGATGAGCCGAATGGCCTACTCCTGCACCTATTGTCTATTGCCTATTGTCAACCCAAAACATCACCTATTCCTTTTCTCCAGAGATCCTGCCTGACCTGCTGAGTTACTCCAGCTTTTTGTGTCTATCTTTGGTTTAAACCAGCATCTGCAGTTCATTCCTACTCACTTGTAGTTTAGTTACAGCACGGAAACGGGCCCTTTGGCCCACTGATTCCGTGCCGACCGGCGATTACCCCGTACGCTAGCACGATCCTACATACTAGGGACAATTTACAATATTTGCCGAAGCCAATTAACCTACAAACCCGAACGACTTTGGAGTGTGGGGAAAAAACCGAAACACCCGGTGAAAACCCACGCAGGTCACGGGGAGAACGTACAAACTCCGGATGGACAGCATCCATAGTCAGGATTGAACCTGGATCTCTGGCGCTGTGAGGCAGCAACTCCACCGCTGCGCCACCGTGCCACCATGCCTCCATCAACATGATATTTATTCTTTAAATTTTATAATGAATGAAAAGTTATTCTTTTCATTTTTTCATTACAGTCTTCCATGTGAATGACCACCCACTTACCAGATTTCATTTTTATTTACAATCAAATTTATTTACGGATGCTGGTTTCATACCAAAGATAGATGCAAGTGTTGGAGTCACTGCGTGGGTCAGGCAGCCACATTTTCTGCAAAGGAGGTGCTGCCAGACGCACTGAGTTACTCTAGCACAGTGTGCATATCTTTATTTTTATTTACCCTGCACACTCATAGAATCACCAGCAATGGCTTCACTTTCTATTCCTCCAGTAACCAGCGAAGTACACATGGCACTCTTTATTTTTGTTCTACACACTGCCAAGGAGGACATGGGTGATACGGTGGTGCAGCCGTAGAGCTGTTGCCTTACAACACCAGAGAACAGGGTTCGATCCTGACTACGAGTGCTGCCAGTACGGAGATTGTACATTCTCCCCGAGACCTGAAGGGTTTTATCTGGGTGCTCTGGTTTCCTTCCACACTCCGAAGACGTTCAGATTTATGGATTGACAAAAGTGCTGGAGAATCTCAGCAGGTGCGGCAGAATCTATGGAGCGAAGGAAATAGGCAACGTTTCGGGCCGAAACCCTTCTTCAGATTGATGTAGGGTGTGGGTGGGGGGGGGGGCGAGGAGATGAAAGGAAAAGAAGGAGCCACAGGGCTGAGGGAAAGCTGAGAAGGCGAGGAGACAGCAAGGGCTACCGGAAATTGGAGAAGTCAGTGTTCAAGCCGCTGGGGTGCAGACTGCCCAAGCGGAATATGAGTGGCTGCTCCTCTAATTTCCGGTGTTGCTCACTCTGGCCATGGAGGAGGCCCAGGACAGAAAGGTCGGATTCGGAATGGGAGGGGGAGTTGAAGTGCTGAGCCACAGGGAGATCAGGTTGGTTAATGCGGACCGAGCGGAGGTGTTCGGCGAAACGATCGCCAAGCCTATGCTTGGTCTCACCGATGTAGATCAGCTGACATTTAGAGCAGCGGATGCAGTAGATGAGGTTGCAGGTGAACGACTGCTTGGGTCCTTGAATGGAGTGGAGGGGGGAGGTAAAGCGACAAGTGTAGCATCTCCTGCGGTTGCAAGGGAAAGTGCCCGGGGAGGGGGTGGTGCGGGTGGAAAGGGAAGAATTGACCAGGGAGTTATGGAGGGAGCGGTCTTTGCAGAAAGCAGACAGGGGAGGAGATGGGAAGATGTGGCGAGTGGTGGGGTCATATTGGAGGTGGCGAAAATGACGGAGGACTATTTTGTTGTATGTGACGGCTAGTGGGGTGGAAGGTGAAGACTAGGGGGACTCTGCCCTTGTTCCGAGTGGGGGGGATGGGGAGAGAGAGCAGTGTTACAGGGTATGGAGGAGACCCTGGTGAGAGCCTCATCTATTAGCAGGGGAGGACATTTCCGACGCCCTGGTGTGGAACACCTCATCCTGGGAGCAGATGCGGCGTAGACGGAGGAATTGGAAGTAGGGGATGGAGTCCTTACAGGAAGCAGGGTGGGAAGAAGTGTAGTCTAGATAGCCATGGGAGTCAGTGGGTTGATAGTGGATGTCGGTCAGAAGTCTATCACCTGCGATGGAGAAAGTGAGGTCATGAAATTGTAGGGAAGTGTCAGAAATGGTCCAGGTGTGTTTGAGTGCCGGATGGAAGTTAGTGGTGAAGTGGATGAAGTCAGTCAGTTGTGTGTGGGTGCAGGAGGTGACACCAATGCAATCGTCGATGTAACGTTGGTAGAGGTCGGGGATGGGGCCCTGGTACGCCGAGAACAAGGATTGTTCGACGTACCCTACAAAGAGGCAAGCGTAGCTGGGGCCCATGTGCGTGCCCATAGCTACGCCTTGTATTTGGAGGAAATGGGAGGAGTCAAACAAAAAGTTATTAAGGGTAAAGACCAGCTCCGCTAGGCAGAGGAGAGTATCAGTGGATGGGTATTGGTTGGTTTCTCCTGTCGAGGAAGAACCGGAGGGCTTTGAGACCATCCTGGTGGGGGATGGAGGTGTAGAGTGACTGGACATCCAAGGTGAAGATGAGGGGATGGGGGCCTAGAGAACGGAATTCCCAGAGATGACGGAGAGTGTCTGAGGTGTCTTGAACATAGGTGGGGAGGGATTTAACAAAGGGGGATAGGATGGAGTAGAGGTATGTGGAAATGTGTTCGGTGGGGCACGACCAGGCAGAGACAATGGGTCTGCCAGGGCAGTCGGGTTTGTGGATTTTGGGGAGAAGGTAAAATCGGGCCGTGCGGGGCTGGGAAACGATGAGGGGAGGCTTGGGGGGGACAGGGAGCCGGAGTTGATGAAGTCAGTGATGGTGCTAGACATAGCAGCTGGTGCTCGTCAGTGGGGTCCATGGTCCAGGGATAAGCAGGAGGAGATGTCTGAGAGTTGGCGCGTGGCCTCAGCTTTGTGGTGATGAACGCGCCAGACTATCACAGCACCTCCCTTGTTGGCGGGTTTGATAAACCCAGTCTGGGTTGTTGCGGAGTGAGTCGATGGCAGTACGTTCAGGGGGGGAGAGGTTTATAGTGAGACAGGGAGTGGAGAAGTTGAGGCAGTTGATGTTCCGCCGGCAGTTTTGAATAAAAAAGGTCTAAAGCCGGATGGCCATGAGGGGGAGTCCAAGAGGAGGGAGTCCATTGGAGACGGGACAAGGGATCAACAATGGGAGGCGAGGATTCATTCCCATGGAAGAACGCTGTGAGACGGAGGCGACGGTAGAAGAGCTCCACATTGTGGCAAACGTGGAACTCATTGAGGTGGGGACGAAGGGGGAGCAAAGATAAGGCCTCCGCTGAGGCCAGACCGTTCGGTATCAGAGAGGGTGAGGTCAGAGGGAATGGTGAACACACGGCAGGGATGGGGGTTGTGGCCGGAGGAAGGCAGGTAAGTGGACTGAGGCCGAGGTGATGTTAGAGAGGGGGAGCATCTGCAGTTCCTTCTTGAACAGGTTTATGGGTTACTTGGCATTGGTAAAAATTGTAAATTGTCCCTAGCGCGTAAGATAGTGGTAGTGTTCGGGGATCGCTGGTCGGCGCAGACTCAACGGGCCAAGGGGCTCAGTTACCACGCTGTGTCTATAAACCAAGCTAAAGTGTTCAGATCAGGTGTTCAAGCTTTCAAAACGGGACTCAAAAACATTTGGACTTTGAGATGAGAGTGTCAGAGTTATACATACCACATGCCTACTTTACCAACCTACGCTACTTCAATGCTACTAATTTCAGAGATCTTTGGACGCGCATACCTCCATTCCACAGTATTCCCTCGCATCCCACCAATTAACAGTGCAAAAAACAGCCACAACCATGTCCCAAGACAAGGGGAGGATTGGAAGAAAAACAAAGGCAACTGAAACAATTAGAGGAAAAAGGAAGAGATGGTTACCCGTTATAAAATGTAACATAATTGGTATGTTAAACAACAGAGGATGCCTTGATCCCAAGAAGCTCAAAATGAAGGCCCCAAACCCGGTCAGTATTCCGATGTAGCTACAGGTGGCCATCACTATCAGGAGAGCGATTCCTTCATAATTCATGACAGTATTCGGATCTGCAGAAGACAGTGGGGGAAAGATGGGTTAGTTTGATTCGATAATCAAAGGAAATTCTTTATTGAAGACAAAACAATGCACTACAATGCACGATCTTTTGGTCATTTTTGAATCAAGCAGTTAAGACTTCCATTAAGATCTCTGCAACATTTTGCATGGTGGCACTGTGGTGCAGCAGTAGAGTTGCTCTGGCTTTGCAACGCCAGAGACACGAGTTCATTCCTGACTACGGGTGCTGTCTGTACGGAGTTTGTACGTTCTCCCTATGACCTTAGTGGGTTTTCTCCAAGAGCTCCGGTTTCCCCCCACACTCCAAAGACGTACAGGTTTTTAAGTTAATTCGCTTTGGTAAAAATTGTAAATTATCCCAAGTGTGGGTAGGACAGTGTTAGCGTGCAAGGATCGCTGGTCGGCGGGGACTCGGTGTCTGTTTCTATCTCTAAACTAAACTAAACTCAAACCGCTCTTGGCTGCTGGGATACCAATCACTCACATGGTGGACTTTGTGTTCACTATGACGAGCGCACCTTTAATTACAAATACCTGCGAAACAACAGTAATGATAACATGCAATGGGGAAACAGGAAAAATTACAGGCAATTCATTATATCATCGGTTTGCACCCTGTGAAGGGTGAATTTCTTCAGCTACCAACCATTCCACGAGTGGGATCAATTTACTTTTATTCCAAAATTAAATTGATCCCACGTTTCTGTTGCTGCCGTCTGGGATTTCCATTCATCGCTACCCAATTGTGGACAATAGACATTTGAGCTGATGCCCTACAAAGTTGAGAATAACATCCTGGTCTGGACCCGAAACATCACCCATTCCTTCTCTCCAGAGATGCTGCCTGGCTCCCTGAGTTACTTCAGCATTTTGTGTCTACTCTCTATCATCTGATTGTTTTGCTCGTTAGGACTGTTTGTGTTCTTGGATAGAACACAGAACAGCACAGAAACAAGCTCTTCGGCCTAACCTGCCCATGCCAACAAAGATGCCCTATCTATACTAGTCCCACCCGCCCACTTTTGGCCCATATCCCTCTATATCTTTTCTATCCATATATAACTGTCCAAATGTCTTTTGAATGTTGTTATACTACCTGCCTCAAACCCTCCTCTGGCAGCTCGTTCCTTACACCCACCATCATCTGTGTGGAAAAAAGTTGCCCCTCAGGTTCCTATTAGATTTTTCCCCTCTCACTTTACACCTGTGTCCTCTGGTTCTTGAATCCCCTACTATGGGTAAAAGTGTGCATTCACCCTATTTATCGATTTTAACATTTAAAAGTAAAGTGGATAGGTATATGGACGTGAAGGGAATGGAGGGGTATGGTCTGAGTGCAGGTAGATGGGACTAGGGGAAAACAAATGGTCGGCACGGACTGGAAGGGCCGAGAGGGCCTGTCTCCGTGCTGTAATTGTTATATGGTTATATGGTTATCCCTCCCACCCCTCATGGTATTGGACGCTAAGTATGTATTTAGAGAGACAGCATGGAATCCGGACCTTTGGCCCACAGAGTCCACACTGACCATCGATTACCCATTCACACTAGTTCTATGTTAATCCACTTTCTCATCTACTCTCTGCACATTAGGGGCCATTAACCTACAAACTCGCACGTCTTTGGAATGTGGGAGCAAACCAGAGCACCTGGAGGAAACCCACACGACCACACGGAGAACGCGTAAACTCCACACAGACGTCACCCGAGGTCAGGATGAAACCCGGGTCTCTGGAGCTGTGAGGCACCAGTGTGCCGATCTGATCTAATGTGCTTGGACAGCATGCAAAACAATGCTTTTCACTGTACCTCAGTACACTGACAATAATAAACCTACACCTCTCTCATTATCTCATAGGTGTGAGTTTGCAGGATAGTGGGAGCCCAGTAGATCACATTGCATCCCAAAAAGCTGAAAACAACCAAGACATCCGGACAGTCCATGGAAATGCAGCCTACATCTTGCACTGTATGTCAAAAATCCTACTCAACCAGTGAGATTGAAGGCATTCACTGTTAATTAGATTTGGATATCAGAAAATGACTGCACGGATTTCCCATTTGGCAGAGTTAAGGTAACATGCAGAATGATGTACAACGTATTAATGAGCAGCTTTGATTCCCTATGAACGACGAATTATCACCTCAAATTAGTTTCAGTTTAGTTTAGTTTTAGTTTAGTTTATTGTCACGTGTACCGAGGTACAGTGTAAAAGCTTTTTGTTGCGTGCTAACCAGTCCGCTGAAAGACAATACATGATTACAATCGATCAATTTACAACAAACATTATGTTGATTTATATATTGGATTTTGATTTTGTTAAATCTCACGATAATCTTCTATGCATAACTAAATCTCTGATCTTGTGCTCTTCCAGTTTGCAAGCTTTTTCTATTTGCGCAAAAAACGGTATGCGATAGCGCTACGATTTTTCGTCAGCTCACTCGCCGTTCTCCTGAGCTGCGAGTGCAACAAGTTTTGATTCCGATCGGTGGCTCATTGTAAAGGTTAGCGAGGTTTAAAAATCTTAAAAACCGCACATGCGCAGATTGATCTCCACTTCTGCGCGGATTAGTCTCTTCTCCTGTCATTCCCCGGGACGGTCCGCCCCTTCCTGCTCCATTGCGTCTTTACTGGAGCTGAGGGTGGCTGGCGGAGGTCTCCAACTTTTTCCGGTCCCTCCGAAAACACAATTTTCGGAGGGACCGTAAGCAGCCTGGCCCAGCACAGCCTAGCCGGCCCGGCCCAGCCTGGTGCAGAGACGGAGATGTCGCCGATGTCGCAAACGGAAAGCGGAGACTCTGATCCTGGCAGAGGAGAATGACCAGTGACCCGCGCCCGCTATGAGTCCCCATCGCACCACCAGCTCCAGCCCCTTCCTCTCTGGTCTCCTTCGCTGGCTACTGCCCCCTTCCCCATGATACCCCCCACTCCTCCATGGATCTTCCCCCGTCTTTTCTCCAAGCTCTCTCTTCCCCTCATCCCCCCTCCCCTCCCACCCCACACCCCCCTGCCACACACCCCACTTCCCTCTCCTCCCACACATGAAGAGGAGGGGGAGAGAGTGCTCAGGAATGAGGGGAAATGAGCCGTGTCTGCGCAGTTAGGAGCGAGTGCTGGAATATTGCTCCACCACTTTGGGAATGGGTTGCGTTGGGGGACCAGGCCTCCCGTGTGACTGGGACCACTTCGTCTAGTATATTTTTTAGAACAACAGGTACTGACAATATGAAGTAAAACCAGAACAATCTGGAAATGCATAAGATCTGAGGCAGCATCTGTGGAGATAGAGGAAGCGAGTTCATCTTTCAGGCAAATGTTTTCTCACCAAAATATCCAGAATTGACCAGAAATTTGCTCTGAGCACAATGCCACACCATCCATTTTAGTCCTCATGAAGGGACTATTATTGGTTAATTAGTTGAGTTTATTGTCACGTGTACCGAGGTACAGTGAAAAGCTTTCGTTGCGCGCTAACCAGTCAGCAGAAAGACAATACGTGATTACAATTGAACTATCCACAGTGTACAGATACATGACAAAGGGAATAAAGTGAAGAATGTTCAGTGCAGAATGGTTCAGTTGCCTGATAAGAGCTGGGAATAAACTGACCCCGAATCTGGAGTAATGCCTTTTCACACTTCTATACCTCTTGCCTGTTGGGAAAATACCTATTGCCCTATGGTTTGGTTACTTCGTATAACAGATAATTTATTGTATTATTGTATATTTATTTATTTATTTATTGTGTTGTTGGTTTAATGTGCTGTAAAGCTGCAACAAGAGTGTGGACAAGAAAGAATGTCATTGTTCGGGTGCCAGTGCATTGTACAATTGACACTGACTCTTACTTTTGAAATATTAATTGCTTCTGACTTTAGCATCTCCCTCTGCCAGAAATTTGTTGGCCAACAGAGAAAAAAAAGTGCTATGTTTTGTTTATGGATATTAAAACGTAATATGTTAAAATTAGTTAAAATGTCTCAATTTCTCATTTGCGGACTTGAACAAATTGCAGCGCTGTAGATGTAGCCCAGTCCACTAGAGAGACCAAATTCCCCACCGCCGACTCCATCTATACTGCATGCCGCCGCAGGAAAGCACTCAACATTTTCAACCCAACATTACTGACTTTCCCATCCCAAACATTCCTTCTCATAGAAACATAGAACATAGGTGCAGGAGAGAGTAGGCCATTCGGCCCTTCGAGCCAGCACCGCCCATTCAATATGATCATGGCTGATCATCCAAAATCAGTACCCCGTTACTGCCTTTTTTTTTTCCCCCCGTATCCTTGATTCCGTTAGCCCTAAGAGCTAAATCTAACTCTCACAAACATCCAGTGAATTGGTCTCCACTGCCTTCTGTGGCAGAGAATTCTACAGATCCACAACTCTCTGGGTGAGAAGGTTTTTCCTCATCTCAGTCCCAAAAGAGCCTACCCCTTATTCTTAAATTGTGATAGTTAATACCCCCCCCCCCAACATCGGGAAAATCTATCCTTCATCTAGCCTGTCCAATCCCTTAAGAATTTTAGGTAGACAAAAATGCTGGAGAAACTGAGCGGGTGAGGCAAGCATCTATGAAGCGAAGGAAATAGCATCGTTTCGGGTCGAAACCCTTCTTTTTTGTCTACCATCTATTTTCCAGCATTTGCAATTCCTTCTCAAACCTTAAGAATTTTTTATGTTTCTATAAGATCCCCTCTCATCCTTCTAAATTCCAGTGAATACAAGCCTAGTCGACCCATTCTTTCATAATATGTTAGTCCCGCCCTCCCGGGAATTAACCTGGTGAACTTATGCTGCACTCCCTCAATAGCAAGAATGTCCTTCCTGAAATTAGGAGACCAAAACTGCACTCCCACTGGGAAAGGATACAAAACACTAAAAGCACGTGCACCAGACTCGGGATAGCCTCTTCCCCTCTGTTCTGAGTTCTGAGGACCTTCCATAAGCTAGGATACAATCCCAACATTCTGACCTGCCTCATTGCAGACACTTGACTTTTTCTCTGGAACTGTTCTGCTACAATGCTAAGAAAACTATTTTCTGGACACTGGTACTTTTCTCTTCGCTCTACTGTTGGACGTACGGTGGCACAGTGGCGCAGCGGTAGAGTTGCTGCTTTACAGCTCCAGAGACCCGAGTTCGATTCTGATTACGGGTGCTGTCTGTACGGAGTTTGTACGTTCTCCCTGTGACCACCCGGGTTTCTCCGTGTGCTCTGATTTCCTCCCACACTCCACAATGCCATACAGGTTTGTAGGCTAATTGGCTTTGGCAAATTTGTAAATTGTCCCTCGTGTGTAGGATAGTCTTAGTGTGCGGTGGATCATTGGTCGGTTACCCGAAGGGCTTGTTTCCACACAATAACTCTAAAGTAAAGCCTAACGTCATTTTGTGTACAGCTTGTGTACTCATGTATAGTATTATAGTCTGAAGAAGGGTCTCGACCCGAAACGTCGCCTCTCCTTCGCTCCTTAGATGCTGCTGCACTCGCTGAGTTTCTCCAGCCTTTTGTGTACCCTAGTATTATCCAACTTGATTGAATAGCACGCAAACAAAAACTTTTGACCGTATCACACTATGTGTCAATAATAAACCAAACCAAAAGCTGCAAAATATGGCTAGCTTTTCCCCCAAAGTAAATGAGTTTGGACCCGTGTACAGGAATTAGCTTGTTCATGAGATCAGACAACACACAGCTGATTATGACGATACGAAGAAATACAGATGCTGGAACACAAAGTGGTGGAGAAATTCAGTGGGTCCGTCAGCATCTGTGGAGGGATTGGATAGGCACGGGCGCAACGGTAGAGTTAAGGACCTGTCCCACTGCAGCGACCTAATCCGCAAGTTCAGAAGAGTTTGCCCTCGACTCATAATCGCAGCATGGTCGACATGAGGTCCTAGGAGGTCTTTGTAACTCATGCTCGAGAGTGGTCCCCGCGTACTCGAGGCCACAGCTAGGCCGCGGCGTAATTTTCAACATGCTGAAAAATGCCCGCGAGTAAAAAAAGGTCGCCATGGAAAAAAATCAATATTTATTTACTTGTGGGTTTAGTCGAGGTAGGTCGTAGTAGGTCGGCATGTTATTCGTAGGTAATCGAGGGTAGTCGAAGGCAATCGAGGGTAGTTGAAAGAAAAGCTCGTTGAGAGAAAAAAAGGTAAGTAACCTTTATTAAAAGTTGTCTGGCTTCTTAAACGTGTTTCCACTCCATGTGTGTGTGTGCACGTGTGTGTGTGTGTGTGTGTGTGTGTGTGTGTGTGTGTGTGTGTGTGTGTGTGTGTGTGTGTGTGTGTGTGTGTGTGTGTGTGTGTGTGTGTGTGTGTGTGTGTGTGTGTGTGTGAGACGGTCGATCCAGCTCGAGGTTTTTCAGGCGACCGCCTTTGAGCTTGAAGGTCGAAGGCAGTCGCTGAGAAGTCGCGTTAGAGGGACAGGCCCTTTACAGAGACAAAGATCCGGGTTCAAATTATGGGTGCTGTCTGTATGGAGTTTGTACGTTTTCCCACGTTCTCCCCGGTTTTCTCCGGTGTCCTCGCGTGACTTACAGGTTTACAGGTTTGGAGGTTAATTGGCTTTGGTAAAATTGTAAATTGTCCCAGTGTGTGTGTGTAGGATAGTGTTAACGTACGGTATTGCTGGTCTGCACGGATTTGTTGGAACGAAGAAGCCTGTTACCGTGCTGCATCTCTGAACTAATGAAAAAAAGGCAACGTTTCAAATCTGAAGAAGGGTCCCTGCTCAAAATGTCACCTGTGCATTCTCTCCACAGATGCTGCCTGACCCGCTTAGTTCCTCCAGCACTTTGTGCTTTTTTGTGATTGCTGGATGGTATTGGGGGCGGACTATTGCTGCTGAACCACAGCATCAGAGTGATGACTATGCTTCAGGGAGGGAGACATGCTGCACCCATTCTATGAGAACACATGGAGGTTCTTTGCTGAGGAACAATGTAACTTATATTTCTCCCTGCTGCCCACTTCTTCAGCCCTCACCATCGAGAGCAGAGCTGCACTGAAAGCCAAATCGGTGAAGCAGCTGAGCAGGGACCAAGCACATTCCTGTCAGGAACTCCAGCATTTTGTGTCTATCTTCAGTATAAACCAGCATCTGCAGTTCCTTCCTACACAAAATCTAATCCCTCGGGTGAGGAACGTGGGGGGGGTCCCAATGCAACAGAACCTTGAAGAGTGAAGAAGACTCCAGGGGCCCAAATAAAATAATCACATCGACTATGTTAGATATTTTATAAAGGCATCAACGGCATTATAAAGGCATTATAAAGGTGGGATGGGTGGGGGGGAGAATCTCCAATATCCAACTCTGGTCATTCCTTCTTCACCTTGCTCCCATCCACAGAAGGTACAGAAACTTCAATGGGTTTTCGTTTAGTTTAGTTTAGAGATACAGCGCGGAAGCAGGTCCTTCAGCCCATCGAGTCCGCACCGACCAGCAATCCCGTACATTAACACTATCCTACACACACTGGGGACAATTTTGAATTTACACCAAGCCATTTAACCTACAAACCTGTACGTCTTTGGGTTGTGGGAGGAAACCGAAGATCTCAGAGAAAACCGACGCAGGTCACGGGAAGAACGTACAAACTCCGTACAGACAGCACACGTAGTCAGGTTCTAACCCGGGTCTCCGGTGCTGTAAGGCAGCAACACTACTGCTGCTCCACCATGCTGCCCGGATGTACCACCACATACAGGAACAGCTTCTTCCCCTTTGTTACAAGGCTTCTAAACAGTTGTTCCATATGCTCAGGTACTGTTCAATTCACCTCTACCCCATTGAGGGCGTTGGACTTGATCTATGGAACTACGATGTGTCACAATGCTGAGAACTATATTCTGCACTCCGTATCTTCCCTTTGCTCTATTCATTGTACGTGACTTTCACCCAGAGACTGGTAAGTACCTGGAATACACTGCTGATAGAGTGCACAAAGTAGGTTTGTTGAGAGCATTTAAAAATTATCTAGATGAGCACCTAAACTTCTACAGATGCGCCATAGAAAGCATTTTATCGGGATGCTTCACAGCTTGGTTTGGGGACAGCTCCATCCAAGACCTCAAGGAAATGTAGAGATTTGTGGACGCAGCCCAGACCATCACGCAAACCAACCTCCCTTCTACTGAATCCATTTGCTCGGCAAGGCCAGCAGCATAAGCAAGGACAAGTCACAACCTGGCCACTCACTCTTCTCCCCTCTCCCATCAGGCAAAAAGTATTGAAGTGTGAAAACACACACCTCCATATTCAGGGACAGTTTCTTCCCCGCTGTAATCAGGCAACTGAATCATCCTAGCACAACCCAGAGAGCAATGCTGAACTACTATCTACCTCTTTGGTGACCCTCAGATAATCCTTGATTAGACTTTCCTGGCTTTACCTTCCACTAAACATTATTCCCTTATCATGTATCTATACGCTGTAAATGGCCTGATTGTAATCATGTATTGTCTTTCTGCTGGCTGTATAGCACAAAACAAAAGCTTTTCACTGTATCTTGGTATACGTGACAATAAACTAAACTGAAACTGAAACTGAAAAAAGCGCCCACTTCCAGAATCAGGGACAGTTTCTTTCCCAGCTGTTTTCAGGCAACTGAACCGTTCTACCAACAACTAGAGAGCAGTCTCCCACTCATTGGTGACCCTCCGACTATCTTCAATCAGACTTTACCTTGCACTAAACGTTATTCCCTTCATCATGCATCTGAATACAGTTGGCGGCTCAATTATAATCATGATTATAATCCTTGATATAATCCACATATCTCCCAGCCTAAGACAAAGGGTTTGCAAATTAATGTAGACCCAGTTTAATTTAATATGAAGATAGACACAAAATGCTGGAGTAACTCAGCGGGACAGGCAGCATCTCTGGCAGCCTTTCCGCTGACTGGTTAGCACGCAACAAAACTGTACCTTGGTACACGTGACAATAAACTGTACCTTGGTACACGTGACAATAAACTGTACCTTGGTACACGTGACAATAAACTGTACCTTGGGAGAAGACTATGGACCAAGTGCTTAATATGTGTAGGAAGGAACTGCAGATGCTGGGTCAAACCGAAGATAGATGCAAAAAGTTGGAGTAACTCAGCGGGACAGGCAGCATCTCAGGAGCGAAGGAATGGGTGACGTTTCGGGTCAAGACCGTTTCTTTTTTTTCATAATATTTTTCATTAGAAGCATGTACATATAATCAAAACACATTTAGTATATCAATTACATATTGTTAATAGATGGGATTCCAACTATCAGAGTAATAGGGATACTCATTTATCAATTATATACTAAAACCCCTGTCTCACTGTGCGAGTTGGCCCACGAGTGACCCCGAGTTTTCACTCGTGGTGATCACGTAGCGGGAACGTCGGAACTCGGCACGAGCAACTATTATCGACTCGTGGCGCTAAACGGCAGGTACTCGGGAAACTTGTTAACTCGTGAAAAAAATCAAACATGTTTGATTTTTTCCACGAGTCAAATTAAACTGTTCAAGTGTAAAATGGAAACATTTTAACTCGTTGTAATAACGTAGTGGCCCCGTGCGTTTATCTTAGTGTCTCGTGAGTGTAACCGTGGGAACTTTAATAATCTGTTCTTTTGCTCGTAAGACTGAACCAAAGATAGACACAAAATGCTGGAGTTTATAACTCAGCGGACCAGGCACCCCCCCGGGGGGTACAGCATCTCTGGAGAGAAGGAATAGAGTCGAGAACCCTTCTTCAGACTTTCCTTCGCTCCAGAGAAGCAGCCTGTCCCGCCAGTGTTGCTCCAGCATTTCGTGTCTATCTTCGGCCTTTCTGCACTTGTCCCCCGTGGCTTCACTCTGTCTCAATGAACGGCTTAAAGACCTGCGTAGGGGGCAAGTATGGGGTGGTGGGTGGGATGTGTCCACCGTGTGTTTGGTCCATCCACCCCCCGTGGGCCGATAGAGTGTGGGATTGGGAAGGAACTGCAGATGCTGGTTCACACCGGAGATAGACACACACAATGCTGGAGTAACTCGGCGGACAGGCAGCATCTCGGAGCGAAGGAATGGGTGGCATTTCGGGTAAGTCTGAAGAAGGGTCCTCGACTCTTTTCCTTCTCTCCAGAGATGCTGCCTGGTCGCTGAGTTGTGTGTGTGTGTCTCTCTCCCTCTCTGTCTATCTGTGTGTATCTGTGTGTGTGTCTGCTGTCGGTCCGGTGGCCGCTCAAAGTCCCCGAGCTGCTTGATTCCTCTGAAGTGGTGGCCAGCTGCTGTCTGGTGTGTGTGTGAGTGTGTGTGTGTGTTGTGTGTGTGTGTGTGTGTGTGTGTGTGTGTTGTGTGGTGTGTGTGTGTGTGGGTCTCTCTCTCTCCCTCTCTGTCTATCTGTGTGTGTGTGTGTGTGTGTGTGTTGTACTGTCGGGTCCGGTGGCCGCTCAAAGTCACCTGAGCTGCTTAATTCCTCACACCCTGAAGTGGTGGCCAGCTGCTGTCTGTGTGTATCTCTGTGTGTGTGTGTGTGTGTGTGTGTGTGTGTGTTGTGTGTGTGTGTGTGTGTGTGTGTGTGGTGTGTGTGTGTGTGTGTGTGTGTGTTGTGTATATCTCTCTCTCTCTCCCTCTCTGTCTATCTCTCTGTGTGTGTGTGTGTGTGTGTGTGTGTGTACTGTCGGGTCCCGGTGGCCGCTCAGTCACCCGAGCTGCTTAATTCCTCTGAAGTGGTGGCCAGCTGCTGTCTGTGTGAATCTCTCGCTCTCTCTGTGTGTGGTGTGTGTGTGTGGGTGTGTTGTGTGTGTGTGTGTCTCTCTCTCCCCTCTCCTGTCTATCTGTGTGTATCTGTGTTCATCTAGTGTGTGTGATGTCGGGTCCCGGTGGCCGCTCAAGTCATCCGAGCTGCCTCATTCCTCTGAAGTGGTGACCAGCTGCTGTCTGTGTGTATCTCTGTGTGTGTGTGTGGGTGTGTGTGTGTGTGTGGTGTGTGTGTGGTGTTGTGTGTGTGTGTGTGTGTGTGTGTGTGTGTGTGTGTACTGTCGGGTCCCGCGGGGGCCAGCTCAGTCACCCGAGAGCTGCTTAATTCCTCTGAAGTGGTGGCCCAGCTGCTGTCTGTGTGTATCTCTCTCTCTCTCTGTGTGTGTTGTGTGTGTGTGAGTGTGTGTGGTGTGTGTGTGTGTGTGTGTGTAGTGTGTGTGTGTGTGTGTGTGTGTGTGTGTGTGTGTGTGTGTGTGTGTGTGTGTCTGCTGTCGGGTCCCAACGGCCGTCATGTCAGTCAACCCGGGATGCTTCCTCTTTTTAAAATTATTTAAAAAATAGAGATCCATTGCAAAAAAGTAATTTAAAAACATAAAAAAAACAAGAAATGCTTGGTAAGAATGCGCCCATTTTCCCATTGTAGGTCATATCAATAGATGCCGCCGCTCTGAAATAACTCAAAACCACAGGATGAGATGTATTTTAACATTGTTGCTTTATTAAACCATACCTTTCATCACGGTTGGCTCAAGAGTAACGGGAGAGGATCTTGCTAACTCGGGAGAGGAAATTGCTAACTCGGGAGAGGAAACTTGCAACATCGCGCAATTACATACCCGTGGGAACTCGGCCACACACTTGATCATACACTTGCAGTCTCGTGCGCAGCCACGAGTCTATCATCGGGGTACCTCGTGGGTTCAACTCGCACAGTGAGACAGGGGCATAAACTTTGCTTCTATTTGTTTCTTTTTTTTTATAGTGAGAAAAAGAGAAACAAACACGATAAAAAAAGAATAGAAAAAATTATCAATAATACCACTTTGGAGATAGGTCCGTAGATTATAAAACATAACTAATCCCTGGGTTCAAGCTTCAGTCAGACTTCTGTGCCGGACCAGTTTACCCTTTCAGAAAACAATAAATGGAGACCATATTCTAAATCAAGTCAAGAACCGTTTCTTCCGACCTGAAACGTCTCGACCCAGTGTCACGCATTCATTCTCTCCAGAAGTGCTTAAAATGGATGGCGTGACCACTGGCTGGTGTGGACGTTGACTGGAATGGCCCCTTTCTTGCTGAATGATTCATGATCTACTGACCGGTGGACGCATCATCAGAGTTGCAGATTAGCCCACTCTTATCACAAATTAACCAAATGGGCTTTCTTCTGAATATATCTAAACTTACCCCTTACAATGTAGACCACGTATATCAGAATAGGCAAGAATGGACTGTGCAACAAACCATACCATCTCAGCCTCATGCCACAATAGGTGTTCCCGTGACAGATTTAGCAACTGATTTTCACCACTCTAGCTTCATTTGACACCAGCATAAATCCAGAAGCATCGGAAGAAAAGGTGACGAGGAGCATCACATGAGTACATTACATCGTTTGATCGAATCCATCTCAACTAAACTCACTTTTACTACACACCATCTTCTGGACCAGCAGTGTTCATGGCTCCCTTTGATTGTACGGTTAACACCAAGTGTCCTTCCACTTTCAGTGACTGAAATTTGATCTCAGAAGGCCTTATGAAAAGTCCCTCCACAATCTCCAGCCTAAGAACAAAGGGTTTGCAAATTAATGTAGACCCAGTTTAATTAATATGCAGATAGACACAAAAAGCTGGAGTAACACAAAGCGGACAGGCAGCATCTCTGAGAGAAGGAATGGGTGACGTTTTGTCGAGACACTTCTTCCAGACCGATCAGGGTGATGAAAGCAGTGCAAGACGCTGTTTAATTATCGCACTGGCACAGCAGTAAGTTGCTGCCTTACAGAACCAGACAGACCCGGATTTGATCTAGATTTGCTAGGGACAGAGGTCATAAAACAGAGAAACATAGAAATTCCGTGCAGTAGCAGGCCATTCCGCCCTATCGAGCCAGCACCACCACCATTCAATAAAGAATCATGCTGATCAACCAACTCAGTATCCTGTACCTGCCTTCTCTCCATACTCCCTGATCCCTTCAGCCACAAGGGCCACATCCAATACTCCCTCTTAAATATGGCCAACGAACTGACCTCAACTACCCTTCGGTGGCAGAGAATTCCACAGATTCCAACCACCTCTCTGTGTGAAAAACGATTTTCTCATCTCGGTCCTAACAGACTACCCCCCCTTAATCCTTAAACTGTTGACCCCTTTTCCTGTACTCCCAAACATCGGGAACAATCTTCCTGCTCTAGTCTGTCCAACCCCTTAAGAATTTTTGTAAGTCACTATGAGATCACACCCCTCAATCTCTAAATTCCAGCGGTACAAGCCAAGTCTACCAGTCTTTCTTTCATATGGATTCGTGCCATCCCTGGAATCAGTCCCCTGGGAACCATCTCTTACTTCCCCTCTATGGCAAGAATTTCCCTTTTCCTCAGATTAGGAGACTCAACACTGTACGCAATACTCAGGTGTGGCCTCACCAAGACACCTGTACAACTGCAGTAAGAACGTCCCTGCATTTGAGAGCTCAAATCCTTTTGCTTATGAATGCAACATAACCATTACCAATTTATTTTTCTTTTGGGGCATATTCGGCTTTCCTTCTTCTTCACCAGGGGTACCAGCCTGCTGCAGCCAAAACCTGCATGCCTACTTACAGGTGGTGGGAGCTGGGGGGTGAACAGTTGGCGGGGGCGATTGTCGGCGGGTGTGGGATGGGAGGGGGGAGTTTGGCGGATTCAGTGGAGGAGGTGGA